>JAJLUZ010000007.1:0-440132 GCA_030570095.1 Kurtzmaniella quercitrusa | reverse complement strand
GTCAGCGAAAAAAGCGGGAAAATAGTAGTAATACAGGCCTTGGAATGACTTGAACAGCGAGGTTGGGGAGTGATCTGTATGGGTTCAGATGGGTCCTATGATCACTAGTATGAATAGATTGAGGGATTCAGACTAAGAAACAGGGGCTATAAATCAAAATAACTCGAGTTCAACTCAGGAGAAAGGGTAAAAAAAATGGCCAAATCCAGTGCAAGAGCTGCAGGCCAAATCAGGATCTGGAAAAAAAATCGACGGTAAAAAAGAAAGTAGCGAGCGGTGGCCGAAAGGGCTAGAGAAAGAAGAAGAAGATACACTAGAACGTATTGAGAGGTGTGGAAAGGTGTATGAGAGGATCAATAGTAGTATTATGACTAGACCAAAATTTTGCCCTCTTTTCCTTCCCTTTCCTTCCATATTTCACCTCTTTCACCACTCCTATTACTTCTATTCCAACGGCTTTCTACCTGATTTGAGAGGGCTCAACTGTGTTAATTAGACGCCGAGAAGATGCTTGTAGCGACAAATCAAGGCTGATTGACCCTACACGACCTTGTGGAGGTACATAGACGTCGACCAAACAGGGTAAAAAATAACAGTGCGGCGAGGTTCATGCAGTGACTTGGGGGGAAGATAATGCCAACCAATGAAAGCAATATTAAGGGTGTGGGGCTTGGGAGAGATTGATTAATGGTGTAAACAGGAAACATTGAGATGGAGAGAGAGGCTGGAGGTCACAATGGAGTGGTAATAGTTACATAAATAGCCACAGCCACATCGTGGCACTGTTTGCTTGATGTCTGCGAGCACTGGCTTCGCTGCCGCGGCCGTTTTTTGTAGCGCGCGCGACAGTTCGCTCGCTGGGCATCAAACAGTGTCAACCAGAAACCATGCGCAGTTATGCACGGGAACCCCAGCCAAACATCGTTCACAACAATCAAAAAACAGATAGGAGATAGTAAATGAAACAAACAACATCAGCCGGAAGATGACACGTTGATGCGGTAACGTAAAGAGTGAAATAGGGTATAAGAAAGTGAAAGAAAGTAAAATACAGCTTGTGCATTTAATGGAGTAAAATCTGAGAGCATCTTAGTGCAGATGAGAGTGTAAGGGCAAGTGGAGCATATCGAGCAAGTGGAACATAGTAGTGGAAACGCTTTCAATGAGAATCAAAATAATAAGCACAGAAAGGGTCCACATTGAGTTACAAATAATTCTATTAATTACTATTGCGTTTACTCATTATTGTTGTTATTCACTTACCGCTTTTATTCTCTAATACGTGCTTCAATGTTTTTTTTTGCTTTAATGTAATTGCGTGCTTAATGTTATTATTCTTACCGTGTCTGTGCCGATGACGTTTGCTGTTTGGTGTCGTATATCCTGTAGGCCGCATCGTATTCTGCAACCGGCAAATGTAGACATATATAGGCAATTATTCAGGATTAAGTTAGTTAGACTTTATAATTAGATCAAAGAATCATCGGTGTGACAACAAGGATTTATCAGCCCCATAATTACCACATGGCGGAAGTTTAAGCTTATTTACCAGGGAGCAGCCGCAAGCAGAGAGATGCCAAGGGCGTCTATAAAATATTTTGAGCTCTTAAAAGCTAGCCATAGTTAAACCATTAATATTGTATTGAAGTATCAAATATGATGGAGCAGCATCGGCCAGTGTATCAAAGTGTGTAGATGAGCTGACCTGGGTAGAATGGTCGTTGTAGAGTATAAGTTACCCCAATTATTGGCTATCGTAATTGGGGTTTCGTTGTCACTTTGTCACCTTAAAATTTTTTGATATTGATAATGCATGGCTAATTAATCTGCAATAGATTTATTCTATCACCTATCTTTACTTTAAACCCATTTCAAACACGAGTCTAAATCTAACTACTTCAATCTTGATAACTTCTACATTATTCACCTGGCTATGAATGTATTTTTGATTAGCTATTTTTTAAATCTACTAACCTTGTCTATATATTTATGCTAATTTTAAGCAGCCTAATCACTATTCTATCACTAGTACAGGCTGAGTTCCCAGGCTTCTCTTTTTGTTGGACTTTTAGCACTGCTGAAGCCCTGTGCTATTTAATGCATGGTTACTTTGAACTCACGTTCATATTTTGGGTTACTGAAAGAGAAGCTGAATGAAATACTCCTTGGTATCCACATCGAAATACCACCAAAATGTATCAGATACCTCTTCACTCTTATTTATCTCATTGTTAGGAATAGCTATGCAGACATTCTCATATGGTTCCGCAGAAATTACTAAATACTGGTATAGTGAAGGATCTTCATTCTTTTTACCATCTTTACCATTTAAATATCCCACAACCGTATTTCTATTTGTCCCGGAAAGCTCGTAGTATGACATAATTCTAAATTGAGGTTCTTCTACTTTAATCTTAGGCACTGTTACCTGGACCAATAACCCTAACTTATTTGTTTCAGGGTCTCTAATCTTAGTTACTTTAAAGGCTGGTTTCCCAATTTTGATCCATGATCTTTTTTCAACCTGATTTATAGACACTGCTCCATCGCCAACATCATCACCGGGTTGATTCTTGTTATATTTTGCATCCAATCGTCGTCTCTTTTCTAAATTGAGCTGGTGCTTTTTGCCACCCAAATGTGATATATAGGAAGATTCACTAATATGGGTAGTCAAACATAATCGACATTCTAACACTCCTAAATGGTTTCGGAACACATACGGGTCGTTTTCTATATCTAAGACTTGAGTAGTTAAAAGCTCTTTTATGCGTCGTCTAGTTTGCACATTAGCTTCCTGGGCATCAGCGATACCACCTGCTCCCTTTTTAGAGTTTACTCTGTCGGAATAGTCCATGAGTGGAGGAGGTTATAGTAGTTCAAGTATCAAGAGAAAGGTTGTATCAATAGTGAGACAGAAAAAATATGAGGGAGAATTTAGATGAAGGAAAATTAATAAAGACGTAAAGAGCATGAAGAGGAGGAAGTGAATAGAAGGACATAGATTTATTGGAAGTCATTTTTATCAATTGGAAGATATCAAATTGTAGATAGAAGATATCTGGGTTTTTTTTGAAAGTCAACTAATTCAATTGGAAGTATCTGGATCGATTCTCTTCAAATTCACCACACTCCTATTCCACCGCTTTCTATCAATGGATTATTCTTGTTTAACCAATTTCCACTTCCCAGCAACGATACTTGAAATTTGAATTAATGAGAGAAGATTAGCGGGACTGAACAAGAATAATGCTTGAGGAAACGCTATCTGAATACCACGGTCTCTCTATTTGTTTCGTGGTACAATTATTATTTCTTCTTCCCCCTCTTCTCTTCCCTCCTCTCCTCTGCTCTTCCCTCCTCTTCTCTTCTCTTCCCTCCTCTTCCTTCTTCTTCCCCGTCTATCTCCATCAATCACGTGCAGGAGCACCGCACTATTTACAGAAAACACGTCCAAATTTTTACTCGTCTCACAAGGTCCTCGGAGTTCAACTTACGTGTATATCTCTATAATAGTGACCTAGGAGCTACAATAGAGAACCAGCACGCGATAGAGCACATACACCACCATCTGTCTGCCTTTTATCTTGTATAAACCCCTCTATAATAGCCCAAAAACATCCGCACTACTCCACTCCCTCCGCCCATTATGGACTCTCCAATTAACGTCGGAGACACGACGACAAATTCCATTCTTCATCGCCTACAAGACACCCACATTGAACCTAGTGTAACCAAGACAAAGATCTCTAGTGCCGTATATGACGGACAGCAGGTTCTCCAATTGACGGTAACATTCAAAAATACCAACCCAGATAATGAAGATATAATCCTTAACAATGCCGATTCAAACCGGCTTACTCCAACTCCGGGCTCCAAAAAGAAGGACTCAAATTTAGAAAATGTAATTGTACTTCGAAGACTTCAGGATTCCTTTGTAAACATCTCCCAATTGTTCAATGTCTTGGTATGCTTGGATAAGCTTAAAGAAGACCAAGTGGATAAGTATTTGGATAATGAAGTGATAAGTAATCCACAATTCTCGTCTCAAAAGGAATTTGTAGATTATCGAAAACATACAGTGGAGAATATTCGAGGAATATGGATAGCCTATGATAAAGCAGTAAGTTTGGCCCTTAAGTTTGACATCTACGAAATTGCAAAGAAACTTTTCTTGGTTGATGTTCATGATTTCGATAAATTGCCCACCACAATGGACAATACGGCGTCAATTTCTGGTAAACGAACGTTGTATGACGATGAAAAGGGAACTGAAAATTCTGGATCACCTTCTAAGAAACAAAAAGTTCTTAAAGAACAAACTTCCTCCGACCGGAAACTAATTGAAACATCCAATTATGACATTCTTCAGCCAATAATTGCAGCAAATTCTTATGCTCCATATACGATACCACCAATCACTGAAGCCCATGAAGTGAATGGGGATTTATTGTCAGATTTAAAGTTAAAATTCGGGAAGATATTTAAGAAAGATGATGATAAAAATACCCAGTTGAGTTACGAAGATATCAAGCAAGAATTCTCCTCTGTTCTTCCTAAAGATGGTAGTATAGCAGCCTTTTCCATTGCCGATATTTCATTAGATCAACAGGGGAAGACTGCTTTACACTTTGCTGCAACCCTTGCTTCCACAAATTTAGTATCCTCTTTTATAAAATTGGGACTTTGTCTGCCCCTTAGAGGTACTATAGAAGGAGAAAGTGTACTTATTTCAACGATTTCAGTGACAAATTCCATGGAAAAATCAAACTTTTATCAACTTTTGAATGATTGGTTATGGCCATGTCTTCTTCTTCTTGATAAGAAGAAATGGTCCATTTTGCATTATTTAGCCTCTCAATTATCGAAACAGTCTGAAGCTTCGACATATTACTTTAACACTATTCTTGAATGGAGTACTACTTTGAAATCTAATCATTCCAAGGTGATTTTTTCCAAATTATGCCTTGAATTGGTCAATTTACAAGATAAAGATCATCAAAATACAGCTTTACATATCGCTGCTGAACATCAAAATAAATGGTTTATAACGGTATTAATAGAACTTGGGGCAGACCCTAAGTTAGCCAATGGTACTGGCTTGAAACCTTTGGATTATGATATTGTGAAAGAAGTGATTTATGAACGAGAAAATAATTCTTTCAAGTTTCAAACTGAAAAGGATTCTTACATTTTCGAATTGGTTTCAATGAATGCTAGTATTGCTAGAAAGCAAGCAGAACTTGGAATTGTACAAGAATTTGATGATGAATTAACATTGCAAACAGTGAAAAATGAACCTCAAGTCAATGGGAATATTGATTCTGGAGCCAACAAAATTTTCCAGAGCATTCAAAACTTACTTAATGGGACAAAGACTGAATATCAATCGGTTATTAAGTTAAAGAAAGAACAATTACAAGAATTGAATCTCAAATTACATGATAGTTCCATAATAACCTCTAACAATCGTTATATTTCCAAGAAAATTGCCGAAAAATTGGTCAATTTGGACACATTAAAGCTTCAAATTGCTAATATTAATGATCGATTAGAAATCACCAAACGGGAAATTCCAGAAAAGCTTCTCGAAGATGAAGATGATGATAATCAAACCAAATATGATGCCGACGAACCATTCAGGATCCAGGAAATTTATGATCAGATACAACGGGGTGTAGAGCTGGACAAGATTGAAGTCAGTGTGGAGACTTTAAATAAGATGCCACTGCTTTCTGTCCTTCAAGCCCGATTGGCAGCATACAAAGAAGTCAATAGTAAAACTGAACAGGAATTGCAGAGCTTGAGTGATTATGCTGAATTGACCTCTAAGTTCAAGAAGGTGGTCAGTTTCTGTACTGGTGTAGATATCAACGAAGTTGATGAACTTCTTGAGGGGCTTTTAGAGGCGGTTGAAAGCCAACAGTAGTAGTAATTAATTTTTATGTCCTATTTTTATGGATCTGTAGACACTAGTAGTGTGTTGTTTATGATCTGCTGTTACTCTGTTACTATTGGTTTATAGAAGATTGCCATCTCCAATTTCTGGCATACTAAATCTGTTAGTTCTATAATTTTCTAAACCTCTACATTCTATACATGCTACGTTACCTTTTAGCATCACATATTATTTCCTTATCTTCTATGATATACATGCTTTAGGAGATATGAATCCCCATAAATGATAGAAGCCATAAATGCTAATATCTACCTCTTAACTTACACCATTCCTTCATAAGTATTAATCGAAGCATGTATCGATGGATCAAGTTTCACCAATAATTTGAAATCCTCTAAAGTAATTGTGTCGGAATCTTTGTTTTTATCAAGAAGAGTAAAGAACTTAGCAGCCCGTAATTCAGGAGTTGGTTCGTCTTTTGGAAGTGCCACCATCGATCCAATAGTCTTATATATCGAATTAATAACCGCCAATACATCCGCATAAGTTAGCTTACCCGTTCTACGGATATCGTAGATTTTGTAACTCCAATTGGCCTTCTGTTCCTCGGAGCCTCTACTGGTAATTGAAAGCGCTATTATAAATTCTTTGAAGTCGATGAATTTTGATCCGTCTACGTCGAAAGCTCGGAATAAGTAGTGACAATATTCTGTGGGGTCACCGAAGGGGAAGAACTGTTTGAAAACCTTACAAAATTCTTCCTCCGAGAGTTGGCCCAGAGGACAATCCCTTAAGAAACCTTTATACCATTGCTGAAGTTCTCTCTTATCGAAATATGTGGCTTGTTTAAGAGTTTTAAGGTCGTCCTTGGACAATTTGGACACGGCTTTTCCCATTGTGGGTTGGGGGAGGGGAGATGAGGACTGATATAAGGGTAATTAATGCAGGGGGCAATAGGTAAACGTAGAGAATAAGAGATGGACAACTCAAATGCTGCTACCGAAGCTTGCAGGGTGTCGACACGATGGTCAGGGGACGGGCAGAAGGCAGGTTCCAGTGGTTTAAACCAGATAAAACGTAAGCTAAAACAAACTGAAATCAAATGTTTGGTTGCGCTAACCTGCAGAAAGATGGGAGCGTTGAATAGTTTCAATTGTGGGTAATTTTCGGTAATTGTCAGTAATTATTGTGGAAATTCTCAGAAATTTTGTCTCGTAATGGTCAGTAATTCTCAATAATTATCTTAAAATGTTAGTAATTCTCAGTAATTTTCCATTATATTTCTGTCTTTCTCAATTTTATCTCAAATCATCTCACTAATTTTAGGGTCTATAGTAAAGACGTTCAGTTACTACATCCAACCGATAAGGCATCCTACTGATTTTCCTCGAAGAATTTACCCAGTAATTTATTTCCAAAACACATTTATCCAATCCCAACCTACAGAAGGTTAGAGAACCCTCCTTTCTCTTTACTTCCATCTGCTTTTCTACTGCTTCTATTCTCCTACTCTCACCATTTCTAAAGAAATCACTCACTAGTAATCACAACCTAATTTTGCGTCTCCCGTTTGTCTCTTTTCTCCCTTGTCCCCCTAATCTATGTCCTCTCTCTTATGTGCCTCTCTCTTTACGTGATCGATCTTATTTCTTCCGGCTTCTCTGGTTCGGTGAAATTCGGCTCAACTTAAATAGGCTGTTTTAACATATTTTAGCCTAGATACCCAGTTAAGACCTCAGTTGACCCTCAAAATGTTAAGAAGATTGTTCGGAACTAGCACCAGACGCTTGCGTAACTACGGTAAACCTCAAAACCCTACCTACGATGGGGAAGCCCGATTGAAAATCCTGCCAATCAAACGAGTCGGCGAATCCATCGATGTTAAGAGAGCTAGATTAGTGTATCAACTGCGGAAGAGAGGCATTTTGGAGAGTGACTTGTTGTTGTCAACTTTTGCCAAAAAGCGTTTGAACACCTTTTCTATGGAAGAGTTGGATGAATATGATCAGTTGTTGGATGAAACCGATTGGGACATTTACTATTGGGCCACCAAAAACTATTCAGTGACGCCATTACCAGACAAGTGGAAAGAGCTGAAGATTTTAAAACTTTTGCAACAAGATTCTCTCACAAACGATGGGGAAATCTTACGAATGCCAGAGTTGTAGTACATAGAAATAGATGTATATATATATAAATATACATATGTATATATATGGGGTAAAAGGTATCTGGATATATATGGGGTAAAAATATTGGATAAGGAGAAGAGCGGCAAAGGGGGGCGAAGGAAAAGAGGCAAATGATGAGAGGAAAACAAAAAAGAGAGCAGTAAAGCTACATGAAGAATAAAATTTCAGAGATAAGACGAGAAAGGGATCATTTTGGGCGATACACCCCGAAATGGTGTAGAGCATAACACACTTATACTCCCATTCCTTTGACTGTTGCCACTTTTAATACAATTATATCATATATTATTTACCACATCTTACAGTCATTATCATTTTCATTATCACTTTCACTTTGATTATCACTCTCATAATCATTATCACTACATTATCACTATCACTATCACTATCACTATAATTGCCATTATCAATTTTATATTATCTCAAATCTCATTATTTCTCTGTCTACATAATGAATGCCCCCCCTGCCTTGACTAAAGACAGGGTAATTGCACCATTCATTGCACGTGCACTGGAGCTTGAACTGGTTAACCCTGTAGTAAGCTACTACTGTAAAATCTACGTATTAGAACATATCTTGTCTCATAAATTACACACTCAAGACAAGCAAATTGAGTCATACACCATTCAACTATTGGATGAAACAGAAGCAGTCAAGACTCTGAAAGATTCAGAAGATCAAGATTTGGTCAAAGTCCTCGGGGACAAAAACTTATCGTTTTCAGCAGTTTTGCAATTTGCTTATAGCGTTGTTAATAGCAGCTTACTGGACTTACTGGAATATGACGGTACTAATAAACAGCAATTGGCGGGCAAAATTCGGGCGGGCATCAATTTTTTGACCCTTTTGTCAATATTCTATAATAAAGATGACTCCAATATTGACTATGCTCGGTTTGCAGGGCCAAAAGTAGAGAATGCAGCTGCTTTTGCTCTTCTTAACAAGGAAAAAATCAAGACTATGAAGTACCATTTGGCCCAATTATTGAAGGATCAAGTTCCTATCAAAGGTGATACTCTCGACAAAGATCTTGAGGCAGAATTGGATAAGGAATTAGAGGAGATCGGAAGAAACACGGGTAATATCGATATAGAGGAAGGTTTAGAAGGTAGTAGAGACGAGGACATAGATGAAGGTGGAATTGAAAGAACTGAACCAGGAGACAATGAGAATACCGTGTTACCTGCTTTCATCGACTCAGATGCACCGGTCCTACCAGGAGTTCCAACTAATGAGCCACTGCTTCCAGGAGTTCCAACTGATGAGCCACTGCTTCCAGGAGTTCCAACTGATGAGCCACTGCTTCCAGGAGTTCCAACTGATGAGCCACTGCTTCCAGGAATTGCAAATGATACACCTCTGGATACCAAAGAAGTACCGTTTTCTCTTCCAGGAGTTCCACGGTTTTCACCAGAATCTGGAGACAACGGTTTGGGCTTACCAGGAACCCCTAATTTTCTTCCAGACAGTGACATTTCACATATAAATAAGCATTCGCTGATTCATGTGATACCTCCAGAAAGGAAGGACCCAGTAAATATTCCAATGGCACCTCTGGTGCCCAAGGCCGAAAGAAAGTTATCGATAAAACACGACACTAAGCCCAGTGATATTACTGAGATATTGAGTACAGCCGAAGCTGTGACCAAGATTCAGAAGCACGCCAAATTTGCTATTTCTGCGTTAAATTATGAAGACTTTAAGACAGCAGAAAGGGAGCTTTTGGCTGGATTACAAATCCTTCGTGCAGCAAAGGAAGCAGAAACACAATGAAACAGAAACGCAGAGACGGTAATAGGTTGAGTAAGTAATGTGATGGATTGAAGTAGACAAGTAAAGTAGAGAAGTAGCGAAGTAGAGAAGTAGAGAAGTAGAGAAGTAGAGAAGTAGAGAAGTAGAGAAGTAGAGAAGTAGAGAAGTAGAGAAGTAGAGAAGTGGAGAAGTAGAGATGTAGAGAAGTAGAGATGTATATATGGAAACAATACCTAAAAGTATAGCATAAATCAACTTTTATTCACTTCCCATCATCATCCACCCCACATCAATATCGGGGACTTCCCCATATTTCGGTAATCACCTGCACAGCAAACCTCATTCGATTTTATGGCACTAGATATGACCAAACCTCAACGAGAATCATTCTACTCTACGTGTAAAGAGGCCTACGAGCTTGTCGAGAAGTTCCAGAGCAATCAACAACCATGGGGACTCGTACCACCGGAGAAAAAAGGGTACCATTTCGACCCCGAGATCAGGAAAACCGTTCAAAAAAAGGTGAACGATTCTTTGGCGGTGCTTGAAAAACTTTTAGATCACCATCAGTTCCTGGAAATTGCCATACTGTACAATGGTGGAAAAGACTGCCTTGTGATGCTTTTACTAGTACTATCATCTATATACACAAAGTATTATCAAACTAGTCCTCCGAAATTACCCACCGATCAGAAATTCGATGCTGTCTATATAAATGCAGAAATTCCATTCCCTAAACTCTCTGAATTCATAAAAACGTCAGCACTGAGGTACCATTTACGATTTGTTGAACTTCAGGATTCGTTACAGAATGGGTTCGGCAAATATCTTGACCAGAATCCAAACATAAAGGCCATCATTGTAGGAATTCGTCATTCTGATCCATATGGTTCCACCCTTCAACTGGAACAAATGACCGATGGAGATTGGCCCCGATTTCTTCGGATCCACCCGATATTGAATTGGAACTATGTGGATATTTGGGATTTTCTTATCGGATGTAATGTTGACTATTGCTCTATGTATAACCAGGGTTACACTAGTTTGGGTGGTGTTCATAATACGATACCGAATCCCTTCTTAAAGCACAAAGATAGTTATCTACCGGCGTATATGTTGCGGGACAATGCCGATGAGCGTGAACGGCTAGGACGATTGAAGGGCAGTATAGAATAATTAGAATCGGGTAAATAAGGAGATATACAAGAATTTAAGTTATACATTATTTATGATATTTGTATCAATAAGATTAGGGGTTGGAGAAGGGTGGTTAATACATCGTTCTTCGAAATCTTCTACACGACTTTTCTTATCATTTATATTTATTCAGTCGTAAACGCCATCATCTTTGCATCTAACATGAGGTCACCTTTAATTAATCGTTGTATCTGACATGAGGCTCATGGTACATATGAAGCCTATATTATCTTGTAATCTCTTTACCATTCCATTTTTTAAAGACTACCCACGGAGCCTCTCTTAGCATTACTACGTAACACTTTCTTAAAGTATTCCTCAGACAAGGGCCCAACCCCTATTTCTCCCAAACATCTCTCTGCACTGGTGTGCCCCACTTTTACCGGAACAGAGCCCCTCTGGGCCACCTTATTCTGCAATCTCTTGTATTTCAAAGTTAACTCTACCTCCTTACGGTTGTTCTCATCAATCAAGTTCTGTAGATGTTGAATGTACTCCACTGACTGAGTAAGAATCTGTCCCTTGTTGGGCTTCCCGTCCTTAGTTCCAGAACCCTTAACAGCAGCGGCAATTGCTGCATCTTGCTCCAGTTGATGAACACCTGGATTCTGTTTCAGTACTCTAGCTTCATCAAAGAACTCCAGCGGTACCAATGTCAATAATTCCTGAATTTTATCATTGATATTGTCTCTACGTTTTCTTTCATGACCTTGGTCGTCACCGTCGCTTTCATCGTCACTTCCGCCGTTTGATTTGATGGCATAGGCAGAGTTTTTACGGGGTTGAGGCTTGCTAACACCCCCATGTGATTGGAATGACAGCAGGAGTTGCTTCTTGATGTCCAATGATCGAGGATGGAAGTCTTGATCATTTTTGTTGGCTTGGCCAGGGATATTTAGGGATTTTTGCTTGGATAAGTTGGTTGGTGGTGGTGATATCAGGTCCGCACTTGACACTGCACCCGAATTAACGCCACTGTGACCCTCGGACTTGATGTACGAGTCTCTAAACCCAAGAAAGTCTGACATTTAGTGGATTAAAAGTGGAGTTTAGTAGCAAGTTAAATTGTGTAAGTTAATTATTGTGGTTGATATGGATGGATTTAGCGAGGAATTACGCAGGAATAGAAGCTCGAAAAAGGAAAGACATAGCATAATGAGAAAATTAGTGATAAACAGGTAGACATGGATTTTAAGAAGCGAAGTAGGTATAGTTAGAGTGGGGAAATATGGAGAGTAATGATGATAATGAAAACAATAGGGGTATGGAAGAAGGTAAGGATCAAAGAACATAGAAGAATAGTTTTCGTAAGTAGTTTTTGTGAGTAGTTTTTATATGTAATTCTCTCTGGTGGTTTATAGTGGTAACGAAAGTGACGATTTTAACATCAGTGATACAGAAAATTACCCGAGTTTACACTCAATGACAAAGCTACCTCCTACTTACGAAACAACTGAAATCAACTGATTCTTGCATTCACTCAGCTCATTCTTCTCAAGCTACATATCTTTCAAAAAACTCACCACCTGTTGCAGTGACTCTTGATATATATAGAAAGTTGACTATTACTAGCAAAACGACTCTACTTGTTCCATTCTATATCAATGAAGCTAATCCACTTTTTGTCAAATCCACTTTTCGCTAAGCAAAACCATCACCCATCTTTCATCTTTATACCTACGACTCTCGTTCTCTGGTCCTTCTACTACACATTTCTGCCTAATCATCTCCTTCTTCTGTAATTATATTTATGCTGCTATGTACACTAGGAATTTTCCAACCGTTCTCCCATTGCCCGTAATTCTTTCTCTAAAACGGCAGCTCTGCGGTCGTCAGAAACACTAGAGAATGGATGGATCTTAGTCTTCCCATCAAATGGAGAAATTCCATCTCTCATGAAATGATAGTCTATAAGTATTTGTTTAAGAACATTGAATGTAGCTGTATCTCCATTGAAACCACCTTTGATCATGGTCGAAAAAAGGCTCTCTATACGGTTCAATGAGGTCTTACCAAAGAAAACCCAACTCAATTTGAGTGCCTGAGTATAACTGTCCTGACTACAGGCCACGGAACTGAACTTTATGTCACCTCTCATGGTATTGAACACAGTCATGGCCAATTGGGGCTCATTAAACTTATAGGCAAACGTTTTCAACATTTCGTTACAGACGATAGGAAGTGTCAACACGTTGAGTTCGAAATTCTGCGGATCTTGGGCTGATGTGGTAGATATCTGACGTAAGACTTTATCAATTTCTTCCTCTGAGGCGTTACCTTCTCCAGCCAATAAATGGTTCAAGAAAAAGCTGGGGCCGTTTTTTTGAGCCACCAGAGACCATTTTGATTGAATAGTATTGAGAAGAGTCACCAATTCACCCATTGAAGCGGTATGTTTCATCCAATCGATAGTCTTACCCAATGCAAGTTTCGTTTTCAGTGCTAGCTCTTCTGTCAGTTGGAATGCCGGGGTCAGAACTCCCACCCTCATAATTAAATCGTTGATTTTATTCTTAGTAACTACCGATGAAGGGGTCAATAGTCTATCGATGCCAGGTTCATAATAATCTTGATCCATATACTTATTGAATACATCCGAGAAGAGAGCTCTTTCCTGTTCAATTTGCTCTAACTCTGTTTTCAGTTTGGTACTTTTCATTAACTCTAAAAATTCATTTTGGTCTGCCTTTTTCTTATCCATATGGTCCATAGCCATTTGGGCAATTCTATCAATAGACTCCAGACCATTTTCATCCTCATGGTTAGCTCCTGGATATGATTCTAAGAACTTGGAAATCTCCTCTTCAAAGGCTATTGGTGTATCCATTTCTTCCAATATCCCGAGATCATCTACAGCAAGGTCTTCTTGCATCTCTCTATGCATTTCTAGTCTATCTTGACGGTTTTCCTCTGTAGATTTCCCATAAACTACTTCAACTTGGTCATTTATGATAGCGTCAGACTCGATATCTAAGCTCTTTGGGGGTTGGTTTTGCCATTCAAAGCCTGGAGTAGATTCTGAAGTTCTCTTGGCACCTTCGGGAAGATCCTGGAGCCATAGCATGTCATCAGAATGACCTGATCGATTGAAACTGATCCGATTAGTGGAAGGACTTGGCAGCGATGGGGTAGATGGTTCTTCGGTAGCGAGGAAATCCTCCAAAAGTTGTTGACTTTTTTTAGCATCTGAGTTTCCAGATTGCCATCGCAAGCCTATACCTCCAGAACGAACCACTGGAGGTGATATAGCTACGAACAAACGGCCTATTCGATAGGTTTGGGGTAGGCGAAGCATGGTGAAAATTTAAAAATTTACTGTAAAAATGTATATAGTATGGGGAAGAAAAGTAGAATACAGTAGAACTGATCAAGAAGTACAATAGAGTCGAAGTAGTCAAGAAATAAAGAGTAATGTGGAATAATGTTGTTATTTTTGTATGCTATGTATGATATGTATATTTATATCTCTAAGTAGTTCAAAAAGTACACCAGTATGTAAGTTGATATCACATATCCATTTTCATCGGTCCATCCCATTCAGACAGAGTTGTGAGTATTTTACATCGTGTCTCAGGCTCGACTACTCTTTCCTCCTCTGATAAGTCTGACTTCAAAAAGATTTGAAATTCTCTAAATAGTAAGAAGAGGTCATGAAATCACCCGATAAAGAATCCAATAAGCTCAATGATCTAATAAGCTCAATGAATCCAAGAAGTTTGGTGGTAATTCCACTTTCACATCTTCCTTTCCCACTATCTTTCAAATCTATAAGATCAAGCATCTTCACATTACTATTACTATATTAAGTACAGAAATTAGCTAACTGGGCATCACTTTCCCCTCAACACCATGTAAAATGATCTTCACTGCTCCAGATGTCCCATCTAAACTATAATGATACATCATTCCCGCTTCATCTCCACATCATCATCTTCATACCTTCTTGATCTTGAAAACTCCATTAGTTTCATCAACTGGCTCTACTCGAATATCCTGGGCATTAGCTGGCTCTACTCCATCAGCAACAGAATAAGGCAATTTCCACCCCAAACGATCACATAAATAGGCAGCAGCATCATCACAATATCCTAACAAACTGATGTCAAGATTAAAATGTTTAATAGGATCCATATTGATCAATACCTGAGGGATTTTATCATCCACCTCGATAAGAATTTCTGAAACAGGGGCCACCTTCAACGAAGTACCAATACAGATCAATAAATCACACTCCTGGCGGTCTTTTCTGACGTATTCGTGATATCTTCTGGGTAAAGGTTCACCAAAAAACGTTATTTCTGGTTTCATGACCCCATAACTCTCATGTACACTAACATCTCTCTCTTGAAACTTTAACCTTTTCGAATTACATTTCTTACAATAGGGTATTTCTTGGGCTCGTATCTGAGGGTAGATCTCTTCACCAGGAACTCTATAACCACAAGTGATACACAGAGCATAGGCAAACGAACCATGACATTGAATCAATTTTTCAGGATCTATTCCCACTACTCCTTCGAGGTTGTCAATATTTTGAGTATAATTACGTAATAACTTGCCCTTATCTTGTAACAACTTGATAAATGCATGTAATGGGGTAAATTTTTGGGCCGGTGGTAAGATCATATGTGCTATCAGGTAAAATATAGAAGGATCTGCATGGAAAAAATCCAAATCGAACACCTCTTGAGGGTCTGTAAGTCCTAAATACTCCAATTGGGAATAAAAGCCTTTAGAGGAACGGAAATCTGGAATTCCTAATGATGTCAGAATTCCCGCTCCCGTTATGACCATAATCTTATTGGCACTTTGAATTTTAGATATTAAGGCATCCATGGTATTGAAATTATCCAATCGAACTCTCATAGTTAGAGATTTTTTCATGGCCATATTAAGGATTTGAATTAGACGAATAAGGTTATCTTCTTGAGTATAGTCGGAAAATTCCTTTGGTAAAAACCCTAATCGTAAGATTAATCCTAGGATATCATTAGCTGAAGCAGTAGTGGGTAAATATTTATCTAAAAATTTCAACATTCCATGAGTTTTAAGGTATTGCCTAGTTTCTTTACGGACTTCAGGAGGCACTTCAGTAGGGTCGTAAAGTTCGGCATCTTCCTCTTCACCTTGAGCAGCTAGAGAATGTCTTACACTAATATCATATTCTTCCACGGAAATTGGTTCTAAAGATGATTTACGGCCAGATTCATCGGAGTCGTCGGAGTCTACCGATGAATAAGGTGATTCTTCAGACAGAGACAGGTTTTCATTATTATCTACGGAGCCACCAATATGAGTCAATTTAGAGCTTTCAGAGTATCCTTTAACAGAAACTGGATCTTTCATTCCATTTGAAGCAATTGCTGAATCCAGATCACTATCCAGGTCCATGAATGGCTTCTTTATTGATGATGGTTTGTCAACGGAAGAACCATTTAG
This sequence comes from Kurtzmaniella quercitrusa, assembly GCA_030570095.1. Classification (NCBI taxonomy): domain Eukaryota; kingdom Fungi; phylum Ascomycota; class Pichiomycetes; order Serinales; family Debaryomycetaceae; genus Kurtzmaniella; species Kurtzmaniella quercitrusa. The sequence goes on along the minus strand of JAJLUZ010000007.1, from coordinate 423,652 downwards.
ACGGGGTAATTTTGTTTGTGGACGCAAGGTGGATTCATCATCAGATTCCACCAATACCACTTCATTCCTCTTGGACATTTGGCCTGGATCGGAACGGACAAAAAAAGGGGGAGGTCAACAGGGGAAGGGGAGGGGTTGAAGAGCGTGGACGGCGCGGTGCAAACAGAGCAAAGGCGTGGGTCAAAGAAGAAAGAATTTAGATAATGGGACTTGATGATGGCGATGCGACAGCGATAAAAGGCGAGAAAATCAAGTGGAAAGGGAGGAGGAAGGAGAATGAATGTTATTGGAGAGGGCAAAGGAATGTAAACGGAGGAGAGGAAGTCATTGTTAAGATAGAAGAAGAAGATTCCATAAAAGTGGAATTACTATGGTAATTGGATGGAGAGGAAGGAGTAGTGGGAGGATGGGTTATAAAGAATGGATCTCGATAGCATTCAAGTAGAAAGAACAAGTGTGAAAGCGTGTGAAAGCGTGTGAAAATGTGTGAAAGTGTGAGAAATTAGAAGAAAGAGAGTACTGAGGGTAATAGTAGTGAAAGAGGCGAATGAAATGGAGTAAAGGAGAGATAATGTGTGTAGAGAAGATCTTCACACAGAAAATGATAGTTAGAGGTAGACAAATGTGGGTAGACCTTTGGTAGCCTTCAAATTTGATATCAAGAAAATAGAAATATGTTATGCAAGTCAAGGAATACAGAGGTCTATGGAATGATCTAAGGGAAGACTTAGAATATATTAACAGCCATGATAAAATGAAAAGTATAATGACTGGAATTGGGAAAATGACAACTTAATAGATTATAATTTCCTCGATAATAATTGGGAAAATGATAATAAGGTTATACGATATATCATGATAGAAATGGAGGATAATCGGTAGCTCTAAATGATTGTAATAGAAACAATGATTCTAAAGATTTTATAGATTCTATAGATTTTAGAGATTTTAGAGATTTTATAGATTTACAGGTTTTATTAGCATGGATGAATTAAATCACTTAGAATTTAATAGAAACAATTAAATTTCAATTGATATGATCAATGGCAACATTTTAACCAGTGTCGATGCTCTGTTTCAGTATAACCTCGATTCAAAAACCACTGAAATTTCCATATAATCATCTGCTAGTATTATAAATAAATAACCGTCTCATCCGATGGTGTTACCTCTGTGATGCAAATTGGCGGATCGGGCCAGATCATGGCCCAGAAATACCATGCTATCCGAGTCACATGCACACCTATTGGCGCTCAGCCCGGAACTGCTTGGCCCTAAAACAGCACTTAATAGCCTGAGATAGAATGAGTGAGCAACAAAGATTGGCATACGCCAACAGCTGAAAACCACCAACAGCCGCCCCCTGTTTCACCACAGTACCATCACTAAATCAAAATTTCAACATTCACATCTTTCCTATCCAATGATACGGCAATTAACCCTTCCTACGTTTCCCAAGCGCCGTCTCCACGCTGTTCAGCCACCTCAAGCCGTGCGTGGAAAATTCATGCAGTTGCTGCAACTTCGACGCAGTTGCGCTGCAATTACCTGGAGAGGGACGGAGACGGTCGAAAAATCGCTGGACAATTAACAGGAAAGGTGGAATAGAAAGTGAAACATTTACATCTTGACATCTCATAGAAAGCGGAATTTCTATAACCATACATCCTTTCTCTTTTTTTCCTCTCCTCTATCTCCTCCCTTCTCTTGTCCTCCCCTCCCCTCCTCTTCCTCTTCACTTCCTTTCTCTTCCTCTCTGCCTTTTCTCGACACGTATTGATTCAGACACGTAAACTTTCCCGCTATAAGCACCGACATCCGCTTTTTTCAAAAACACGCCGATTCTTTTCCATGATTCAAGGAGTAGAGTTCGTCAAAACACCTAGCCAGGGGCCAATTGCCCCGGCTTCGGATAAATATGGTCTCTTGACTACCGATTCTCCTACCATTCACAATGCTCCTTTGCCAGCTGATGGTCCAGGTTCCAAACACTTCAGTAACTTGGCCTTAGCTGCTTTGATTGGTGGTATCCCATACTATATCGCCAAGAAATTGGGTGGAGGTTTCAAGACTTGGATCTTTATTGGTTTGATCACTGGCTTGCCTATTGCCATGGCTTATTGGGTTGTTCTTTCCTCTTATTCTCCTCGTTTGAATGAAAAGGTTAAGTACCCCAACAGACCTATTTCCACTTATTTGGAATACCATACTCCTGAGTTGAAGGCTAAATATGAAACTTCTAACAATGGTCAAGGTACCAAGATCCCAATTGAAACCTTCCAAGAACTCTTCTTTGATGGTAAGGTCTCTTTCAAGGGTGACTGTTTGGACGCTTTAGAATATAAGCATGATTGGGCCAACTTTAGATTCACTCTTTCTTTATTCAAATTCTTTCTCTTTGGCATGATTCCTGAGGTCATTATGCACTCAAAGTCCCAAGATGAAGAACAAGTCAGAGACCATTACGACCGTGGTGATGATTTCTACACTTGGTTTTTGGGTCCAAGAATGATCTACACTTCGGGTGTTATTTCCGACATCACGAAGGAGGAAACTTTGGAAGAATTGCAGGATAATAAATTGAACATTGTCGCTGATAAAATTGCTCTTAAAAAGGGTGACAATGTCTTGGACTTAGGTTGTGGTTGGGGCACTTGGGCTACGTTTGCTTCTTCTCAATTCGGTGCCAAGGTTACGGGTGTCACTTTAGGTAAGAACCAAACTAAATGGGGTACTTCTTTGTTGAAACAATACGGTGTTCCTGAATCTCAATCCAAAATTGCTTGTGTCGATTACCGTGACTCTCCAAAATCAGAAAAGCCAAACGGTTTGTACGACAAGATCACCTGTTTAGAGATGGCTGAACACGTCGGAATCAGAAAATTCGGTGCATTCTTGACTCAAGTTCACGATTCTTTGGAAGATGATGGATTGTTCTTTTTGCAGTATGCTGGTCTTAGAAAGAGTTGGCAATATGAGGATTTGATTTGGGGTTTGTTCATGAACAAGTATATTTTCCCCGGTGCTGATGCCTCTACCCCATTGACTTTCGTTATCAGTAGCTTGGAAGGAGCTGGTTTTGAGGTGGTCTCTATTGACAATATTGGTGTTCACTACTCCGCTACTTTGTGGAGATGGTACCGTAACTGGCAGGCTAACAAGGACAAGGTTGTTAACAAGTATGGAATTAGATGGTTTAGAATCTGGGAATTCTTCTTGGCTACTTCTACCATTGTCTCTAGACAAGGTTCTGCCACTTGTTACCAGATTGTTTTGAGAAAGAACCTTAACTCTTATCATAGAGTTAACTACGTTCCATATCAAAAGGGGTTGACTTCTGTTGCCGAAAAGGGCTTGAAGTGGGCTAAATAGATCACTGGAATGGAAACATTTTTATACGGTGTAGCAAGAGTCAAATAGATCATTTTAAACGTAGGTATATGTATAGAAAGAGTTAAGAAAAGTTGGATGAATTGATGAATTAAATAATGTTTATCATACCCCTCTACATCTCAAGCCCCATTTCATCTACATAATACATTATAATACATTCATTATCATAGAAGTACGTGTCTAAAGCTAGACGTCTATCATTATGCGTTCAAGTACGGCATGTTCAATCGAGTGATCTCTCGACACATCACAAACCAATCAACCTGTCTCAACGGTTTACCCTGTAACTTCCTAACTTTCTCCTCCCATTTGAATAGTTCGTACATCAATTTGAGATTTGGCTGAATCACAATATTCAACCTTCTTACTCTAACATACATGTACGCCCTTGCTAAATCTAAATCTAAGCGTTTCATCACCTCTGCAATGACTACGGTAGCTGACCGAGATACTCCAACCCGACAATGAACAAGAATATTGCCAGTTTTGTGATTACTCTCGATGAAATCAAGTACTACGGGGAGCACATCCAAGAGTTCATCAATACCATCATCTTGGAGGTTTTTGACCCTTAATATACTACGTACACCTCCCGTTGCATCTTCAGATTTGGGAGTAATATGATACATGTCAAAATTTGGGTGCTCTTCTATATCGACATCGTTTTCTTTCAAGAATAATGGGTCCAGAAGCCAATCTAACTGCTCACCAACAGATATGATATGATGTATAGAGAGTTTCTTCATCAAAATTAGACTACTAGCATGACGAAGCGAGCCTAAATAAAGATAAGGAAGTATTCTCGAAGGAATGCTACCGTCTACCTCTTCCACCCACCTTCCTTCACCCAATGCAAGTAATTCGTCATCGGAATCGTCATCTGAAGACGAATCGTCGGAATCAGCGATATGACCAAGCAAATGTGCAGCCTGGCGAGTCGGTCGGAGCAAAATATTCAGAATTTCATTAGATCCCAACTGCTCTAGTTCTCCCCATCTAATGGCGTTGCCCAATTTCACTGGAGATCTGGATATAAGTAATTTCTCAAGCTTACGCAATATTTGCACATCCAGATTGAACAAATAGAACGGTCGTTTGTACTTCAAATGCAATATCAAGATGGCCTCGTCTAAAGGAACTGCTAATGCATAAATTATGTAGCAAATGACAAGAAGCAGCAGCTCCGTAAATCCGTCAGAGCAATATATAAGCAGTGCTGGGGTAGTATGGGCCAGCAGCAGAGAATGAAGATATAAAAGCTTACAAATGTTGACAATCGAGACAAAATTATCGATTCTACAATTGCCCAAACCAACTGATCCGGATGGTGGGAACTCTAGGTCGATTAAATTGCTGTGGCGGTCCTCCCTTGAAGAAATGGAAGTCAAAAAGAGTGAAGCCAGGAGACTCGATGGTTCAGGGAAGACTGCTCGTTCATGACAATGAACAGTAAGCAGATAGCCCACCGAAGAATGTTCAGGAAGCTTAGGATTCTTTGTTACTATACTTGAGAGATCTGGATCGAAGTAAACTGCTGGTGTGGTTTCAATTGGGCTCTCATCATTCTCATTGTCAGATTCGTTGCTATTAACTTTAAAGTTGGCATCCCATACGTTCCCAATCCAAACGTTTCGATAAATTTGGCTTGCTCGTGACATGGAAGTGGTTTCTAGGCGCTCTTTAAGTTGGAAATCCCCGTCCCAGTAGCTTAAAGACGTGATTACCATTGGATCCTGCAGAACATCCAAAGGATGCATCGTTTTGTGGTGCAATGTGTGTATTGGGGGTAGAGTTGGGGAAGGCCGAGCTGTGAAAAGTGATTCGTGATCATTCAGAACTACTGTTTTGTCCACTGCTATTCTTAATTCTGTTAAAGAAACATCGCTACTACATTTTGGATCCGAGAGAGATTCAGGAGCTGAATTCGAATTAGCCAGGTCTAATGAACCCTTCAATTCCAGGACATTCATAGTGAATACATTGTACTCAGATTCTCTTAAATTCGTGTAAGCTTCATGACGTTGGGCAAGCCATAAAAGCCGAGCCAAAGATGCAGAATGTGGCGAATCTGGAGAGTCTGGAACCACCAAATCAGCAAATGTAGCCAGTTTTGCCACTTGAATATGAAAATTACGCAAATTAACTCCAGAATCTGGATCTAAGAGTAGAAATTTGGGGAAAAGATTGACAGCTACGCAATCAGCAACGAAAATCTTCCAAAGAGACTCAATGTCTGCATCTTCTGGAAAAGATTGGATCACAAGGTTCCGAACTTCCATGTACATTTCTAGTCGTGACACATCAATGGGCTGAAGGATCTCTGAAGAAGATACCGAGTTACGGAACATCTTTTTGTCATCGTAAACCCCGTGTTCTACAATCATGAGGAAACGGACACCGGTGGGTTTGGCATGATTTAAATTGAAACTTTGCAATGATTTGTCATAGCGAAGAGAGTAGCTATAGTTCAGATGATTTATGTAGCGGTTATTGACGTATTCATAGGTATGATCTTGAGACAGTTGCAGGAAAAATTGGCGTTGAGCAAAATTATCGGTATGAAGACCATGAAGCCATGGGAACATGGCCATTGTTGGGGGTAAAGGTTGCATGAAGTAGAAATCAAAAGCCAGACAGAGTTGTTTTGGAGTCAAATCCTTAATGGGAGGGTCTAAAGCCTCAAGGGAATGCTCTGAAGTAGGTAATTGATGAAATTTGGTTGAATTCGGGTCAAGCGGCAGAATTATATCAATATTTGGAGGCAGAATTGTGTCATGGAACACATCTTGAGTACTATCAGATGCAGCACTGGCATTTTCCTCCGTTTGCAGTGGTTGGGATTTACTGGAAGCCATGAAAAAGGCGATGGACTCTGAATCTCGTGGTGTTTGGTCATCATCGATATGATCGATTATTTCTTGAGGGTCTTCCAAGGGGGGGGAGACAGAGTCCACCCCAGGGTAGGAGGGAGTGGAATTTTCTACCATACCACCCTCTCCCAATACACTATCCTTGGTCGATGTCGAAGTTCCCACTGTTACAGCGTCGCTGTCCAGCTCTAAAAGCTCAAGTGAAGGGATGGCTTCTGTAGTTGAAGCGGCAGAAGCAGCAGCAGCTAAAATATTCCCATCCGGGATGGGCGTCCTGCATGGGCGACGGGGACGCGATTTGACAGGACCATTTCGCCGTGGAGGGACAGATGATTGAGAAGGGGTGGTGGTGGAGAGTTTAGCGGTCTTTCCAATATCACATAACTCACAAGTTGATAAAGAAGAAGTACCATTTAAATTATGTAATCGAGCATGGAAACGATCTCTTTCGTAGATCATATCATTTGAAGTCAGAGACAGACGTTTATATTTTCGAGAGACAGTGGGAGGAATCACTAACGGTGGGAGCGAGAGTGGTAGTACCAGAGATAAAGATCCGTGAGAACCTGAATTGGGGGGCGCAGAGGTGGTTGAGAAATTTGGGGTGGATTTCGGAGTGTTGGCTGAGGAGGTTGGGGAGGATGAGCCGGTTCTATGAGGAATATCTGGAGGGATTTCTGGGGTTTGAGGGCGTATTCCGATAGCAAGTGGCTGTATACCCTTTGAGGGTCCACCTTTCATGGTGAGAAGAGGGAAGAATCGAGGAGGTTGGTATTCGACCTCTGGTAGTTATTGTCGGGGGAGGGGCACTTAGTAGGTTTAAAATAAAATGGTGATGATTTGAGATAAGGCCTGCAGAGGGAGGGAGATAAGAACCGTTGAATGGTTGTTTGCAGGATATAATTAGAGGGAGCGTGTGAGAGGGGAGTGAGAGAATGAGAGATTAATTCTCCCAAAACTAGATGATATCAAAATGATACTTAGAGGATATGCAACATGATAAATCTTAACATGAAGTAGGTGTGGGTCAATTGTGCTTTTTCATGTTGTTGTCACTGATTTGAACTCTTTTTGATTTATGATTTTATTTTCGATTAGTGCTGCCGCTCTTTTGTGGGCTTGATGAGGGAAGAGAGGACGTAAGTTTTGAGTGTGAGAACACTATAAATAGAGGGGAGAGTAGAGAATTAGAGAAAAAAATAGAGTATAAGTAGAGAAGAAGTAGAGACGTCTTCCTTCATGTTAGCGCACACAGCATTGGAAACCAAATTATAGCCCATTGGTTTCAGCTCCAATCCGTGTTTGATTTACGAACAGCCTTGAAAAATTACTCTGTGGCTTTTCTTCTGAACCCATTCTGTTACTCCTAAATCCGATAGGGACAATTCAAGTGTGGTATAGTGCGATTTGTCGCTAATTGAATTGAACTTTTCTCTGATTTATTCGTTAAAGGACGGTAATGTTACACAGTAAGAGATCACTCGTACAACGAGCAGATTACCATGAGCAGATTTCCATGAGCAGATTACCACTCAGAAATTTCCATCAGATGGGTGAGTAAGTCAAACCAAACACTAACAACTAGAAGCTTCTTATTACAGTTTAAAAGTGAAATACGCTTCTCTTTAATAAGTATCCCCACGTCCTTCTTCTTCTCTTAGTCATCATTCCCGTTCTCTCCTGTCTCTGTCTCCGTCTCTGTATTTTTCCTTTCTCTATTTTCCTCTCTCTATTTTCCTCTCTATTTTCCTCTCTATTTTCCTCTCTCTATTTTTCCTCTCTATTTTTCCCCTAGCCCTTCAATCCCCTGGCATCTTTTCTCTCTCCTCTCACTTTCTTCGCTCGTGTTTTTCTTTTCCTCTCTCACTTTCTTCTCTTCATTTCTTCAGTTTCTTCTTGTTGACCATGAGTGAAGTCATTTCCCAGCTCAATCAGGCTAAAGCCCTTGCTCTATCCAACAGGGATGCATACCCAGCGGTTCTTAGACAAACCTTACGTCTTGTAAACAATACAAAAGATGTTCAAAAATGGCTTTCGGACTTCTATAAACTTTCTTTCACCTCTGACGAACTGAAATTAAAGCGTTCAGCAAAGGTAGACATAGCCCTCGACGCTCTAGATAGTCTCTTGGTATTGGTTGAAGTACCAGACATTGAAATTTTCAATAACGTCATTGAAACTTCCGTGGTGATCTTTAAACTAGTGTTTCAATACGTCTCTGAAAATGATAATTGTGAAGATTATTGGAACAAATTAAATATTTTAACCGCTACTCTTGTTAGCAAATTTACCACTAGTTTTCCATTCCCAGCTGACAATGAAGAGCATGACCTTGCTAGAAGTTTAAAATCGAAACTTTTACTCGTAAATTTTATCATTGTTCTGATAGATTACAAACTGAAAAGTGTTAATATTCCAAATTCTTCATCTACGAAAGCTTTACCCTTTTCCTTAGCTAATGTCCCTCCAAATCATTCTCTTATTAATCATCTGGCTCAAGAAGCTGAAGCCTTTGCTTACTTTGATATTTTACTTAAAATTTTTCAAGTGGACATCTTGGTGGCTCCTTTAATCACTGCTCTTCTTAATCATTGTGCTATTATTGCTAAAAGGAAACCAAAATTGATGGCTAAATTCTTCCCTATCGTTGAAACTTTTGATACTAGATTGAAACTTCAACTGAATTATGAACTGTTAGAGGAATTCAAGCTTAGTAAAAAATACGTTGATAGATCATTTAGAGTGTTTATCAATTTCATTCTTCGTCATCAATTAGTTCCTTCCAATCTTCAATCTTCATTAAATAGAAAGTTACAATCGTTGATACAACGTGGTGATGAAATTAGGAAAAGAAACATCCTCCTTCCTCAACCAGAAGACTCAAAAATCAAGAAACGTAAATTTGATGGATTTGCTAACCCTAGCCGTAAACTTTCCACTACTGATTACAAGAACTTGTATACGTTAACTGATTCTTCCGAAGAGCTAAACTCTACTGATTTACTGACGTTACAACGCAATGCTTTGATTAATATGGTTTTATCGGCATTAAGTAAAGTCACCCCAGAAAAATTGGCTAAAGCTCTTGGGATTATCGCTGATAGATATAAGCATACCATTGCTACTGTTAGTGTTACTCCAGAACCTAATTCTAGATCGACTAATGATAGAAATGGTGATGATGATGATGACAGGCTGTATAATCCTACCTCTGTTTTCACTCTTCCACCTCCGCAAGATCTTTCTTTCGATGAAAAGAAGCGTCATTTGCAATTGATCATCAAAAATTTCTTTAAAATTGCAGAAAAGCCTCCTGTGGATGGTCAAGAACATGTATCTACTAACATCTTAGTGGAAAATCTTGGGGTGGACTCCCAATTGACCAAAATAGCCATTGAAAATTGGAAAAAAGACTCTTGGGTAATTATTCTCTCTCGTTTGGCCACTAGAGGTATGCGCACTGTAGACACTGATAAACCTGTGCCAGTAGATGATCATCTTGATAATGATTCCGATGTAGTGAAAGCCGATAATGGATCAGATGTAGCCAAAAATGATGAATTGAGTGACTTGGTTCGTAAATCTCTTTTCGATTACTTTTTGGAAAATATTCATGGCCGTATTGATGTGATAATTGAATGGTTGAGTGAAGAATGGTATAGTGAAAAGGTGTTGAACGAGGAAAGATTGTCTCAAGAATTAACGAAGAAATATATGGATGAAGATGGGGTAGAGGCAGCTGAGGTTGACTCGAAAGTCACCGAACAGTTAGCCAAAATGGATATTCCAACCCCACATTATAACCAGTGGACTGGAAAGGTTTTGGATGCAATGATTCCTTTCCTTGAACCCAATGATCGTAAGGTTTTCATTAGACTCTTATCAGATTTACCATATTTGAACGCAGAACTTGTGCTGAGAATTAAGTCTCTTTGTATAGATCCTGGTCGTCTGAAGATTGGCTTTTTGTCATTACAATTTCTTATCATGTATAGACCACCGGTCAAGCAAGCATGCCTTGATATACTTGAAGAGCTCTCCAAAAGTGATCAGGATGATTTGAAGGAGGAATCGTTGAAGTTGTACGAGAAATATAAATAGGTGTATATAGAGTAAGGTAATGCATTAATGAAAGAAGAAGTAGATAGAAAGAGATTGGAGGATTTAAAGATAGTGAATGATGAATACTCGGTAGATTGGTGAATATAATAAATTTGAATGAGAAGTAATGAAGATGTAGATCTAGGTACATCATAGGGCTATCAGTTTTGACTTGGTAGAGCGGTACATAATATATTAGCGTAGGGAGAGTTTATTTAAGTAGCAGTACATAGTAGGGAAAAGAGAATAATGTGGCATTGCAATAATAATTAACCTTTAATACATTCTTTCCACTCTGTTCAACTCTCCTTCTTCTACCACTGTTCTTTCTACTCGTCCTTCTTTTTCTACTTTTTCCTAACTTCGACAGTTTAAGATTTTCTACATTTTTTGTTCATTCCTGATAATTTAATACATTAAAAGTCAACTTTGCCGTACTTCTTCACCAACGAGATCAATTTTTGCGGATTAGCACCGATAATAGTCTCTTCCTTCAGTCCATTTTCAAAGAAAATACAAGTAGGCATAGCAGTAATTCCGTATTCGTGAGCTACATCGTTTGCAGTATCTACGTCAACTCTTCCAAATTGCACTTCCGGTGCTTTTTCGGCAAGAGCAGCAAAGATAGGCTCAAGTGCTTTACAAGGGCCACACCAAGTAGCGTAAAAGTCGATCACCGATACCTTTGGGGCACCTACAAAGGTCTGGAAGTCCTTCAAGTTGGAGATTTCCTTGACGGTTGAATTGAATCTGACAAATGCAGTACGTTTCAAAGCAAATGATGGTCTTAATGCGGTACGAATCATGATTTAACTCCACTTATAACTTAGAGAAGGTTTAGGTTTGCTTAGTAAACGATTGGAAAATGTGGAGAATGGAGGGTCTATGTGCCGGACTGAGTGGAACCGACTTTTTCCTTGATTTATTACGGGGTTATCTGCAGGACATCATCGCAACACTTCAAAGGGCATCGCCATTTTTTTTCAGAACCAAAGCAGCATGGGTTCGACAGTTAGAGGCAAGCGTTCTGCCCCCAAGGAGAGTTCAAAGGCCAGTAAGAAGGCTAAGGTTTCTGCAGTTGCAGATTCAGCTTCTGGTACCGAAAGTGAGTCTGATAGCGCCAATAGTGCTAGTTCTGATGACTTGGACAGCGACGATTCTAAAGATGAGCTTGACCTGGAGAGCGAAGATGAGCTCGATGAAGCCGAAGATGATAAGGATGATCTTGACATTGATGATGAGGAAGATGAATTGGATGTAGAGGAGGATGATGATGTGGAGCAAGATATCTCCGAGGGCTCAGGAGAGTCAGAATCCACCCCCAAAGAGGTCGATCCTAACAAGAAGTCTTCTCGTGAACAACACGCTGAACAGCGTAAACTTTTGCAGGAAAGGAAACTCCAAAGAAAGTCTGGAGTGGAAATCCAGAAGATTAAGACTCTTTGGGAAAAGTTGAGAGTTAAGAAACCTGCTCCATCACAAGAAGTCAGGGATAGATTATCCAATGAAATTTGGGATTTGTCCAAGGATGTCATTGCTGACCTTGTCCTCAAGCACGATGCCCTGAGAGTGGTTCAAACCTTGATTAAATTTGCCTCCAAAGACCGTAGAGACTTGATTGTTAAGGCTTTGCAAGGTGACTACTATAGATTGGCCACTTCTTCTTACGGAAAGTATCTTTTGGTAAAGCTTTTGCATTATGGATCGAAAGAACTGAGGACCTTGATTGTCAATGAACTCCATGGGAAACTTCGTAAGTTGATGCGTCACCGTGAAGGTGCCTATGTTGTAGAGGATTTGTACGTTTTATATCTGACTGCTGAGCAGCGGAAGCAGATGGTTCGTGAGTTTTGGGGTGCTGAGTACGCTGTTTTCCGGGATTCTGGGAAGGGTAAATCTGTAGTTGATGTATGCAATGAACTGTCGGAAAAGAAACAACTTATCACTGCCAATTTAATCGGAACCATCACTGCATCAGTAGAGAAGGGTCTGACTGGTTTCCAGATTCTTCACGCCGCCATGAAGGATTATGTCAGTATTTTGTTCAGCAACATGGAACAGAATGAAACTAAGATTAGAGAATTCATAGAGCTTTTACAGGAACAGTTTGCTGAGTTAGTACATACTAACGAAGGTTGTGAAGTCGCTTGTCGTCTCATAGCAGTTGCCACCGCAAAGGAACGTAAAATCTTGGTCAAATCTCTTAAACAGCACGCCATTGAATTAATCAAAAATGAAAACGGTAACTTGGTATTGATCACTCTTTTCATGACTGTTGATGATACTGTGATGGTACACAAGGCTTTTGTTGCAGATCTTTTCACCGATGATCTCTTCCCTCCTTTACTTCAAGACAAATTCCTGCGTAGACCTGTTATTTACTTATTGAAGGGTCTTGATGGAAAGTATTTTGCACCAAATGTTAAACAACAGCTTTTGGATTACGAAAAATTGGCCTATGCTGCCAGTTCGAAGAAACCACAGGAGCAAAGGCGTACTGAACTTTTAGAAAAGGCTTTACCTTTAGCAAATTCTGTACTCATCAACTCTTCCAAACCAGACTTCAAGTTCCCAGATCTCTCTCTTGCTCATATTTTAGCCCTGAATATCGGGGCTCAGACGGTATCTGAGATTGTTCAGTATGAAGCCAAGGGTCAGGCTGAAGTCATTGATGCTGTTTTCGAACTCACAGTTGGCGGTGATGTCTTAGAAGACCACCATTTACTTAACAAGTCACCTTTCATAACTCGTTTGGTTAAAGCTTTAATCCAAGGCCGTGAGTTCCACTGGGATAACGCAACCAAAAAGTTGGTCCACACTCCAGAGGGTAAATTACCTGGTTTGGGTGCTGAATTTGCCGCTAAAGTGGCTGCACAAATTTTAAAGTCTGTCGACTCGTGGACAGCCGGTCAGCCAGCTTTCGTTGTAGTATCTACCCTCGAAGCATTGGACGCTTCTGGTCGTCCAGAAGCTGCAGAATTGCGTAGTGCTTTGAAGAAGAAGAAGAAAGCTTTGCAAAAGGAAAAGGACGATAAGGGGGCACAATTGTTGGTAAAGTTGTTGTAGGATTACACGAAATGCATTATTAGAATAATACGATAGAAGATGAATTATGTAGGTAATGTTTTATATATATATAGAACAAGTTGATAAAATTGTATGTTCACTTGAAGTTTTTGATCTGGTATATGATGTCACAACGATAGTTATTGTATATCACTATCAACTTTGATGGTGGTCTCCAATAATAGCTTTTTTTTCTGTTCAATGATGTTAAAATTATCAATACATATACTGTATTGTATCTGTCCATGATATTCTATATTTTCGAGCTTTCTTACATAATTTCATCGTCTATGTAGTCCTCTCCCTCGCTGTAATCAGATTCCTCCTCTTCGCTATCTCCTCCTCCGCTGCTAGAGTAATCCTCTTCTTCCTCTTCTTCATCTTCACTTACGTAATCACTAGAAATTTGCTCGTCACTCTTTTCGATGGCAGTGTATATAACAGTGATAGCTGAAGGGTCTACATCTTCCCATTCTTTGAACCACTCCAATTGTTCGCCACATTTTAAACAGTAATCCTCTCCGTCATTCTGTTTGGCATTAAAAAGTGTCGCCACACAAACATAGCAATAAGTATGACCACAATTTGTCACGTATGGGTTTGTTACATTACAATTTGTTCTATTGTTCAGTACACACACGGCACATTGCAGCTCAGGTAAATTGCTGTAGATTTTTCGCTGGTTTTGGTTATTACTGGTGGTAATTTTACCGATGGCTCTTCTCAAAGCCTTTAATCGTAAAAATGGAAGTATGAAGACCAAAAACTCGGTCATTACGTTCCACACCAACTGTCGATTTTGAAACTCGAAGTTGACATTGTTTCCTGTGAATTTGAGCAACTCACTGGCGATAGGAGTAAGGGAAATGCCCAATACACGATGAGTAATCAGAGGATAGTTTCCGTTAAGTAAGAAGAGTAAGAAATTGATCAAATTGGCAATTTTCACAACGTCATTAGTCTTAGTTAATATAACAGACTTATTTTTCACTACAAATGCTTTCACCCTCCCAATGATGGATCTTCTACCGGTGTTTTCGGTCTCATCTGTCTTGTACAAGAACAGCTCAAATTTTTGATAAAGATAGTCACCGATTAAAAGGCCAAAAAGTAAGGCCCGTGTACGATACGAAATTATTTTACCACTACCCATATTGGATAGTTTAAGGTTCTGTAATTGTAGACCATAAGAAGTACCAGACTTCCATACTGTCAAGCGAAATACCAACAAGTTCAAGAGAAGAGTCCATAGCTCAGGATTCAGATTGAATGACCAATTTGCGGACGCATGATTCTCGAAGATACTTGATAATTGTTGTTTCAAGAGCCCAATGAGTTCCAGATCCAAAATATAGGCATCTAATTGCGCTACCCTCGGTGAAGGGTAAGATATAAGTGGCATTATTGTAGTTTTTGAATGAAATAGATAATTTGAAAATGATTACTTCCCCACAAAATGAGGTTGCGTACCGTGGATGAAAAATAAAAAGTAATGATAGTATAGGAAGTAGAGTGATGGAAAAGATATGATGGAGAGGATGATGGAGAAGAAATGATAGAAGATGGAGGAGGATATAGATAATGATGAGGGGACAGTGTGTACAGCGTACCAGCATGTACTAGTATGTATGTTCCAAAAATATCTGATGGACTCAGGCGTGGACAATTGCGTACAAGCGTGAATGTGCTAAGTTCCCATTATATTCCTATTATTAACGATCTCGAAATTCTATTAACCTGTCTATATTATCCCAACAAGATAGGAACTATACAAATTATCGAATACAAAGAAATCCTAATACTTGTTTCAAGCTCTCACCTTTTTCAAAATTTCCGAAGTCATCTCTTTCACTAAAACAGACTTCGATTTAGAGATAAGTAATGCCAATTTAGTATTAAAGCCATTAATATCGTATACCTTAGAGAGACCGTCTTCAGTAAATATTTTGAGTATCTTAAGCAACTTCAACAGCACAACTGGATTGTTCACATAAGCATCCAATTTGCTTTCAATGGCAGAAATTACTGGACCCTGTGTCATCTTCTTTTTCAAATATTCCAGGCTCGATATAAATTTCAAAAAAGTGTCCAAGGCAGACTCTAAATTGGAAGTTTTGGGCAAGATAAATCCAGATACCAAGCAATCAGCGACTTCTGGTTGTTCAAAATTGGGCTGGTTCTTATCCTTTTGTTGATACCAATGCCAAATCAGATCCAAAGCATTCAGTTGCCAATAAGGATCCGTGATAAGGGCTAAGTATACTTCTAGTATTTCAGCTTTAAAAAGGGCCTGTCGAACTTGAGTTTCACAATAAACTAATTCACAGAGAACTGGGAGCACGAATTGTCTGAAAGGTAAGTTGATCTTCAGAAGCGCTTTCAAATTATTCAATGCACCAAGCTCAACTAATTCGACTTCTTTTGTATGGTTAAGGTAACAACAGTTGTACATGATAGGGCAGACAATGTTCACAATTTCTTTATAGTGTGGTGTGGATGGATTATGACGAGAAAGTAGCTCGGCGATGAATTCAATGATCCCAGCTGAATATAGCTTTCTAAGAATCTCCAGAATACACAGCATTGACTTGAAGAATTTGAGAAGGGCCAATTGCAACTCAAGTTGATCATTATCACCACTAAAACTCATCCTTCGGTACACTCTAATCAAAACTTTAAATAAGTCTGTACTAGCAATTGATAGTCTGGCTCTCGTTTCCAGTTGACCAAAATAGCCAAAAATTTGTACAATTTTTCTACAATGGGTTTGCATTGCTTCATCTTTCGTAAGTCTGTTTAAAATAACCGCAAACCAGAATACGACACCATATTTGGCCAAAATGCGGCACAAATCGCTCTTCAGTCGAGCAAGACCATCCTTAGAAAGTAACATGTATACTACCTCCACTGCTACTAGTGGAAACTCCGGTTCAGTATCATAATCTTCCTCTGCAAATTTCAGTATCACTTTTAAACCACCCAGCAGTACAAACATGGATAAGGATCTCTCCAGAGTAAGTAGGCATGCAACAAACCTGACAACTTGTTTGCGAATTTGTAGAGAATGAGGCATGTTTGTAAATGAAATGAACATAGGAATACCTCCTAAAAGACAGAAGTTTTCCAACTGCACTGCTGATAAACGGAACATTGTATTCAAAATCGCCAAACAGTGGATCCAAAGTTTTTCTTCATGAGGACGTTCGTGACCTTTTTCAAGTAAGTCAAGGATAGTCATTATTCCATGTTCTCGTACTATAACCACGTACAGCTCGGGGTATTTTTTTAATATATGAAGCATTTTTCCGGATATTCTTGTTAATTGGGACCACAATTCTTCATTATCAGTTTCACAATTGTCTACTCTTTTTACTAGTTTTTGAAATAGTATATCCAATTTCGATTGACTTTCAAGTTCACCAGTATCAAAAGAGTTTATGGTTATGTCCGCGAAAGGATCATCTCCATCATCGTCATCTTTAATTGGACCACTCATAAAACTGGCGTCTTCTTGTTTTAGGAGTAATTGCTCAATGTTACCTAAGTCATCAAATTCTTCATCTTCCTTATTATTGTTGTCTCTAAATTTACTCAACAAGTCAATTTTTTTGGGTATCTTTGAGGACGGTGATGTCAACTGTTTAAATTTCTCCAGTAAATCTTCTTGAATTTCATCCCAGTTATCATTGTTCTCCTCTGAGTAAGATTGAATAGAGACTGGTATATTTCCATTAGAAGATTTAAGGGAAAGAGATTTTTCAGATACTTGTCCCTTGGATAAGGGTTTTCTATTGGCATTAATTCCGGCTTCTAACCATTTGTGTTTTAGAAGCAATTTAGCCCCTTTTCGTAAACTTGGCTCCTTTTGAAAGCACTCCATTAAAAAACTGAGAGCCAATTGCAGTATTCCCTTAGGCAATGGCGGATGATCATCAGTCCCAATTGCATGTAATGTGGCCATGGGATTAAGTTCGTGATATGGGGGGTGGGTAGTTAATAATTCAATTATTGTGGCTCCTAAAGACCATATATCCAGTACAGTACATATCCCTTCACCTCCTAAAACCGTCTCCGGGGCCATCCAATTTGGAGTTCCTACGACCAGCGCATACTCATTAGCTTTTGATATTTGGGTGGCCACTCCAAAATCTGCAAGTTTTATATCATTTTGTTCCGTCAAAAGAACGTTTGCTGCCTTAACATCTCTATGAACTACACCTTGATCATGTAAATATTCTAATCCAAGTAAAATCAGACGAACAAACACGGCTATTTGAGTTTCAGGGAGTCCATGACCTAACTTTTTGTAATATTGACGAAGAGATCCTCCTGAGCAGAATTCGAGGAACACGTTAAGCAGAGTTGATGTTTTAACGAAACCGTGATACTTGACAATATTTTGGTGCTTCAAGATCTTCAACAAGTCTATTTCGCCCATAAGAACTTGAACATCACCAGAATTTGGATCGAGGGTGATCTGCTTTATAGCCACTATTTGACTAGTTTTCTTATTTATACCTTTATATACACACGAAAAGGCCCCCTTTCCTACCATAGGACCAAATTTGAAGTCTTCCAAGGCATTAGCCAGTCTAATTTGCTTACTAGTTTCTACTTTTTGAGCAGGAGTTAAAGATATTTTGACCGATGGAACTCTCTTTTGTGGGGTTTTCGGTTGAAATTTGAAATCTTGTCGTATTTTCTCTACAAATGGTGACTTATACGTATCAGAAGCGAAATTTGTCGAACTTGATATTGGCAATTGTTGAAGATGTTTGTTACGTCGGGAGGATAGGGATAGCGGTTTCCTTTGTTGATTAATTTCATCGTTTCTTGGGTTGGTGGGGGTATCAAGCGGTCTTGAACTAATAAAATTTGATGACGTTTTAGTATTTTTGAAGTTTGCAAGGTCGTTTTCTCCGAGGTGATTAGGTTGTTCATTGACCCGGTCATCACTCCAAATAACGCCCAGGGAGACGTCAGAGACGCGGAACACCAGGATCTTTGATGTGTCTAGATCAGAAAATTCAGGAGCATCCTGCTCTCGGTACTTGGAGAGCCGCTTGGCCTTCTCCTCGGCAGTTATTCCGCCAGAGAGGCTCATGATAAACAAACAACGACCGCGAGATTTGCACCCAAAAAGGAATCGCACAAAATGAGAGATGTGCATTTGTCACAATTTCTGTACATAATGCATAGAGGCACGATGGAGGCATAGAGAGGCACAAAGACTTACAGTAATATTTGAGGTGAATAATTCCAAATTTAGGATTTCATAAGATCAATGTGATTTTGGCCCTTCTTTTTACAGAGCTGCATAGTCTGTACATAGAGTAGCATAGAGGTTAAGAGGCATTGAAAGTATTGAAGCATATAATCTGCAACGATAAAATATTGGGGTGGATAACTTTTATGAATAATCTTGTAGCCCAAAATGTGAACAAATTTGTAAGAGTATCAAGGATTGTTATAAGTTCTGATTTTTGTATTTGAATGCTTCACTTGCTGTAGTTTAATTTATAAGAATCTTTACTTCTAAGCGTTTTACGCTTACAGATTTATTATGGTGGGATATTCAATTATAGCATTTCATTATGAATATCAATAACTACAATTTCGTCAATAACTTTCCTGGAGCCTTTTTCGGATTGAAAAGAAGCCCCCATGTCTCGGGAATCTTGGTGAATCCTCCAATAGTATTTAAATCTACCACGGTAAGCGAAGAATTGTCTGTTTTGATTTTACCCTCTTTGACCCAAACTGAAATATCTTTAACTGCTTTAGAGAATTGTTCAGCAAAGTCCAACACAATAAATCCCTTGACTTGTAAACGGTTAAGAATGATTTCACCCCAATTATAAACAGCTCCCTTACGGACATCTTCGTACCCGGCAATGGCTCCACAAGCCACAACCGTTCCGTGTTGCTTGACCACGGTCATAACTTTATCAAGAATACGTCCACCTACACCATCAAAGAATACATCACAGTATTTGTCCTCCCCTAAAGCACTCTTGAGCTGGTTCTTGAAGTCACGGTCGTTATAATTAACACATTTATCAGCTCCTAACGATTCAACAAATTTACATTTATTTGGGGAACCGGAAATTCCAATTACTTTCTTACATCCGATAACATTTTTGGCAAGCTGAATGCACATAGAACCGGTTGCACCCAGAGCTGCGGAGACAATGATTGTATCAGTTGGTTTTAAATTAGCCACTTCAAAAAGCCCAAAATAAGCAGTCAATCCAGTCAATCCTAAAACATCAAGGAATGTAGTAAGTGGGAGTCCAATATCTGGTACCACACTAAGTACAGCCGACTCGTTGACTGTACAGTAATCTTGCCAGAAGAGATTGCAAGTAACTTTTTGACCCACAGAATACTTATTAGAACTCAGTGCGACAATCTCTCCTAAACCTAAAGCAGTCATCTTTTGACCTGGTAAAACCGGTTCTGCGTAAGTTCTCTCAGGGTCAACTCCTTTTTGAATGTATGCTCTTTGACTGGGATCATTGGAGAGATAGAGAGTTTTGACAAGGATCTGACCTTTCTTTAATTCAGGGATCAGCTGATTAGATACTCTGAAAGTGGAATTCTTCTCTCCAAGTGAATAATTGACCCCAGTGATAGGGGCCTCATTCAAAAAAAAGGTTTGTGCTTGTTTTGGACTCATTTTGAAATACTGTCAATCTGCAACTTCCATTCCTCTTCTTATAGTATCCAGACCTCGGTAGGAAGTTTTGTGGGGGTTGCTTGATAGGTACAGTGCAGGAGCGGGGCCGTTTTAACTGGGGGGATTGCAGGTATGTGCAGAAAATTTCTTTAACAACAGGAAATTACATCAATATGTTAGCTTATTCGATGCACCTACCAATTTTCCCCTCCTTGAATGAAATAGACCGATCGTTTCATTTCTAGACCATGGGGTTGATATACAATTGTCCCTTTTAAAGAGCAATTTCTTCTTCGGTTGTATTACAATTTACGTATTCGTGATCGACTCTTGCTCTCTATGTTGAAGAACACCTCTGTATATATATATGTATTCTCTATGTTAAATGATATTGGTTAAAATTGCTCACACTAGCAGGCTCACGTCAGATTCAAAGATGTTTTGCTCTGTAGGTTCTGGCATTGTTTCCTTCGTTGACTCTTGAGGTACTTTTGCAGGTTTTTGAGCAGTACACTTAGAATAAGCTTCAAAGCCGTATTTAGACTTTGCTCTGAACTGTGCTCCATACTTGGCAAAGACAAAAGGAACTGGAACTAAGGCGAGAGAAATGAATGCAAACAAGGACGTGGCCCAGTCAATATGAAGTTTTTCGTACAATTGGACTGTGAATAATGGGAACACACTTGCCAAAAGGTAACGCAGAAAATTGTTTGCAGCCAATGCTGACGCAAGATTTGCTGGAGGGAAGGCCATGGAAAAGTATAACATACACATGAAAAAAACCAAAATGAGACCGAAACCAAAGAAAATACCGGATAAAGTTGAAGAAATCCAGTGAATCAGTTCTTTCGAGGTCCACCCCATCCAAAACAAAGATATTGGAAGAAAAATACTTCCTATTTGACCAAGGGCAAGCTTTTTCTCCGGAGGATCCCAAATAATTTCACCATTTTCGTCACGTTTACCTCTTGTACCGTCTGGATTCTTCTTAAAGACAACAAATTTATCAAGGAAAATGAAAAATACCACTCCAAGTATTAATCCAATACCGACACCTAGAAATGGTAATCCCGAGGGACCCTGATCCATTTTATAAACTTTAAGGAAAATAATGGGGAAGGCCTCAAAAAATCCAAATAACACAGCAAATATAAAGGCAATGTAGAAAGAGAAGAAAAATACGATGGGATCTGTGAGTAGCATCACGATTGGTTTAGTAACGCACATGACAGCAACCAGTTTAAAATTGATGTTCGCCGTGCTAACCTTGATTCCTCTCTTTTTATACCTATCTTGGAGGATCTTTCTCTTGTACGTTTCTGGAAGAAAAACTACTGGAATCAAGGCTGCACCAGAAAACATGAGAGAAACCCATAGAGTAAATCTCCAGCCCTTTTGTTCGGCTGCAAAATTTCCTATCACTGGTCCCAAAACGGGCCCTAAGAAAGGTGCAAGACAGAACAAAGCCATAGCGATACCAATTTGATCCCTTGGCCAAATATCAGAGATGGATCCCCCAGAAACAGCCAAAGCTGGACCACCAAAAAGGCCACAAAAAAATCTCTGGATCAAAATAGAGTGAATATTTTGAGATAATCCAACTCCCATGGCGAATAACATTGAGAGGGGCAATGTGACAATATAAATCCATTTTCTCCCGAACATTTCGGATAATGGAGCAGCAAATACCGGACCAAGGGCTAACCCTATGAGGTAAAGGGTCAAGCCTAAAAGGGCAATTTCTCGAGAACAACCCAATTTTTCTTGTATTTCGGGTACGCCCGAAACGTATAACGAAGAACCAAGGGAAACACTCAAACAAACCACAGCTACAGTAAAAGTAATGTACCATTTCTTCCAAACGGGCCAGTTCTTTGGATCATCCTTGTCATTTGCGTCATCCCAATCAAGTTGATCAATATCAGTCCCATTGAGATCCCCAATATCTCTAGTGCTGGTTGTACGGTCAGAGTCGGCAAACTCTTCAGTAACCCGTATCGTATCTTTTTTCTCGTTACGTAAACTTCGGTGGTTAGATAGAACTCTATCTTCTTTCTCACCATCAGCGTTTACATCATCGTCATCATCGAGAAGCATACTTTTACCTATTATGTGTGGTTTAAAGTTCCCACAGGTGACCGTATCTTTGTTGGTTTCTGAGTTGCCATTTCCGGTTGCAGTTGTTTTTGACCTAGTATGTTCAGCACCTTCTCCTGTCACAACTTCGTCCTTTATGGTTGAAGTAGTAGATGCAACTTCACTGATTGCATCATTTGAAAGAGAAATGGAAGGCTTAGGGGTATCACAATTTGCAGTTTCTCGGTTTTCGTCATCAGCTGTCGTGTAAAGGGATAGTTCTGACTGTGAATTCTGGTGCATGGCCATTTCTTTATCTTTGTCGAATGTACTGACATTGCTAACGACATCTTCTTTATTTGACGTACTTAGAACGCCCATATTTGAATTGGAATTTCAGAAGCAACTACTGAGATACAAAACCCAGATTATTTTTCTTACTATTTATATAGAAAGAGGTCTTTATATAATTGGTGGTACAAATTGCTGACCTGTGCTAACCACAACAGATATGTACGAAAGACTTGACAGAGTTAAAATGGTTCCACATGATGCGACAATTTTTATTTTTAGTTTCATCAGGGGGATGAGCCGTGCGATAGGTTCAAGTGCATTTAGCATAGGTAGAAGTGAGTCTTTAGAATGAATATAATACCGCCGTATTCATGGTATTCCAGGATTCCACTGATGTTATCCTCGTTCTTTTTCGATGATTCTACCCACTACAATCGTTGATTTTTCATTTTCCATCTCTCGAATAAAGGTACACACTGATTTGAAAAAGACGCATTATCTCGTAAAAAAATATTATTGACAGTACTTTATGCATGGAAGTTGAGGGTTAAGGTGCATGTCGGCTATCGGTGACAGGATGGAGAACTCCACGTGAAACCACAGCGGCGTTCGAAATTTCGTTCGGCATCTTCTCGGTGACACATTCGGTCGCTGAGTCTAGGAGTAACTAGTTTGTCAATACGTTGTCCAGGCTTCTTTCTCTAATTTGCCAATATTACAGCAACGTCGTTGAACGGTCACAAGCATTTTCCGCTACAGATTTACTGGTTCTTATCCACCACAGGACGGTTTCCCCAGAATATCGCCGTGCACCACATCTGCACCGTTCCCCCTGTAAATACAACGTTCTTGAGAGCATGTGCTATTGTTTTGATTGCTTTTTGGACATCGGTAAGCTTTTGAAGCATCTGCAAAATATTTCGTTAACGATATGTCCAATCAAGACGTTGCTAACGGGTAAGCTGCACATGTTATTCCGCACCTAAAAAAGCTTAAAAAATGTCAATTCCCAGGATTAGAACAATAGGCTAAAGAATAAAGCTACCAATGTTACTGATTTTGTGTTCTCGGGCTCTATTCTCTGCAGATTCAATTGTTCGTTTAGAAGTTTGTAGTTTGTCAGTTCCGACCGGTATTGTTGACTTTTCATTTTGGAGTACAAGATATACCTAAATTGGCCCGTTAAAAATTAGATTCCGCATATACTTAATTATTATCATGTACGATATCTTAAGGGTTCTCTGATAATTTCTTGAAATTCTCTACTATGTAATAGTTTTGCCATATTATTGCGTGGGGTTTTATGCTAATTCTTGTCAAATTTCTACCCACTTGTTCCTTGTTACTCTCCATTCGATCTATCAGCCCTTAATCCTTCAAATTGGAACTCTGCGTCCAATTTCCATTAATTTCCGTCTGTGGAGACCATTTTCGCCATTATAATTGATTTCCGTCTACATTCGATTTCCGTCTATTTTCGATTTCCGACTCATTTCCAAACCTTATTCCCTATTCAATCTTCTTACTATCCCTTTCTCTTTCTCTTTCTCTTTCTTGTTCTTGTTGCCATCCGTAATATGCCTTTGCTCTGAAAAATCCAAACATAAAGTTACACATAAAAAGGATCGTTAAAAATCCAAATAAAATGATCAAGAATTTCATCCCCAATGGCTCTACCAAGGAATTTATTATCATGCCTACAGTTTCTGCAGAAATCAGCAGCATATTTCCGCCTTCGTAAGGATTTTGACTCATGCATTTGAGCCAATATTCACAGTATTGTTGAGTTGCAGGCACTACATCAGTATCACAGTGGTTTTCTTGGTAAGACCTTCGACATGAAGCGATCTGAACCACTACATTGGCCGCTTGTTGTTGAATTTTATGAGAAATATCAGTTCTTATGGCCCGAATCATTGAGTAAACTAGATACGCAGCATAGGTAGAAGCAACAAAATTAAGCATCATTTGAATGTAAGAAGAGATCACGTAGGGCACCTTCTCGTGCGGTGAAGATTGATTCAGCCAGGGCACTGGAAGTTCAGCTTCAGCCTCCATCAACCGTTCTTGAACGGAAAGTTTGTGATTTTGATATGCAGATGGAGATACAGTAGCAACTTGGCTCATTTGGCCCATTTGGCCCATTTGACCCATTTGGGGTGACATTTGAGAAGACAAATGTGACATGGAGTGATTCTGGTTACCTCCTCCTGTGGAATTTGGGAATTCTGGTGACCTCATGGGCAGATAGAAGCCATTTTGGGTCTGAGGAGAGGCATAATAGTGATGATGATGGACTTGAATCGATTGATGCAGCGGTGGGGTAAACATCGATGCTCTGTTGGTATTATATGCGTTATTACTATATAAAGATGATGGCTCATTTCCGTAGGTTGTGCGGTAGTGAGATTTGGAGTCGTATGGGGTTCCTTTCGAATTAAATTGCAGTTGAAAAAGAGTTTTACGCTCTGGAGAAGTAAATATAGGTTTACTAGAGTGTTTTTGTGGTAAAAATACAAGACTATGGTCGCTAGAAGAATTATAAGAGGACACATTTCGAATACTTTCATCGTACGATTCATTGGGGCCATTAGATTCAATTGGTTCATCGATTGACCGAGTAGCGTAGTCAATTTGGTCTTCTTTAGTAGGGGGAGGTGGCATCAAAAGCTTTTGCTTGAGGGCAAATTTAGCACCCAATGTTGTAGGGGATAAAATACTAAGTGCAGAAGATATTGAATCAGTGGTATGGTTGTATTCATCTTCAGAATCTGATTCTTGAACCGTATCCAGATCCATTTCCTGAACGGTTATTTCATTAGCAGTTTCGTATTCAGAGGGTGCATCAGCAGTGGCAAGCGCTCGGCCAAGATCTCGTTTAATCTCCGCTTTGGTCATCTCTTCATGGGTTGCAAATTCCTTGTGTGCCCAAGATTTCCAGTTCCCAGGAGTACTTTGGTCGATAACGGACTCATTTTCCGAATTGAAGGTGTGGTCTATGTCCATAGGGTCCTCGTCGGCAGTGATAAAGCTCTCACTAAGCAGTAACGTCGATAAAAGCGTCCCATCGTCCCGATATTGATCGCCTCTCATGATGTAAACAAAGATAAGTTTGATTCGAGAAAACACCAATTCGAAAATTGCCAAAATCGATCTGCACAATCCGTAAAGGGAAATAATCCAAAAACTGGACCCAGTTGAAAAATGCCAAATTGGTCGAGAAGGTCAAATAAATTCGAGAAGCTCATCGCAACTCTTTAAGGTTATAACTTATTGTATATGCCCACAAAGAAGGCGGTGGTAAATTAAAGAAGATGTCCAAACGAAAGAAGAATGAAAAGCAAAAGGATTTTGCTAAGAAGAAACTTAAAGTGGGGAAGACCGCTGCAAAACCAGATAATCACACTGATACTTCTTTTACTGCAAGAGCCATCTCGATCCCAAATCAATCTATCGCTCAAAAGCAGACTAATTCCAACAACAAATCCTCGACCAATAGAGATATAGATTTTGCTCATCAGTTTCAGTTGGTCAAGCACCATAGTCCACAAACTAGAGCCGAAGTTTTGGCCTTTATAGAGAAACATTTGCCAGAAAATGATCCACTGATTTATAGACTGATGATTACCGCTGTGACTCCATTAGTGGTCGATACTTCCAACAATGTAAGAAATTCATTGATTCTGCTTCTTAAATCTGCCGCTAAAACTCTGCCTGACACCTTGGAACTTAATATTAAAGGCTTATCTTTGTTCATTCACTCAGCAATGACCCATATTCAACCCGATATTAGAAACTCATCCCTGAAATTTCTTGATGTCCTAGTAGAAAGTACACCGGGTGCTCTTTGTAAGGGACATTTTGTCAAAACAATGAAGTGTTACTTCTCCTTAATGGCCTGGCCCCTTAAGGATGATAAAAAATCAGTCCTGTTGGCCATCACTACCAGTGCTTCCACTGGTGGGGCTACTAAGAGGGCTCGTGTGCATCATTTGAACATCTTACTGCGATTCTTGACCGCTGCTTTATTCGACGATCCTCTGCAGAAAATGATAATTGACTCATCTAATACTGTCTTGGTTCATCCATTGACCGGTAAATATATTTTCCCCGGAGCAAGTAGGCCATTTGCTCCTTTAAAGCTCTTTGTCAAAGAACTTGCCAAATCATCTGGGCTCAATATGGATGATGGACGATACCTGGTGGAAGATTTGACATCTTTAAGTACAGAAGGATTAGAAACTAGACGGAAGATTGTAATTGACGTATTTTTACAACCCATGTTGAAAAACCTCAAGAGTTTAGTCAAAGAAGGTGGAGAAGTTGGCCGAGAGGCAAGAAGTGTGGAGATAGTTCTTGAAAAATTGGTGGAGAGTGAAAAGAAGGAAGAGAATTGAAGGTGGTTGACTCCAAAAAGATGGAAATTTGCATACATAACAAACGAACTTTAATACTGGTAGGTTTTCTTTATATTCTATGATACAGAAAAAATAATGATGGCTTGGTTTATCTGTATTTCCATTTGTCTATTTATTATATTCTAACTATTCATTTATCTATCTCTTCATTTATCTATCTCTTCATCTATCTCTTCATTTATCTCTTCATTTATCTATCTCTTCGTTTATCTATCTCTTCATCTATCTCTTTCATCTATATATTCATTTTGGTGTGGTCCATTTTCTTGAAACATTTATTTTTGATTTTACCAGTATCGATTTGTTTTTCACTACTTCATCATGTCAATGATTAGATACTGGAGGGGTTTACTGCGCTCTACACCCTTAGTCGGGTTCTCTGGGACAATGTTTCCAATCCGTTCATTCTCTTTTACCACCCAGATGCTTGCAAAACAAAAAAAGGGTAAGAAAACTGTCGATCTGGACCCAGAAGATGCTTCTCCACTCACATTAGACTTTGATTTGATCGGAAAGCAATACGAAAATGTGTTGGAAAAGTTTAACAAGATTTCAATGGAAGTCAAACGGGGTAAATCAAGTGCTAATCTCTTTGATAAGCTCAAAATAAATGTAGACGGAGAACCAACAATCTTCACTCAAGTGGCTCAAACTACTTTAAAGAATGGTAGGACCTTCATGATTACAGTATTTGATCCTAAGGACACTCAAGGCGTGATCAACTCAATTTTGGATCTGGGTCTCAATTTGAACCCAGTAAGAGATTCTTCCAACACACAAACTTTAAAGGTTCCGTGTCCACCAGTAACTGCAGAGAGTAGAAAAGAGACTGCTAAAGTGTTGAAAGAGGCATTTGAAGAGATCAAAAATGGTAAAAAGGACTCCCTTGCTAAGATAAGAGCTGATATTAAACAAGATATTCAGAAACAAACCAAAAAGAAAAAATTGACTGACGCAGAGAAACTGCTTGAGAAAGAGCTCGAGGAGATGCACAAGAAATTCACCACAAAACTCACAGAGGCATTCAAGGCGGCAGAGAAGGTTGTTTTGAAATAGATGTTGATGATGTATATAGCGGACCATGAAATTTAAATAGTGCCGAAATAGGAAGTGTCATAGTAATTTACAGACATCTAACTGAATTGTAGATGAACGATGTATAATAGAGAATAACCAGAATGTGATGAATGACGAACAAAGATATATAAGTATAAGAAGAAACCTTACACCAAGTGGAATTGTTGTAAATTGAATACATTTAAAGAGAATGAGTTGATGATCTTTTAATAATTAAATTGCCAGAAATGTTCCCTCTTCAGATTCTGATGATCTTTATTTATAATATCGTCATAATATCATTACTCTATTCAGAAAACTACCCCGTGATCTATAAAAAGCCTTCTGTGGTATTTTTCACACCATTTGATCACTTTCAACGCCGCCTTGATCAATTCCTGCGGAGTAGCCTTCCCCGAGTCACTTAAACAGTAAAATTCGTATTTATCGTTGGAAAGCATCAATCCAACGGTAGTAGGTTTCAGTGGTGAAACAAAACGGCAGTATGAAAACCGCTTATGGGTAAATCCTGACGAAATTTGTAACGGTTGGGCTCTGGTGTTGTGTAGTATTGAGTATTGTTGAACATACTGTAACACCAATTCAATCAGGACGTCTAAGATTTCACTCAGGGTATATTGTTGACAAGCTTTCAGTCTGAAAATGAAATGGCTCAAGAGCAGTACTTTTATATCCTCTAAGATCGAAATTCGACTATAACGAAGTTCCAGTAAGATATCGAACTTGGAAAGCTCTTTATTAATGAATTGGGATGAGTTTTGAATGGTAAAAAAGCAGTTTTTGTTACCACTTAATAAAACAACCGTGACTCCATTTTCAGTTCGTACAAAGGCGTATAAAAACCCATAACTATTGAAATGGGGCATACAGATGGGGATCCAGAGATCATCAGTTATCAGTTGTTGTTGTTGATTGGTTACAGTAGCCAACAAAATTTTGAGATCTTTATTGGTCAAATTGTGGGATTTGGGTTTCATCGCCAGGAGGATTTTGCCTCGATATAATACTAAGCCAAAGAGTAAATCTTCACAATATTTCCTTGATTGAAGGAGAATGTTATTTAGCTTTTGACGGGTGGAGTTGGATATCTTAGCACATGAGATCGACAGGTCCAAAAGCTCACAGATAAAGGTGGAAAATCCCAGCTCTTCGATCAATACCTGATTTTCAACGTTTATATCGAGACCATAGGTTAATTTCATGCAAAGGGTATCAAGATTATGGAAATCTAGCGGGGTTAAAACTCGTCTTAGATCATAGTTCATTCTATTTTTAAAATTACGTTCAATGGTATGACGAGAAATCATCGATATCAAGTAGTCGTACAATGTGTGGAGTTGACGTTCGAGGATTGTCTGAGTTCCATCGTCTTGACGGGTCTCAGCTTGTTCATAACTTATTTTAGTTACTGCCACGAGCAAAAGAGGTGATCGATTGAGGATCAGAATCTTGACTCCATCGTACAAGATACTTCTGACACCATCTTGAGCAGTTGCTAAGGTGGTGATGATACCCATGTATCCTAGAACATCATCATCGGAGCCATTCATCAGATAAATGGGCTTTCCTGCTTCAGAAAGAATGAATACATGTTTAAGTTTAAGGGAAAAATGGGCACTAGTTTTAGAGATTTCGATCAATTCCATGTTCTCTGGTAATTCTGAATGGAAAACTGTACCATGAGCACTTGAATTTGGAGACCTCATAAGCCCACTCAAGAGATTTTGAAGGTCTTCATCATCATCGATAACCGACGAGTAAGTAGAGTTTGTTTCTTCTTGCAGTCTAGTTGGATCTAATCCTGAGACATTATTGAGATCTACAGCAGTTGTTGGCCCACTGGAGAAGCCTGAAGCGCCTTCAAGGAGCGATGTAGCTCTATTATTGCCATCGGTAGCCATCCATGAATAGAAGATAACAAAATTGGTGGAGATAAAAATCGAGAATGCGAAATATCATGAAATGTGGGGGTGGTCTTTATGATGAAGGGACATAGAGATCGAGTTGAAAGGGGTGATTATACGAATATGAAGATAACAAATAATATCCCAGAGGTTGAATTTTGATAAAATGGGTTCCTTGTCGATTTTCATCGATTTTTGTCGGTACTTATTTGAAAGAATAGGATGGCTTAATCTAGCATTATTGGTTATCGTAGTTGGAATTTCTGATTCTCTAATTTAAGAGTCAAACAAATTGAGGTAACAAATGGAGTAATACGAGTAAAGGTAATACATAGAGTCATACGAGTAAGGGAAATAGATAAAGTTTAAAAGTAGAGTGGAGCTTAGAAGGACAAGAGTTAAGCTATAGGACAAAATAGACTTTGCAAGACTCTCTGGTACATCTCTGGCACTGTTCAATACCTATCGTATCTCAATCCTACCTACATTTTATAATCTACATTCGCCTTTAAATATTCTTCGCTTATCTACTCATTCCATGGCCAGTGGTTCTCTAGGTTTCTCTCTTCGGCTAACCCCTGAGGAACCAGTACCACACTAAAAACACGAAAAACAACAGAAGCCCAGCCACCGGGGCGTAGGCCCGAAGCATAGCTTCAAAATTGATCTTTTGTGCGTGCTTTCGGTACTTCAAGGAATCATTCCGCAAGCTCAGGGAAAGATCACTCATTTTGTCCAATGAATCACCCCGATAGAGCAAATCCTCTATATTCTTTGTCATGACTTTTTTCACATCGGCCAAATCGTCGTTAAGCTTATCTAAATTCAGCTGAGCTCGTTGATCCTGATACAATTTTTTGGTTTTCGATAAAAATGTATCAAACAGCAGAAATCCAAACGGTCTAGCAGTGGGCAGAAGGGCTTCATTACCATGAGAATGTTGGAATTCGTGAGATACTTCAGTTAAATACAGAAATGCCAACTTTTTGGGGTACAGTTTTTCACAAATACAAATGTATATAATCAGGTCTCTGATCAAGTAATCAATATTATAAGGGCCTGATTCAATAGTGGCTTGAGGTTCAGAATTTGGAGTCATTCTCAGAATGAGGAGCTTACATTTTTTCTTCTGGTCCAAAAGGCTAGTATCGTTGTCATCATCGACAGATCCACATAATGGGAGCGCTGTAAATTAGTATGGATTCAATGGATTTTTGTAGGTGATTGTTGCAGAGTTATGATTTGGGACTTGGGGTGAGCGACAGTTACATGTGGATCGTCATTATTATGTGTATCTTCAGTGGTCTTTCTACCGGTGTGGTGCACTGTGGGATGAATAATTTACTACATGCGTGGATGTATTAAGGAAAATCGATAAATAATATGGCATGTCAATTGAATGAAACAAACACTCCATAATTGAATTGTTGCCCTTCAAATCAAACCTTTTCACAGTATCACTCTCTATTACCCATCTGATGAATTGATTCCGTTTGAATTGTTTCACAATCTCTCTTATTTTCTTGACAATCGTTGAGTATCGGCATTTTCTCGTCTAACCGCCAAAACATTCACCACAATGCTATTGCATAAGTTTCGAGAATTATCAGCTTCCGAAAGTTCCTGATCAATCACCAGTCTTCCTAATCCCATAAGATGTCAATCTATTTCTTAGTTCTCTCCAACATACCATCATATCTATAGATAAGCGTTGACTTTATCATGCTGCTGTTCTTTCAATCCAAAGAAAGGCTGCACTGAAATTCACCAAAAAAGGTACGAAGGCGGTCTGTATGCAGGCCTCTGGTCCATCGCCTATCGAGTTTCAAAAAAAAAATTGACCATATCACATCCCCCCTCTCCCAAAATCACCCATCAATCATTAAATAACCCACCATATTATCCCCTCCATGGACTTATCTGGGCTATCTAAGAACCTTCCGGCACCTGGGAACGGTACCCAGGCCCCAGTACTCGACCCTCTTGGCCATGAAATTAGTACAGAGTTCAAAAATGCTGCAAAACTGGTCGCCTCCCTTTACGCTTCCAAATCCAAAAAGCTGAGCAAAGCCGAATTCACATCTGCCGCCAAACTGGTTGCTGCATTATACCGTCTTACTATCGCCGGCAACACACAGCTGCGAGAAAAGGGTTATTTGGATTGTCTTGATGACATTCTTCTGGTCATGACCGCCGGCGGAGACGTAGAAAACTGGATTCTTACCCGTCGAGCGGAAATCTTAAATGTAAATCCACAACTTGAGGCCCCTAACGGATCAACAGCTCATCGGACACAAAGTGGCTCTCATGTTGGATCTCAAACTGCACTGCATGATGCTGTTACTGAGAAAACTGCCTCTGTGGTCGATCTGACCCCGTCTTTACACCCTCTGAATGCCACCATAGCAACCCCGAGTCTGATATCGTCTCCTGTGGTCCCTCTGCTGCCAGCACTGATGGCATCTGACTTTGGACTCCCCTCTGATGCTGATTTCCTGTTTGCACATGATTTGAGCCCTCCTCATCATTTCAGACCCCTGTTTCCCCCACTTCTGGTGCTGCATCTGCTTAAACAACGTCAAAGGCTCCGTCGGGAATTACAAATGGCTCGCAAGATGCGTCCACTGGCTCTGCTGGAGCTGTCAGAGGATAGTGAGAGTGACCGGCCAGAAAAAAGGCGGAAAATGGACATGTAGTGGTCAAATTCCTTAGTCGGTAGGTTTGGTACTGAAATTGTGTTTTGATGAGTTGTAGATTGAAATTTTATAAATAATGGAGGTGTTTATTATGAATGTTGACGATAAATGATATGGGACAGGTTTGGTATAGAATAGGAAATACAAGTTGGCATTGATAGCTTAATAGATGTGTACAGATGTTGTTTCTACGATTTAATCAAGGTAAGAGCCGTATTTTTGGTTACAATAGATGACTATCTATAACAAGGATAAGTAGTTTTTGATGTATGTACTATGGGTGACACTACTATTTTGCGGGTTGCAATAGGAAAAGGAACATTTCTAAAGGCGCCTGAAGAGTGGGATATTAGAGTAAAGGGAGAGGTAACAAGAGAGAAGTTGGGTAAGAGAGATGGAAGGTGAGAGGTGACCGAATTGTAAGCAAGAGAGATATGGGTAAGAAGATGAAAGGTACTATGGAAATCAAGACAAATCAAAAGACAAGATTACAAACTTGGGGTAACTTAAGGTCACTAAAGATAACTGAAGGAAATATGAATGGTATCTTAAACAGATAGAGTTCGACATATGTCAATCTAGCATTGAAATTATCAAAGTCATTCAAAGCCCATTTAGACTCATGAAAGATCCACCCTCTACATCTATTCTATTCATACCTCTCTACATGCAATTCATACCTCTCTATATGCTATTCAAACCTCTCCTTAACGCCACTTCTTTCTTCCATTACTGCTCATCCTCCCTTCTACCTATATCACTATCGTGCAAACAAACCATCCAGATTGTCACCATACTCAAGCTCTCCGTCTGATTCGTCATCATCGTCATCCTCGTCTGAGCTAGAATAACCCACCGCGTATTCATCGTCTTCACTACCGCTGTCCTCATCCTCCTCATCTGAAACGATGCCCTCCAACAGCAAAATCAGAAGCGTCTCACCCTTGCCCACTGTACCTCGAGCTACCTCTAATGTCAGCTCCACGTAACAATTAGTCAATCTACTCTTACCTCTGACGATAACATCCCGTCCCACAATACAGTTTTCAAGCTGTACGTCATCTTCTATCGTTACATTGTCGAAAATGACACTCCCAGTCAATTTCACCCGGCTTCCAATGGTACAATTTTTACCCACCACCGTTCTTTTAATGGTACTTCGTTCTCCAAGAATAGTTTTTTCACCAACCATCGAGTCATGCCCGATACTCTTATCCTTTGGAGGAGCTCCTTGTCTTTCTTGAGCCTGTAATTGCATAAAGTATCGGTTTGCCTCCATGTAAACTGGCAAACTATTTGATCTGAAGAAGGTTGCCTGTTCAGGAACAATGAATAATCCGATAGATTCAAGTTCCTGTGAACGTTTCCACAGTCTTCTGGCAAGATCTCGTACCACCTTGGCAGCAGGACGATGACTTAAGTACAGTTCTAAATATTCATGTTCAAGAATACTCTTAATTTGTTGTACATGACCAAATAAGATCCCAGAGGGTAAAAGTTTTGAAGATACACATGTATTAGGATGTCTCCAGGTCATTTGAGTCCGTAAATTCAAAGATTTGTGGTACAATACGTCATCATTCTGGAAAAAATCTAAGAGACGATGTTGACCTCCTTCAGTTTCAGCGTAAGCGGTATATACTTTCTTGAAAATTTTCCTTTTCTTATCTTCAATGGCGGTGAATTGATTCTTATATGCCACCCAGAGAGCAGCAGCAGAGTCCTCTCGGGCTCTATATGCTTCTATGAACACTTGAGGGGGTAAATCAGTAATAAAATCACAAGGTAACACCACAAAATGTTGCATTTCCACTACTTGAGCTTTGAAGAGTTCGAGTAAAATGGATCCAGAATGTTCCAGGTCGGCCACAAATACAGATATATCCAATACAGGAGCTGCGTCTTCGCCTGAAGAAGTCTCTTGACGAATCTTGCTTTGTTTAGCCCTGAAATCAGCCACGGTGGTCGATATTTCATCCCGATCAGCTTCGGAACAAACTACGGTTACGTGAGGGAATACCGCTTTATTACAGTATTCCAAGACATATTCGATCATAGGTTTGTTGGCAATAGGAAGCAGGGCCTTGGGGGAGCCCGTCACCCTTGCATGGGAAAACGGGACAAGTGCCTTACCTGCTCCACACAAGACAATAGCGTGGAACTCCATGGATGATATGGAAAATTGGTAATGAGAAGAGATCGAAGAGTCAGAAATGAGAGATTGAAATAGAGAGGGCAATAAAAACGAAGAGATGGAGAGAAAGACAGTTCCTTTAAATATAAATAATTTGGGGAAGGGATAAATGTGTGGTGTGTGGTTATGCTTATATAATGCTTATATGATGTTTATGTTTATGGGTTGTTATGATGGCACCGTAGAATAGAATGCCCGGTTGTTTTGTTGTCGTCCTCCAGTGTATGGCAGTTCATTTAGAGAGAACCACATGTGATATTTCTCGCACCTCTTGTATTTTTAATCTAAAAGACAAATGTGACAACTTAAAAGTAGATGTACTAGATGTAGTAAATGCTTGAAGAAGCCTAATTGTTTCTCTAATTATACTTGCTAATTAATCTGCCGAATTTTACTGATTATTATGCTGTACATTATGCTGATTATATATACTTAATATGTGGCACTTATTATGATGCCTGTAATGCTCTTATTCCTATTATGCTCCTATTTTAAAGCTCTCATTGTGAAACTCTTATGCTATCCCTCCTCTTCCCACTTCTCACTTTTCCCTTCTTCTCACTAGAAGTGTCCCATCTCCAGCCCTCCTCTGTCAATTATTGTGGTTATTTTGTCCCACCATTTCTCAACGACATCATTATATATCTGTTGCCACACGATAAACCATGGCTGAAGAAGATCCCCTTTTGGCAGCATTGAACAACGACCCGGCAGCTGACACCGTGTCCGAACCATCAGACCCTGAACGGGAACGAGCCCTTCAAAAGTTTAAGGATAAGCTTGTGGAACACCGTAAATGGGATGCCCGTCTTAAAGAGGTCCGTCTTTCGATCCGTGACCTCGACAAGTCATTCGAGAAGACTGAAAATGATATCAAGGCACTCCAACTGGTGGGTCAGATCATAGGTGAAGTTCTTAAGCAATTGGATGACGAAAGATTTATTGTCAAAGCTTCGCTGGGCCCTCGTTACATTGTAGGTTGTAGAAATACTATCAAGAAAGATCAATTAAAGAATGGAGTCAGAGTTTCTTTAGATATGACAACTTTAACAATCATGAGGTTATTACCACGTGAAGTAGATCCCTTGGTTTACAATATGACAACTTTCGAACCCGGTGAGATCTCTTTCAATGGAATTGGTGGATTGACTGATCAAATTAGAGAACTTAGAGAAGTGATTGAATTGCCATTGAAGAACCCTGAATTATTCACCAGAGTTGGCATCAAGCCACCCAAGGGAGTATTATTGTATGGTCCTCCTGGAACCGGTAAAACTTTACTTGCAAAGGCTGTTGCTGCCACTATTGGTGCCAATTTCATCTTTTCTCCAGCATCGGCCATTGTGGACAAATATATCGGTGAATCTGCTCGTCTTATAAGAGAAATGTTTGCCTATGCCAAGGAACATGCCCCCTGTATCATTTTCATGGATGAAGTGGATGCCATTGGTGGTAGAAGATTCAGTGAAGGAACTTCTGCTGATCGAGAGATTCAAAGAACTTTGATGGAGTTGTTGAATCAAATGGATGGGTTCGATACACTTGGTCAAACAAAGGTTATTATGGCCACCAATAGACCAGATACTCTTGATCCAGCGTTACTCAGAGCTGGTAGACTCGACAGAAAGATCGAAATCTCTTTGCCTAATGAAGCCGGCCGGTTAGAAATCTTTAAAATCCATCTGTCTAAGGTGGCAAAACAAGGAGAGTTTGACTTTGAGGCTGCAGTGAAGATGTCTGACGGGTTCAACGGAGCAGATATCAGAAACGTGGTGACGGAGGCCGGATTCTTTGCCATCAGAGACGAGAGAGACTACATTGTTCAGAATGATTTGATGAAGGCGGTCCGGAAAGTTGCAGATGTTAAAAAGTTGGAGGGCAAGTTGGACTACGAGAAGTTGTAGTTAGATAGATCTAGAGCAATGAAGATACAACAAATACGGAAGTAAGAAGTAGTAGAATGTAGTAATTTGAGAGTAGGATGAGACAAGTGGATTGTATATGATGGGCTCAGAGAGGAGTAGATGTGAAAAGAGACGAGTGGATGAGGAGATAAGTGGCTATGATATATGAAGTGGATCAGAAACAAACGCAGATTCGAAGAAGTGGTAGTTGTGGTTTCATAGTTTCTATCTCCTCAGCAATCGCCTTCATGAGCCTTCAACCGTTTCCTCTACAAATTTCCAGATCACTTTACCCCAAGATGACATCGTCCTACAAGTCTGTGTCACTTTCTTCTATTCTATTTACAAACTCTCAATCTTCAGCTGTGTCACTGCAAAATCAGGTACCTGGATCAGCAGCAAATCATCCAAATGGGCCTTCAACAGCTCATTTTCAATACCATTCAAGTGATCGGCCATCTTCTGTCCAATCAATTCCTTCATCTCCTCGGTTAAAGGCTGGTATTTCTTGGGCTTGACCTCCGCCTGCTTGGCCAAAAATACCTTCTGAGATGCAGTTAAAGGCATCTTGGGGGCAGTCATCACCCTTGCTTGGAACTCCAGCAAATATCTTCTCTTATACTTTGAGTAAGGATTTCTTAATTCAGAAATCACTCCCTCGGGTACAGGAGGACGTCCAATACTCTGTAACTCATATGTTCGTTCGTGAACAACCTCTTGATCAGTCAGGAATTGATCTGGTTCTGATTCTTCTGGTTCTGGCCATGGGATCTCGTATTTTTCATTGTGTTTCACAAATCTTCGGGGCATCCAACGGGCCCATTTCTCGTCAAAGTATTTGCCCTTCATGACTATCTCTTCCGCTACTAAGAAGACTACATTGCCTTCTTCATCAAGATCTTTAGCGGCAAGACGAATGTCCTTACGAGCCAATAAATCGGGTACTTCTCCAATGAAACTGGTCTGGCCTTGAACCCATTGAAGTTTATGCAGTGGAGAAGGCTTTGTGAGGCCTTCAAGCATGAACAGATCATTGTTTTGAACGTATGCCATAACCTTGGCAAATGTGCCCTTATGTTTACCATTGCAAACGTATACAAGATCCTTGGGGATGATTTGAACATCATTGGGCTTATATTTTTGTTGACTTGGACTGAGTTCGTCGTCTAACAGAAATTGTTCTGGGAACAGCTTTCTGTATTTTTGAGCAAATGTGTTTCTAGAGGCCTTAGATAAGGTATCGGTGTCGAAAGATCCTTTCTTTTTGTAACCCGAAAGCACGGATTTCAAGGGTCTACGGAACACCATGGTGGGTAGAGATGGAAAATTTTCGACTGTAGAAATGTGTAGGATGAGAGTGGGAGAAGTGATGAGAGAGACGGATTGGGGTGAAGAAAGTGGGATAAATATGAAAGGGAGAGAGAAATAGAGAAGGAGCACAGTAATGAACATAGAATACACCAATTATGCTATCTCTCTCAACTCTCTTAACTCTTTCTAGCTGGTTAATTATCACCCAAATTATGAAAGCGATCATTGCTCCTCATTGTTTCTACACTAACTATTCTCTCGATTCTCTACCTTTTCATGCATCTACAATTTATATTCTATTCATCGCGTTACATTTTCAATACCATTAGCGTTCTAAAATACAGTTGGCCGCCCAGCGGGGTCTATTCGGTACAGATATTGATGAACTCCTGTTCATTGACTGTTGTTAGTATAAGGATCATGTACGGCTTAATATCTGTCATCCTGTGACATTATCAATTCCCCTTCTTCTTTCTTTTTTCTTCAGATACGTACTCTCTCCATCTTCATCCAAATCGAACTCATCGATCATGGCCCGTAACTCGTCATCGGTCAAGTTCTCGCCCAATTCCTTGGCTACCCGCCGCAAATTACGCAAGCTTATCTTTCCTGTATTGTCATCATCGAATAGTTTGAAAGCACGACGAATTTCATCGAGTGGATCTCTGGTGATGATCTTTTCACCCACTGCTGTTAGTAATTTTGAATTCCACCTAATTCATGATATCATTCATTACCAATACCCTTCCATCCACTTCAGCCAATTACCTTCATCTCCCTTCAGTTTCATTTCGCAAGTCTTTAAATTTCTTCCTTTATACATACCAGCTTGGAAAAAGTTCTCATATGTAATCAAATTCAGGTCTTCAGTATCATATTCATGAATTATATCCAACACTTCACGCTTCAGAAGTTCAAATCCCAATGCCCTGAACGCGACTTTTAACTCATGATAATCCAAACGACCATCGTTATTCATATCAAAAAGTGAAAATGCTTCACGGATCTCTTGCTTTTGCTCATTCAAGAGCTCCTGTTTAAGGTTAACGTGGGTCCGTTTCGTAGACATCATGAATTTGTTCGATAAAACTTCTGAAACTTAAGCTAAACTTGTTGATGATCTTTTAAAATCTTCGAGACTACTGATTTGGCGCGCACCAAAAATGATTTTAAGCACCCAAAATAAAATAAAAAAACCTACACCCTTCTAACCACCAACTGTTCCATGAAATGGCATCGTTAAACCAACGAGTCAAGGTCAGGGACCTTCTTGGAACAGTGAGATTCATTGGTGAAACCCAGTTTGCTCCAGGTAATTGGATAGGGGTGCAATTGGACCTCAAACAGGGTAAAAATGATGGCTCTGTAGCCGGGGTTCGATATTTCTCTTGTGAAATGGGTTATGGAGTATTTGCCCGTAAATCTCTCGTGGTATCGGCTGAAGAAAACACTACTGATTTGCAATTAAATGTAGACTCTGGTGTAGATACATTACGTGCTACTATTTTAGATGCCCAGAAGCAAATTCTGGCTCTTGAAGCCCGTATTGAAATGAAGTCCATTGATGTAGATCATTATAAGAATTTGAGTGACGATTTGAATCGCCAACTTTCCACCTTAAAAGCCCAGAATGAGGAGTTACTTCTGGAATTACAACTATTAAAGGAAGAGGCAGAGGTAAATCGACAAATAGAACAGGAAGTGATTGAACAGCTTGAATCCTATGGTGTAGATGAATCAATGGGTGTAGATGAAATTAAACTGTTACTTGAACATAATAAGAAGCTTCTGGTGGCACTTTTGCATTTACAAGATCTTTTCGATGAAACCAAGGCAGCAAATGACTCAATAAAAAGAGATCTAGATCACAGTAGAATACAGCAGTCTGATTTTGAAGATACGAAAGTCAAACTTAAGAGGGCAGAGCAAATCATTGTGGATTTAAAGGAACAACTTGAGTCCAATACCGGTCTGGATGTTTTGGTTGACCAATTGACCATACAGAACGAAGAATTAAAGGCCACCGTAGATGCTTTGACCCTTTCTGTACAAGAAATGAGTGAAATTACTGAGCTTGATCGGTCTCTTGAAGAAAGCCAAAAGGAGATAGAGAAGCAGCTTCGAGAAGAGATCTCAAAGCTCATGAAAGTAATTGAAGATGACCAGAGGCAAATTCAGCTTCTCAAGGTTCAACAATCGTCAGCGCAGGACGCTGTGACTCAATTACAAGCTGGGATGCTTCCAAAGTATTCTCGACAGATTGAAGATCTTACAGTTCAGGTGAAAACTGAACGAATCACGAACAAACAATTAAAATTGGGTAATCAGGTTTGCTTGGACGAATTGCGAGTCATAAGCGAACATATGGCTAAAACAGCTGCATTGTTACACCACGGTGAAGAGCTTCTGTTAATTCTAGACATGGAACTCTTGAATTCCAAAATGGTATTTTTGAAGGAACATTATCCAAAATCCAATGAAGTCATCGTAGAGGCTAGTATAATCATAACCCGCGGGTTTAGGAAACTTTTTGAAACTAATTTCACACGATTGGTGTCTAGTATATGGAGAGACCGTATTCAGAAGTTGAGGATCGAATTCGATGGATATGTCTCGAGTCTCATTGCCGAGATGCCGGTAACTATAGCAGTACATGAATATCTAGAAGATATGTTGAAAGAGATTCAAACCCATTCCTCTGATGCTCTCTTTCTGGAAATATTTCTTGGGCTTGGTAGATTAGTGCTTCTGAAAGAGCAGGCTCTGAATTTGCCCAAAGAAGGAACCGAGGGCCAAGTGCGGTTACACAACAGGTCATATATCTGGACAGCATTCAAGGACATGGGTTTCCTTTTTAGAGACAGGGATAATTCCTTAATTGAAAGCATCGATTGGGAATGGTCTACGTATGAAGAGCAGCCGGTAAACGACATTTACACTGTATCTAAGGTTGGAGCTCAAAATTACAATGATGCTAAGGACGATTCCAGATTTGACGTTTCCGTAAGCCTGAAACAGTCGGAATCCATCGAGGAGCTCAAAGACACCATCGAAATTTTGAAGAACAGCTTGAATCTCGCCAAGACACACCATCAAAAAGTGGTCGACGAGTTAAAGCGTTCCATTGCTGATCTGAAAAATGTCATACAACAAGGAAAGCAACAAAAGGACCTATTAGAACGGGAAAACATGGCCCTTGAGTATCAATTGGGTCAATTGATCGAGGCACAACGCGAGAGCCAAAACAAGGCCCAGCGTGGACTTGGTAGTATTATCCAAGAAAAAGAGCACATAGGGCGAATGGAACTACTTTCGGAAATCCAGCTGCTTCGAAGGGTTGTCCAAAAGTCGGCCAGTACCCAGAAATTTGACTGGTTGGAGCCTCTTGAACAAATATCCCATGTTGAATTACCGTGGGCCGAATTGATTCCAGCTGGTCGTGTTCTTCGCTCGAGTGTGCAACACGCTCCTTACGTGAAGATAAATGCTACTGAGTCATGGAGGCCACGTAAATCTGTACCACTGTACGTAGTGGCCTGCCTTCGTCAAGAACGAGAAGTATATAGACTGTATTTGAGGTAGAAGATAAAACGAAAGATAGACAAAGGATGTAGACGAAGAGTTGAATTACGTGATGAGAGTGAAATACAAGTGATTCAACACACACATAATAAGATGTGTGTTAATGATGCATGTTTATTTAGATATAGATTCTAATATGGACCAACATAGAATAGTGAATGTAAATTATTGGCCGATAAATGATATCACCTAAGTGTGTTTAGCTCGCAGAGCCACCAGTGGCTCCTGATGCTGGCTTTCTTTGTTTCTCTGTTGGCGAGGCCATTTGGGGGCAATGTCTATATCTTGTGTCGGAAAGAACCATTCCAACAACATGTAGAGCCAAATATCCACCACCGCACAAAGTACATACAACTTTCCGGCAACCGGACCGCAAGCGTAGTACTTATAGAGTCGATGGTGTAGTGGCTGGTTGACCGATTCGAAGTCAAGCAGATTGTACACTGTTTCTGTACGTCGGGCGATATTTGCCCACAGATACATTTGGGCAACTTGTTGATGGAAATTGGAGGTATCTATCGTAGAGTTGGTGAACATATCTATAGCTTTTTGGGTTGCATCGATCAAAGCCTCCGCCGTTGTATCCAGAAACAGCATCATATGATGAGGGAGGACCTCGGGAATCCCTCCAACGTTCGTGGTGACAACATAGAGCCCACACAGGGCTGCTTCAACAATCACAGTGCCAAATGCTTCAGTAAGCAGAGGATGCAAAAAAATATGACCCTGGATCATAACATCTCGAACTTCCTCATGACGAATGGCACCTAAAAGAGTCACTCGGTCTTGGAGGAAATGACGTTCACGCATCTCCTCCATTTCAAGGAATTTGGGTCCATCACCGCCCACTATAAACCTTACATCGGGATTAGCCAGACATACTGCTGGGATGATAGACATCAATAAATCGGCTCCCTTGTTAGCAAAGAGTCTGGAGATGGCTACAATTGTAAGTGGACGTGATCGATTCAGCATTTCCAGAGGTTGAAAATCTTTAGATATCACTGCATTGGGTATAACTGATACCATAAGTGGATCGATGGAAGCCCGTAGTACAGTATTTTCTTTACAGGTATGGGACACACAAATTACGTGGCCTACATCAGTGAGAGTGAATTTAAGGATCTTGTTGCCCATTATCAGTGAAACGGTGGCAAATCCAAACAATGAATGATCAGTAAATACCGTTTTAAGGCCCATAGTTCGACCATGTAAGATCGCTTCGTGGCACATTGAAGAAAGCGAGCCATGACCATGAACAATCTCTATTTGTTCTCTTATGAAGATGTTTCTGAGGACGGGGAGGGCCAGAAACACAGTTGGAGAGATCAGCAGTCTATAAAGGGAGAAAAAGGGTACGTAGTAAACTTTCAACCCGTTGGCAAGCCAGCGGATCCCGTTACGGTTACCATAAGAATGGGTAATTATGACCACCAGATGACCTAAATCAGCGAGTTTTTGGGACAAATGGTACACATGAAATTCTACTCCTCCAGGTTGAGGGTAGAAGAAGTCTGTGACCATTGCAATATTGTAAGGCATGGTTCTACGACGGCTTGGGGTGCCGATTAAATAGGTGAAAAATAGAAATCGTGCGATAGAATAGAGTATAGAAGAATAGAGGAAGAGGGAAGACAACAAAAGACAACACGAGAATTCAAACCACTTTTAAAAGCTAAAGAAGGCGGAATTCATTGTAACTGAAATGAAAGTTCGAACATTTATAGCAATGAACACGAAATTATATTTGTCTCTAGTATCTTTGTTTCTATAGTTTCGACGAGTATCTCTTCAGGCTCTATGTTAAGTTACTAACGACAAAGGTCTCTCTTCAGATGATATATCAAGCTGATCATATCAATGCTTCTCCGCTCGTCCACTCATGTCCACTCTCTACTCTCTACTCTCTACTCTCTACTCTCTACTCTCTACTCTCTACTCTCTACTCTCTACTCTCTACTCTCTACTCTCTA
Source organism: Kurtzmaniella quercitrusa (assembly GCA_030570095.1). Taxonomy (NCBI): domain Eukaryota; kingdom Fungi; phylum Ascomycota; class Pichiomycetes; order Serinales; family Debaryomycetaceae; genus Kurtzmaniella; species Kurtzmaniella quercitrusa. The sequence continues at coordinate 380,114 of JAJLUZ010000007.1, read as the reverse complement.
CTCTCTACTCTATACCCTCTACCTCTACCTCTACTCATCTCCTATCTGAATGTTTATAATATTACACATTTATATACCATGTGTGATTATTCTGGTGACATGTGTGACAAAAACATCGTCTCTATTTGTTCATGTGGTTACATGTATGCATTGGCCGGAAGTGTCGCCATGGAGTTCTTGAAATTGGCGATACACTGGTTATAATCCCAATTACTCTGTTCGCAGAGCATGATGGCGTACTGGAAGTTGAGTTTCGTCTCCACCAACACCTGCACAAGGAGTTCCTGTTGGATCTGGTTAAGATTGGCTTTTATATCAGCCGGTAAATCTGCCGGGGTAGGGGTGGCTGCTCCTGGAGTTGCTGATCCAACAGGAGATGATATAGGCACCGGGGTTACTCCTTGGGTGGGTTTTCCAATGTCGGCATCAGTTTTGGATTTCCATGCATCTGCTCCAGCGTCAAGACGTACCGTCAACAAATCTGACGCCACAATCATACCCCCATTGGGTCCAGGAAGCACTATAAACGTCCGGTCAAAAGATTTTTTGAACAAGGGGATTTTTTTGTTTCGGTTGTGGTTGCTATTACGGCCTTTATTAAATCCAGAGGTCTGAATAGCAGAAAGATCCTCCGGTGGAGCCTTCTCCTCGTATGAGCCATGCAACGTGATCATTATTCCACCCAAGGGAGCAAACAGATGTGCCTCCATGGAGTATAACTCGGGTTTCGTAAGTAACTCATGATGGGTTACGGGGATTTGCTGGAAAGCTTGAAGGATTTGTTGAGGACCAACTGCCAATCGTTGTTGTTTCTGCTTTGGTCCCGAAACACGAGTTAAATTCCTCAGTCGTGGTAAGTAGTATCCAAATGGTTGATCTACTGGTACATTATCTTGAAGATGAGGATGTGACAGGTCTACTTGCATCAGAAATTGCAGTTCTGGTTGATACAACACGAGCAATCCGGCCCTGTTTGTATCCCAGAGGTTCACATAGTTGGCTATGAACGACGTAGACACCTCTTGAATGGCTGAATCCTGGAAGAAAAGAGCTTGAGGTTCTTCGAATGGGAAAGTCAAATTAGCAAGCATTCTCTGTTCATCTCGGACAATTTCACCGTTTAACACTACTAAACGCGGAAAATAACGCATGAGCTCAGTCTTCAATCCTTGAGGATCATTCTGTGATACTGGATTACCTTGAACTAGCATTTCCCTTAAGAAATTTAACTTATTCTTCCAAGTTTCGAATACTCGTAACCGAGAGATTTGGTTGTTGGAAAGAGCCAAATTTTTTAATTGAGGAAATGTGTGGGGAAGGGCAGACACTGACAGCAAATCTTGAAGGTTATTAGCTGAAAGATCCACTGATTCGACTACTATCAGCAATTGTTCGGCCACTTTCATCAACGCTGGGAAGAACTTGGAAGAAGTGGAGATTTTGGCAAAGAACCCTACCGCTTGTAACGCTGGATCACCTTGGACGTTCAGAAGGTTCAAAAACTTGCTATTGGCGTCATATCTCTGCTTTAAGAATTGGGTTATCGTAGCAATGGCATCACCTCCAGCTCCATCAGCTCCTGTAAGGGCAGCTCCGGAGCCTGGAATATTAGATTTTTGGATTTTTAAAGACTGTCCAGCAAATTTCACACCACTCCATCTCAACAATTCATCTGCTTCCTTCTGCAGCCTCACAGTTCCCTGAAGTGCCCCAGATTGTGGGTCTATTCGAGTATTCATCACTGAAACTTTACACTTCCTTGAGATGAAACGAACACAATCCTCTGACGATGCACCATTCCAGCCATATATCTCTACCGCAACTGAGTTAGCTGCTGCATGTTGCTCGGCAGTAGGAAACCCTCCTGTGCCGTTTCTGTTGTTCTGGGCGTGGAAATTGCCTCTTCCTCTACCTCTGTAGCTCATGGTGCCGAGTTTTTCATTCACAGGAGTGGTTTAAGTGCATCCCGGGTATGTGCAGGAAATTACCCTTTCAAAACGCTACCACCATTATCCATTATATTAGCGAGTAATGGATTGAAGTATATTAGAGCTAATATGGGTTGACAGATATGAAGATTATATGGGTTGAAGTTCATTGAAAAAGAATCGATGTAGACGCGAGTGGGGTGGTGTTGTCTTCTGTTCATATTTTTTATCCCTATGCGTTTTCTTCAATTACATTGTGTAGTATTTTACCATTTCCTTCTCTTCATAATCCTTCTTCATTATTCTTCTCTGTCTCGTTCTTTTCGCCTCTCCACATTACATTCCATATCGTACCTCCACTAATTTATTTCCTAGTAACCCTACTTCTCTGCTATAATTCGTATATATCACTTATATCACGTTGTCACATATTTCATACTCTCATCAAACTCTCATCAAACTCTTTTCCTATATTCTCTTCCCCTTCTCTCTTTCCCTTCTCTCTTCTCTCTTTCCTCATATTTCGTTTCTCAACTTCCCTACATATATATACTTACCCTCAAAAAGCGACTCCCATCCATCAAGCGCCTCTATCTCTTCCTTAGATAAATCGTCCAACAAATCAATTGGTTCATCAAGTGGTGTAAGCATAGCGGCATCAAATGAGTTCTTGGCAAGTCCTCGCGATGCATCTCTACCAGAAAAGTTCTCGTACGGACCTCCGGGCCCGTAAAACGATGCACCAGCACTCACATCGTAAACATTGCCCCGAACCCCAATGTAGATCTTGGGGTCTTCACGGCCATCGAACTTGGCGAGAGTGCGGGGCGTGAAAATTTGTTCCACCACAGGCTGATTTGAATCGGTGGATGTCCCCAATGGGTTTACCATACTGGGTGCTGAAAGGATGTCTTTGGCAAAGTACGCAATCACCAAAATGATTAAAATAGCGGTGAAACTGATCATATCTTAACTGCTGAAATAGAAATGATTATGATAAGTTAATCATTTTTTGCCATTGAAATCGCGCTCCTGTTATACGAGGGGAAGGTATTTTCTCTCTCTCTCTCTGCGTGTGTGTCTGTGATTTCATTCTAAGACTGTGATTTTTCTCGCTAAAAATTGTGGCTAAGCCAGTAGTCCAACAATTTGCTGCCTGCTTGACCTCCATTTGGTAGGGGTGGGGTTTCCTCTCTGCTTCTCGTATATGCTCGATCTATTTCCTACTGTCTCTAATTTTCAAGTCTGCACGTACATTACATATCTGATACGTAATAATTCGCTTATATTGACTATAATTTGTAAATTACAAAGATTTTCGTGTTGAATGGTTTCGTTTTTTCCGTTTCTATTTTTGTCATCAGTCGTAACCCATTTTGTGTTTAAACAATATATCAAGTTAATTCTTTCAATGTCGGTGATTCTATTCTAATGAATGTAAATGCAATTCTAAAACTCCTTTCCTTTTCCTTAAAACCCAAACAAAATTGTTTAGGTTTTGTCCCATTGCAATGCCCCATTTCTGATTTTTTCTAAAATGATTATACACTGTCTCTCCAATCTGTCATTAACTGCACCACTCGTGTTCACGAATCTAACCATCTTTCTATTTCGAAATGTTTCCCTGATTTTTGTTTCCCTGATTGTTTTTCTATGCTTTTCTGGATATTTTTGTCTCTTGTTCTATTCCCTACTTCTTTCTCTCTACATTTCATTCCATGTACATTGCCTATCCAGATATATTTCGGTTCCTTCCGTTCCTGAATCTCACAATCAGTATTCCGCTACCAAACTCTACCTACCCGAACCTCTCAAATAATACTTATAACAGCATACAATTATTTCTCGCTATAACCGGTTTCGAAGACACCATTATTCTCTCTCTCTTGTATTGTCGTGAATTCGCTTTGGAAACTTTCTCTTCGTCTCTAAATCACTTCATTATTACTCATCACTACTCTGTCTAATCTATTTTACCTCTCATTCAATTTATAATTAATCACTCTCACACCGATTAATCACTTTTTACCCACTTTATCGACTTCCATCTCTTTACGTCATGACCAGATCAGTGGTATCTCTCGACGACTTGACCGTCAACAATGTTGGAACATTCAAGAAAATTACCGATACAGTCCTCCCAACATCATATCCTGAACAATGGTATAAAGATTCTATCGATCACATCGTTAAATTGGCTTATTATTCGGAGCTTCCAGTCGGAGCCATAAAGGCGAAAGCGATCAATTTTTCCGGTCAAACCCGTGACAATATAGCTCTGTTGCCCCCTCAAGGCTCGGATACTCCAAAGATCCTCCCCAATGCGTTATATATCGAGCTGTTGGCAGTTCTTGATGCCTATAGAGGTCATGGAGTGGGATCTGCTTTGCTTCAATACGTCCTCGACGAGACGAAAAAGCGATTTATTCATGAAGTGCTTCTTCATGTGAGTGAGGATAATAAAAATGCTATAGATTGGTATGAAAGAAAAGGTTTTACCAAAGGTGAATTAGTCAAGGACTACTACAAGGAGCAGGGTTTAGAGAATCCAGATGCTATCATCATGAGAATTCTGGTTTAAGGGAATGAATCTGGTAGAATCTAAAATTTGGAGACCCTGGAAAAGCCAAAAATTGAAATCAGCTATAGAAGTTTAAACCCAAAAATGGGATAACTTTAATACGCCTACTTCAAAGATCATACACCGACATCAAAAACCATTTATTGTAATTAGTATATAAAAAATAAAGGGTCAGCCTTCATTGAGTATCTCGAACTGAAAACTTTGTTTACATCTCTTCACCTTTACATCCTTCTACCTCTCTAGGTCCCTACGTCTCTCAATCTCTCAACATCCCTATGTCTCTACCTCTTTCAATCTCTCTACATCCCTACGTCCCTACATCTTTCTACCTCTCTAGGTCCCTACATCTTTCATATTCTCTCTCTTTATTACTACCTCACAGCTCGTCCTCCGTATCGGTGTTGATATCAGTAAACACACTCTCGTTGTCGTTGTCGCTGTCAATCTCTTCAATCTTATCTGACTTCTTCACCTGTTCCCCTCTCAAAGCTGCAAGTGTTCCAGCAATAGAATCCTCCTCAGGGTCCAGAATATCACTCTCAGAGTCCTCATCACTTGACAGTTCATCTTCTCTCTTCCCCAATAAACTACGTCTCTCCTTATCATTGTTGAAAATGGCAACTTTGACCGGTTCAACTGTCATCACAACTGGCACATCCACGTCACAACCAAAGTAGGCATTGTTCTTGAGAATGAGTCTATAGAAAAACGATCCTTCAGTGGCAGGAACAGGCTCGGTGAATGGGATCCGGAACGTCGAAATCACCAACCCTTCGTCCTTGAGGAACTGTTCTGCCGTCAACTTCATGTTACTGAGTGATGCCCGTTCTAATTTAGTGTTGACCGTGACTCCTTCGGCAATTTTAGTATCTTGTTGTCCCATAACAATCACGGACCACCCAAGACGGAAAGAATCAGGGAAGTAAGGAGTTGATGCATAGGGCAATGCAGGTTGGTCTTCATTGGTCAGTAAGGGGTTACGATAGTATTCCATTGATTCGGGAGACTTCAATCGTTCATCATCATCCTCTATCTCTGGGAAACCTTTGTGAAAGGGTGCCTTGACAGCAAATTTGACCACAATATGAGCACTAGACTTTGGAGAGACAATTTCTTCACCAGGAACTTCAAATTTAACTTCAACCACTCGAAGAGTAGGAATTCCACGGGCAAATTCAAGAGCTCGGTCGAGTTTGGCTCCATCAATACCTAAAACTTTGGCCTGGGTGGCTTTGTCGACGGAAAGCAACTTTCCAAGGGTCTTGACTTCCTTTTGCTGCTTGATGCTGGCAAAATCAACCTCGGGTAATTGTTGAAGGGCTTGAATCCTACCAGTGATCGGAGTGGCAGAAGCAATTGATTTTTGAAGATCAGCACTGGCCAAGATAACATCACTTTGTCTAAACACCAAGGCAATATCCTCAAGACCAGAGATGAGCAGAGGTAATTGAGCAATGATAAAAGGAGAAACAGAGTTGAAGTTACGGTCCAAATATTGATGAACTTGTTGTTTGGCATCAACAAAGCCTTTCAACTCATGCAGTTCCAAAACCCAATCCAAAATGACTGCTGGAGTGATGACAATAGCTGGATTTCTATCAGCCAATTTACGGGCAAAATTAGCAGCAGTCTCTACGTGAAGACCCTTCTTGTTATGAGTCTTAACATTATTCCACCACAGACCTACGATGGCAGGTAAAAGGCCTCCAATGAGCAAAAAATACACTAAAATCATCACTGGAGAATACTTACCTTCCACAAGAAATTGAGGGATAGCAATACCATGTTTAACCTCTTGAGGACCATCTGGATGACCATATCTAAGGAAATTTTGTTTGGTGACTTCATCAGTAAGGGCTTTATAAGCAGAATTGATAGAAACATACTCAGCTTCTCTTTCCTCTCTTTCTTGATCAGATAAATCACGGGGGAGTTTATCAGGATGATATTTCAAGGACATCTTACGGAACTTCTTTTTAATTTCTGATTCGGAAGCGGTAATTGAAACGTCAAGAATGGAATATGGGTCAAAAGTACCAGTCAAATCGGCCTCTCTAGTGAAGTTGCGAGCCACATATCCGATGATGAACCATCCTACAATCATGAAGAGCAACTTCTTGTTGAAAATCTTTGATGAACGTTTGGATTTCTTGAATTGATTCTTCCATTTCTGATTTGATTCTTCGTCCACTGGTAGAGCACCTACGATGGACGAATTAATGGACTGAGGGTCATTTGCCAGGTAGATATTGTAAATCCAGGCAGCAGAGACAGGTATGAGCACGAACGTGAGCAATGCAAGCACGAAGAACGGCCATGTGTCGCCGTCGTCGTCGTAAGTATACTCGGTGGCCATGCTGTTACGTGTTTGAAAAATCGCCTGCAGACGAATTTGAATTCGCGTGGGGAGGAAGGAAGAGAGGAGAGAAGAGAGGAAAAAGGAAGACGAAAGAACAGACACTACTAACATGTTAATTCCAGACAACAAAGAAAGATAGTTCAACCAGCGGCGTATGAGAGAAGAGGGTAAAGCCGGTGAATCGGTTGAGTAATTCCATAGATTTTAATTGAATTATTCAGTTAAAAATTCGTAAAAGCGTTTCGATTCCCGTCTTAAAAATCTGTAAGGGCACCGAAAAATCTGCATAACTATAATTGAAGATGATTCAGACACAGTTTAATATTTGTACAAGTAAAAGAGTTGGAACATGAAGCTACATCCAAGGCCAGTTCTACATTGTTTCATTAATTGCTACCGCCTTCTATCCAGATTTTGCCAACAATTCGACTTTATGCAACTCCTTCGTTTGCTTCCTCTTCTATGATTCTCTGGCCCTACTCTCTTTTTCTCCCTCTCTGTCTCTTTTTCTCATTCAATTTCTCCCCAATTAGAAAATTTCACCTAAAATTTGATAACTACATTAACCTACAATAGGACTCCAACAACACCACTCTAGACTATGGTGATTCCTTTCTACTAATAACTTTTTTTAACAGCTTGTACAGAAAACAATTATTCAACCCTAAAAGCATTATTAAACGATTTCTTATCTACACTTATCTACATCTTTCCTCACACACTATCTATTAATGGTGGAACAATCTGATTGGGTTCTCAACGTAAACAATGTCAAACAGATCGGCAGCAGCAAAAACGGCCTTGTCCATGACCGATCCCAGCGGTGCTGCAATGTATTTAACTCCCAGGCGAGCAGCTCTGTAAACATTATCAGGGAATGGGAAGAATGCATCAGAAGAAAGGGCAACATCCTTCAACTTACCCAACCATTCTTCACGTTCCTTCTCAGTCAATGGTTCAGGAAGCACGGCAAATTTCAGTTCATATTCGGACTTTTCTGGCTCAGTCTTTGGGATTTGTCCGGTGACAAATAAGTCAATGGCATTCAGCTTTTCTGGACGCTTAACTCCCTTGGCCCATTGGAATCCAAGAACCTTAGGATGTTGACGGAACCACCAGTTGTCAGCCTTATCACCAGCCAATCTAGTACAGTGAATTCTCAGCTGTTGACCAGCCCCCAATCCAATAACCATACCGTTCTTGGCATAACAAACGGAGTTGGATTGAGTGTACTTGAGAGCAATGGTGGCCACGGCAAGGTCAATAGTACCTTGTTCAGTCAACTTTTTGTTGGCAGAAACAATCTCTTTGAAAGAAGAGGCCTTAATGATGGCATCATTTCTCTTTTGTTGAAGAGTAATACCGTAAACTTGTCTCAGTTCTAAAGCTTCTGGAGTATAGTTTGGATCAATTTGAAGAATGCAGTATTTACCACCCTTCTTTTTCTTCAAGATCTCCAAAGCCTCAGGGGAGTAACCAGGGGCAATGACACCATCAGAAACCTCCTTAGAGATAATTTGAGCAGTTGGAAGATCGACAATGTTGGAAAGAGCGATCCAGTCACCGAAAGAAGACATTCTGTCGGCACCACGGGCTCTAGCATAAGCGTTAGCCAATGGAGACAAGTTTTCAATGTCCTCAACAAAGTAAATCTTCTTTTCAACGTCAGAAAGTGGTAAACCCACCGCAACACCAGCAGGAGAAACGTGCTTGAAAGAAGCAGCGGCTGGTAAGTTCAAAGAAGCACTCAATTCCTTAACAAGAGGCCACGAGTTCAAAGCGTCTAACAAGTTGATGTAACCTGGAGAACCTCCGAGGACTTTGAAAGGTAATTCACCTTCAGTGACGAAAGCTTGAGCAGGCTTTTGATGAGGGTTAGCACCATAACGAAGGGGCAATTGAGAAATGTTTTCAGCGTATTGCTTTCTGAAAAAATCAGAAATGGCAACATCATAATCGGCAGTATGCTCAAAGGCCTTCAAAGCGTAACGTTTACGAGTTTCAGCACTGATATCACCCTTCTTCAACTCTTGAAGAAATCCAGCGTAATCAGTTGGATCGGAGAGAATGGTGACTCTAGCGTGATTCTTGGCAGCAGCACGCAATAAGGTGACACCTCCAATGTCAATCTCTTCAACTGCTTCATCAATGGTGACTGCAACCTTGGAAACGGTCTCCTTGAATGGGTAAAGGTTGCAAACAACAAAATCGACCTTTTCAATTCCCTGTTTCTCGAGATCAGCCTCATCAGAGTCCAAGTTTCTGGCAAGAATACCACCGTGAACAGCAGGGTGAAGAGTCTTAACTCTACCTCCAAGCATTTCTGGAGCATGAGTAATGGTCAGAACGTCTTCGACTTTGAAGCCGGCCTCTCTGACCATCTTTGCGGTACCTCCAGAGGCCAAGATTCTTACATTAGCAGCCGAAAGTCCCTTGGCGAGATCCAAGAGACCAGTCTTATCGTAGACGGACAAGATGGCGGTTTTTTCGTGAGCCATGATCGGTAAATTTGTGATTCTTAAGAAGATGAATTCGAGGAGGTTTTCTTGATTTGTTGCAGGGAGCGATGGACAATTAATTGAGATGCAGGAGGAGTCGGCGCGAGTCAGGAAGGATGGGGAAGAGGAGGACAGGATGGAGAAGAGAATAGAAGAAAGGAGATAGGGAAGTGGAGATTTGAACTTGGAGGTTAGGATGGTGCAAAATGGATATACATTTGTTGGGTTACGGTAAATAAATTCGCTGGTTATCGCATGATATATGGTAGATGTTGATACCTCATGAGTGAAAATTTAACGGGCCAGGCCGCTAGGGCGTTCGATCATGTGATTAAGATATTTTATGCAATTATTCGATGGACTGACTGGGGAAGCAAAAAAATGCTGGAACGGCTGGAATGACAAAAGGTTGCAGATGAAGAGAGAAATTTATATGTCGAATGTAGGATATTAGGATATAGAATTGATCAAATTTGGGCAAATTGAACAAATTTGGACAAACGTGTACAAATCCGATCCAATTTGATGAAAGTCAGTAGGAAAAGAAGAAGGAGGCTACTACATAAAGAGTGTCCCCCCTTTATAGCTATTGATTTGTTGGGAGATGAGAAATGAGAAGAGAGAAATGAGAAGAGAGAAATGAGAAGAGAGAAATGAAAAGAGAGGAGAGAGAAGTGAGAAGAGAGAAGAGAGAAGAGAGAAGAGAGAAGAGATAAAGTATAAAGTTGAGAGAGATGCTAGAAATGCTAGAGTTGATAGAGTTGGTGGAGACGACATAGAAATGACAGATGATGACAGAACAAATGATTCTTGATACATATACATTTGATACATACATTTAATACATACATATTATACAAGACATACCAATCTTCATGCAACACATGATCTCAGATAGGAGTATATCAATCTGTTTAAGCATGTACGCCTATTCTTATTAGTCTTGTACGAATTTAACTTACATTTATTTTACAGAAAAATTCAGGATGAGGCGACTAAACAATTAAAGAGCTGTATGGTTCAAAGAAAACTTCCCACAGTTCTTTCGTCCTCGACGGTCAAATATTCTTCCCTCTACATACCCCATCCAATCGTTTTTACTTTACTTCTCTACATCTGTTTTAATGATAAGTACTATTAATATTAATTAAATAGAAACAAACCACCCAAAAGCAAGCTAAGAACTCGCTTAAGATCTGTATCTCCACAAGGAAAGAGTGTTTTGCTTCTTCCAGGTGTGACGACGACCAGCTTGGGTGTTGTGGAACAAGTGTCCCTTGTTGATACCTCTGGACTTCTTACCAGCAGCAGTAAGACCTCTAGCTTCTCTGTGCTTGTGGACTGGAGCAGCGATCCAGTTGTAACGAGCGTCACGTCTGATGGCCTTGTGGGATGGGTCGACAAGAATAACTTCGAAGTACTTGTAAGTGGAGTCCTGGTTAACCCAGTAAGAGTTAAGAACACGCAAGTTAGCAGCACGACGACCAACTCTCTCTTCAGCAGTGGTACGAAGAGACTTTTGGTACTTCAATTGAGAAACACCCTGGTTGGTTGGCTTACCGTAAGTGGCACCCTTTGGAACAGGTCTCTTTCTGCCACCTCTTCTAACACGGACACGGTAGATAACGAATCCTTGCTTGGCCTTGTAACCAAGTCTTCTGGCCTTGTCTGGTCTAGATGGACGAGAAGCACGGTGGATGACAGTCTTTTGTCTGTATTCCCAACATCTGACACGGTAAAGGAAACGGAGAACGTCAGATTGCTTCTTTCTTTGCAACTCTTCGAGGTATTTGTAGGCACCCATCTTAAATTTGTTGGTTGTAGTTACAAAAAATTTTCGGTACTAATCTTTTTTGGAAGGATGGGTGAAAAATTCGATGCCACCGTGTGTGCAGGAAAACACTGTTCTATTGTTAGTTGATCAACGGAGTGTATGCAGGCGCACGATAAATTCAACCTGAGGTGTTAGGGCTACAGCCCTCGATCACGTGAGTTTGAAAGATCCATTTCAGTAAACGGCTTCCGTGGTAATATCCGTAGCCATTACAACGGGTGTTGCAAAGAACGCAAGTTTTGTCGGATTTATGTACCTTCAGGACTTAACAATTTGTACACATGATCGTTCGTTGCCCCAAAACCTTAGATATCGCACCGGATTTATCCGTATGCCACCTACAATACGTTTTAGGTAGACAGAGGGGACAACATTCTCACATGAAACAACCTTGGCTTTTAAGGGCCAACCTTCAAGTTCATGCAGGCGTTGCATATTAACTGCGTAGACGATTATTGCTTTCATACTATTTCACTATACGAAGTGTCAAAAACTACCATTGAACACGGGCCTACTTCAGAATTTCGTCAATGTATTGATATTTGAATTGTACCCGATAACATGCTTCGACTACTTTGATCTTCCATAATCTCTAACCATTTCTGTCTTTTCTCATACCAAACCCCCGGAGAAAACATCGATCTGTAAGTCCGCCAAAATTATGTCCTTAGAGACCCTAGTTGGTAGCATAATTGAAATAAACGTTGTAGACCATTTATGGTTGCATAGTATTTTTTTTTCACTATCGTAGCTTTCGTAAGTGCTCCATACTATATTAATCTCAAAAAATAATTTGAACCTTAAACCGTATATGGGGATACATTGTGCTAAGAAATATAAAATCACATAGTAAGAGAGAGGATGAGGAGGAGGTGTGGGTGTAGAAGGAGGAAGAGGAGAACTATGAGATAGCAGAGGGGAACAATAACCCAAATTGCTCAACAATAAACAATAGCTCCCGGCATGTTTCAAAACTCTCCGAATATACTGGATGGGCCGAATTCAAGTGCCTCTATTCCTTACTCCAATATCTCCTCGACTCCTTCTTCATAAAAAATATATAAACCTTTCATCAATGCCATCATCAGTGTTGCAAGACCCTGAGGAAAAAATCCTTCGTCGATTGAAAAATAATCCACTTCTTTTCAATCGAGGGACTAAAAAGATGTATTTCCCGAAAAATAATAATTATTTAGTAATTTCTGATGTAAGCGTATGTAGAGAGATGTATTGAGTAGCAAACTATTAGACCAAGCTTGAGCCCCTCGCAGATTGCTTGATTCATCCGAGGTATGTCGACGACAGATGAAATGAACGAACGCCTTAGCACGACCTGGAATGAGCCTTAATGTTATCCAGTCACTCAGTCTCTACCTTGTTCATTGTATTGTTTCGTATATGTATCTCTTTTCCATTTGAACTAATTATTTCTGCCACACTTGGGCAATTTTGCGACAAGATGGCCCTTGAAGATTAAACCTAATGTTCGAGGTTTAATGACGGAATCTATCGAAAACAGGCGATAATTATCAAAGATAGGCAAATTTCAAAATGAATTAAGCTTATTAGGTCACCAGTTTTCTAGATCTTTCCATTAATCCGAATTTTCCACTCTGAGCGGGAGTTATCAATCTAAGATTCTTCTACTGTTGACTGGCGTTCAACCGCATATGTTAGTGAAATCCAGAAAGAACTTATTGACAATAAAACATCAAAGGAGAAACCGGTGGTCCATGATCGTACATCGGAGTTATTGAATAAATTTTTACAATCATGTTACGTACAAATGTTCGATTTAAGCATAACCTCTAATTATGATACCTTCTTTAATGTTGATGGCTTTAAAAGATTTTCGCGCTAACAGACTCTGATTCTGATACTGATTTCCTGGAAAGAAAATTAAAGTGGAGTCTGCTTGCGTAAATTTGCAGCTAAAGGTGATATTTTCGAAGGATTTCTTAACTCTATCCCCAGAGTGGAGGATTGTGTTACTAATACATGGGTGTGAAAGTTGTTGCAGAGCGGCGTTCAATGTATATGTGATTACATTATTTTTAAGTAAGTTTCTTTTCGGCGCATTAGTAGGTAATCTTCGGTGCACATATCCTTCCGAAAGGATACATCGGTTATGTATGTATTGTTCTTCAACTTCTTCCTTTTATTTTTTGTGGAAAGTAGGTTATATCATTGCGAATACTTGCATAAATTTCTTCGCAATCAAATTTCCCTTTTGAGAACCCCCTTTGGCCTTCATACATTGCATGAGACTAAAATTGATAAATAATTTAGAAATATCTTTTTGAAACAGCTGAAAATGAAGTTTGTAAAACTTTGTTTACTATAATATGTTAGATAAACGGTAAATTTACTAAACTCATGCCCAAATCGGAGATGACAAGCTACTATCATTAAGAAAATTTACTTTTAAATGTTTATGTAACATCCCCTTAATTTTGCTCACCCAAACCTTCACCTCCTTTCTTTCTTCTTCTGCTCACCCTACTCTTCCCTTCGATTAAATAAATAACTGTTGGCTTCTCTGATTCTATTACTCTATATTTGATAAGAGAATATTATCCCAGCGAACAAAATTATAGGTTACAATGCCTATGTAAGTTGTAGTGCTCACCTTCCGCACGGAAGTTATTATTATATCTTTCACTTTATCTTCAATATGTCTCATTTTTTTCACCTTCTAGTACATATAGAAATTATTGGTAAATTCTTTTGCGTCTTTCTACGTAAGAAAATATGTAGTTCGATTTTATTTTTTAATGTTTTTTTTAAAAAGGAGAAAGACATTTTCGGAGTGAAAAATTCTTGAAAAGGGCCGGCAACATGAAGTCTCCTTTCGTACTTCTTGTTAAAAGCTGGCCAGAAATCTCGAGATAGTCAGTTCTGATATTTCTATTATACAGTATCGCGCATAGCTTATTATTGGTAAACTTTATGCACGACGACTCGCTTCTAACCAACGCATCCATGCATGTATATTCCTGCGCATCATCGAGAACCTATCCTGCGGGTTGATGACGGCTTGCGTTGCTTAATATGTAAGTCGCATATAGTGAAAAATTGAAGTACAATTCATTTCATGGGACTAAAAATATATAAAGTTCCGTATTTGTTTTCAAAACCTCATATTCATCATATATTCAAAACCACTAATAGCGTAATTCCTATCTAACAAGAAATTGTGGTCAAATAAGTTGTAATTAACTTAATAAGGCTGCACAATCATACATGAGACATATTTGCAAGCGTTGGCGGAAAGTGATTTTTTAAAAGATAATATCAATTTCGTTCAAATATTCAAGCTTAATCAGTTTTCATGGAATTATTAGAATATCAAGAAGCTAGTACGTTCGCTATAAGTTCGTCTGAATCTGAGGAAGATTTCCAAATAATGAATACTTACTTCTCACTGCATGGCTCAGAAGACCTGAGTTACACACATGAGGTGATCGATTATGACATTAAAAACCAAAGCCAATATGTATATGGAAGTAACTTTGATGAAAATCAATCTTCTAATTTTGGTGCTCAACAAGATTATCAATACATACCCCAACATAATCTGATTACTACTGGTCAGGTACCGCAACAAATCGGTCATCAAATTAATCAACAACAACAACCCTTACCACCATTCGGGCAATATCAACAACATCAACCACACCTTATCATGAATCAGATACCACCCCCACAATTGAGAGTGGCGGGGACTACTTCAGGTGTTTCTAGCCTGGGTGCTAACGCTTTACATTCATCACCAGTCTTTTCGCTTCCGTCATCCACCCAAACGGAAGAAGAAAGGCGACGAGTTTTATATTCTCCAAAACAAATGAAACCTCAAATACCAGTCAACATGCAAGAATATCCAGACATGACCACAATGGTGAATTCTAATCAAAACTTGGTGGTCCCCATGGTTGATACTACTTTCGTGGATTTAAGAACTTGCACAATTTGCAACAAGCGCATAAATAGAGACATGACAAGACATATGAGAACCCATCAAATGATTCCAAGATTTCAATGCCCATTCCCAAGACTGGAATGCAATCATAAGACTGGAAGATTTAATCGTCCATACGATTACAAAAAGCATTTGTTGAATAGACATTTCCGATTCGATAATCCAAACATAAAGAGACTCCATACGTTAAGTGATAAATTAGATCATACTGGTGCTTGTTCTTGCGGTGCTAGATATGTAGGAAGAGATTGGTTGGACAAACATATTTTGACAGAAGATATTTCCAAGAGATGTGCTCACATAGATACTATACAAAGATGATAATAAAGAAGACTTGAAATTGAAGAATGTTCATAATTTTGATGTAGGTGTGAAACCCACAATAAGTTCTAAATACTACCTACGATAAAGTCCAGAATTAAATGATGCAATTTATCTTATTCAATGATATACTCTTTCTTAACCCAGAGACCACAGGAACTACGTTGCTCTTTCTTCACATTCATTGATCTCGAGGGGACTGCAATAAAGACATTACGTAGGGATGGTATCCACAACGGTCGCCTAGATATTATATCCACAGAAAAAAAAAAGTCGACTACAATATATAAAATCTGAATAAACTCAGAAAATTTGACCATGGAGAAATTGTAAGGTTAACCTCTTTAGCAAACTTTAATGGAACCGAGGATCATCATATAGCAAATCCGGAGCTAGTCGGTGCTAGTTCCATCTCCTTGAATCCTTGCTGTCTCAGAAACCTCTGTATTATGCCAAGGGGCGTCAATAACTTAGGTGAATTTTACTAATTCCTTCGCTCATGCAAGACAATTACCACACGCAGAGTGCAGAAGGCTGCTAAACGAATATACCTGGATTTATACGCCGCGCAAAATTAAGAAAATATCTCGCGAACACATTTAATTTTCTTACTCTCTGTATGTAGTACCATCTTAAAATTACAATTCCTTGTAACTTGCTCTGGGGATTTTTATTTTAGCTATCGAATAATTGGCGCACAAGCTATAATGTTCGCTTGATTAAACAATAAAGTTCTTAAAAAAGGGTTTCAGAAATAAAAGGATATTCGGAGATGATGATTCATCGGGATAACATGACAATATTCCTCAAATATGTCTAGAAGCATAAAAAAGAAGCAGAAGAAGCAGGAATGGAAGCACAAGAGGAACGGATCCCAAAGGAGAAGTAGAAGCTAGCCCCTCCGCCTCCCTCCACCCCCTTGTAATATTTTCTTCTTCTCCGTCTAAATCCGTTACCTAAAAAATTATCTCGAATAACCAGTGAGTGTCTTCACTGCTCCGTAATAATCGTAATATATCGTATTGCCTAGAACCGAGCCTAAATTATTTGCAAATTATTATCTCAATCGTTCACTCCGCTCGAAAATATCATATGCAAATCGACGCTTCTACGGGGAGACATATGCAGAGACTAATGTTACCAAGCGGCCGTTCAATAAACCAGAAGGATCAAGAATTCTTTTGCCGTGGGGAAATCCGATTTTATGTTGGTTTGTTCACGAATAAAAGTCTCTTGGTGACGTAAACGATTTATTTAACTGATAATTATAACCATACCCATGACGAACCTTTGCCGATTTCTTAAATAGAACGAATAAATAGCAAAAAAATGATGTTGTAAGAGGAACTACATAAATTCACGAAGTAAATTTATCGAAGTATTTGACATGCATACCGAACCATAAACTCTCTGTTAATTCAAGGCTTCAACTAGAAACTTCTGATTAGAACAGAAATACACATTGTCTTTTCATTTATAAATCTTTAGCCAATTTTGTAATTTCAGCTGCCTCCACAATTTGAACACTTTGTGAACCTGGATTTTTCAAGGCAAGAGAAAGTCCAACTTTAGCCACATCTGAAGCCTCAGTTGGAGAAACTAATCCAAACCAAATGTTTTTCGTAGCTTTCCCTACAAAAACTCCTAAATTATTCAAGAAACCTTTACTACTGGTTCTTTCACCTAATAAAACACCAGGTCTTAAAATAATAGTATTCTTAAATTTCAAAGCAATTACTGCGTCTTCCAATTGTCCCTTTAATTTAAGGTATGGAACCATTGAACCACTTGATGCAGCAAGAGTAGAAACTAGAACATAGGTTTCAATGCCAGCTTGCTTAGCCGCTTTTGCGGCATTAATATTAACATCGATGTCGATCTTTTTGAAATTTTCAATACCTCCCGCTTGAGCTCGGGTGGTTCCGAAAGCTGAAAAAAATGCGTTTGAATCTTTGCCTTCCTCCTTAATCAAGTCAGACCATTTTTCGGTGTCAGGCTCAACAATTGAGTTTATCTTAGCACCATCAATGGTTCTACGACCTAATGTAGTGATTCGAGAGATAGTGGAAGCAGCTTGAGCCAGTTTAATGAATTCGGCACCCGTCAAACCAGTACCACCAATGACGAAGATAGACATTCTGATGATAGTTAAAGTTCTTCTTTCAATTTGAGAAATGAAGCTTACCTAATTATACGCAGGATAGCCCCCTTTCCTTATTGGGCAACGGTAGAGGTCCTGTACCAATCGGGCATTCAACGTACAGACACCTCACAGTAATAGCAGGGAACGTAGTCCTATAGTGGGACAAATGACTATGTATATCAAACCTTAGAATATCTTATGCTTGGTGGCTTAAATTTGAATATGAGGCAGCAAAATAAAATGACTTGCTCTTATGTGCATCATGTAGAATCATTAAAAAAAACGATTCGTAATGGGCTTCATGCGGATAAACTTGCACCCCTAAGGCTCCTTTTTCCAATCACTGGCAAAATTTATAAAGGTCGAGACAGAATTATTTATCGAAATTATCGAACATTTTTTTTTTTAATTTTTATTTTAATTTATTTTAATTTTAATTTTTTTTGTTCTAGTTTTTACATACAATTTTTTTTTGGCTTTTTTTCATCCAAAAATATACTCTGATATGTTCGTACATCTATTTTTGAAAAGATTAACTAGGTTACAACTCCAGCTGTCTGAGATTTAAACACTTTACCTCTAAAGATTGAAATAGGTTTATGAGTTTCAATTTCCAAAAGAATACCATTCTGATACGTTACCCCTCACGGGGCATCGAGGATTTACATACGTAGGTCATATATCATCTCTATTGTGGGACCTTTTTTTATGAGCACCTGAATGACCATGGACATATACATTCTGCGGGCTGAAAATGCATGTAAAGGGCTCTGTCTTTCCCACATATCATATTAGTTCGGTATTCAATTTTATTCTTTGATAACAAATTTTTAGTGTTAATTTTTATTTTAAGTGGGGGGCGTCCAATGAGGAATTTGAATACGGATTCGATCTTCGTTTCTGTGAGTAAACGCTTTTGCAGGAATCGGCATCCCCCCCGAAATGCTTTGGTGGCATCACGTGGGATACAAAATATTTTGATAGTCAACGGTCAGTGTTCTTGGTCTCAGAAAATTGAAACCACAAGCAGTACGAATGATTCGGTTGCTGCACAGTTATGACAAGTTGACTGGGCCGCGGACGATCGGATTACGGAAATCGTCTGAAATTTCCACACCGTTCTTCATGCTTGAACAACAACATGACATGGATAATTAATATGTGCATTGCGTTACTTGCGGTCTTTGTTCTGCGAAGTGGAGTCTTTGTTTTAGGTAGTCTTGGGCAGAAATACGACATTTTTTTCAAGTGTGGAATACGTCGATAAGGTGTGGAAGCACCAAGGTTAAGAAACGACACTATATCCGTAATAAGAGAAGAAATAGAATGATTATGCGGTAAGAAGAGTGGGGGAGAAAGAAAATAACACACCACAAGAAAGGTAGTCGAAGCTTAGTAGGATAGAAGTAGGACCCTTCCAATATTTTCTAGGTTACTACCCTGTTAAATGTAACTGTCCTATTTGGGGTTTAATATAAGCCCTGTAAAATTACCTGCAGGCCAGTAAATTCCTATTTCCCCAAAGACAAAGTTTGTAAAGGGCCCAGTTAAGATTTTTTGCGAATGCAAATTGAAACTGGAGTAGATATTAACAAAAAGCAGGGATATGCAGAGGTATGGATGTTTAGATATATAGAGATAGAGAGGATATGGTCCGTGGGCGAAATTTAAAACACCAGCCGGCCAAACCTGGAAAAAGATATTACAGAGTTGCAAGCAGTAACTAAGAATCAGAATGATGTAATTTTATAAACTTATTCTCTCCACGGCCGTACCTGGGGTACACGTATGATATCATGCAGAGTTGCATTCCATACGTCCAACCTATGTAGCAAGGTGTCTGACGTGTCCCCGCTTAACCCCGTCGATATGTATCTAGTTGACTTTCAGTTTCTCTTGCGTATTTTCGCTTGCGTATTTTCACTTGCGTACTTTACTCAATTGCTTATTCTCACTTGCATAATATTTACATCCGAGTTGCTGATTTTGTCTAGAAAGTGGTATTCAGCAGTGAACCCTGAATACCACTTTCTCTATTAACATCTATCAGCCGAAATATTTTTCTTGACTGTTCGAAAATTATTCTGATCTATTTTCCATCCCACTTCCTTGCATGATTCTACATATTTTCCATTTCACTTCTGTAGTTCCGTTGCTTTTTGTGTTATACTGAATAGAACTTGGTATGCACCAGTCCATTAATAATCCTTCACTCTCAACTTCCATATTTTGCAGCGTTCTTTTCTATATTTCTCCAATTTCTCACTTTTCTTCTTCCATTTTTGTCATCTCTCATGTTCAACTACTACCTCATTCATTTGCTCTTTCCATTTGCTTTCATTTGTTCGATTCAGTCTTCTCTCATATTTATATTTCTTTTGCTTACACTGGTCTGTATTTACTCACAATTTTTTTTTATTTTCCCACTTTTCCTTCCTATTTCTTCCCATTTTCTTCTATTTCTTCTAATTTCTGCCCGTTTCTTCCCAATTCTTCCCATTTCTCTCGGCTTCTACCGCTCTCCGCTAACTCAAGTGAGAAAATCAATTGCGCCTCCCACTGTATCTACAAAGGTCTCGGTTTGTTTAGGTACCACCCAGAATCCATCCGCTGGCCGTGATTGTTACCTTATAAAACTCAGCCGAGGCTAAGAAACTAAATACCTCTGGATACCATTAAACCTTCACCACATCAATGAACTCCAGAGACGACCCCTACGCGGGTGTGGATGCGCACCAAGCACATATTCAACTACCTCTGCAAGGAGTACCCCCAACAAGACCTGGACTCCCTCCCAGCATATCATATGACCTGATTATGACTCGGAAAGACATCAAACGTAAACCCAGTACCCATATCAATAGTCTGCGAGTTAAAACTACCCGACCAGCAGTTTCATCTGGCGAAATGCAGCCTCCACTTAACATTTTGGGCAATCAATCCCGCCCAGTAAGATTTATCCTGACCGGTCTGCAATCTAACCCAAGGAAGGTACCTCCAACTCTGGCTATTGATCAATCGATACCACTACCACAAGGTCTTCAACTCAAGAAAAAACCAGATTTCCACCTTGCTTTGGATAATTTGGACTTCCGAAGATTAGATAATCTGGCTCCACTTTCAGATTCATTAGTTTCCTTAAGATTCCCCACCGAGGGGTTCCCTGACGACGATGTATTTGCCATCCACAGCAATATCACCCCTATGATGGAACCTCCAGGGTTGCAGCAGTCGTATTTTGAGCCCCAGGGTCTGCCTGAAGACGAAATGAATAGCTTCTTAAGTGGATTTGATGATGAATTCAAAAACTATTTTGATACTCCCAAGACTGACTTTGCTACCGGTCCAACAGTACACCCACACAACCACAACCCACATAACCCACGCACTCATCATACTTCTCATCATAATTCATTACCCACTGTGGGTTCCCATAGTATACCTGTGAATCACATCCCTAACGAATTGCCCTCCACTAGTCCCACCCTTAATAACAATGACCTTCCAGGGCGATTAGGGTTCTTCGAATTGGGTCATAAGGAATTTCTTCTGAAGCTGCCAGCAGAGGAAATCCCCTTACCTATTCAAGGTCCCTCCCATGATCAAGTTCGAACATCTCTTCATGATTCTATCCCGGCTATTCACAATCCAATGACAATGCTTGAGTCGAATCCGGGTCAGATACAAGAACCATTCAATTCTTCAATGCACGGCGTCATTCAAGATTCCATGACCCCTGGGGGAATGAAAGTCCCTAGTTCTTTAAATGGTGTAATTACCTCCCATCAACCAAGAATGGCTAACCCAAATCACTCATCCCCTTCTCCCAATCGATACCCTTCTAATGGTCCTTCCCAAGCTAAATACCCTCCGGTCAGGAACTTTACCTCAATCAAACATTCTCCAGCATCAATCCAACCACCTCAAAACCCTCATTTATCATCATCAGTTTCACAGCAAGTAAAGATACCCCAGCCTCTGCAATCACTTCAAGGAGTGGAAGTTCCAGAATATCAAGATTTCGACGAAGATTCACCGGATTTGGACTTGTATGAGGATGAACAAAGCACACTGGTGGGATCCGCTGGTTCGGACAAGAAAAAGCGCGTAAAGGGCTCGATTTGCACAGTTTGCCTTAAACATATCCTGCGAGATATGACCAGACACATGAGGATTCACGATGAAAAGGGCAGATTTCAATGTGTATACCCTAGACAAGAATGCAGTCACAAAACGGGTAATTTTAATAGACCGTATGACTATAAAAAACATCTTTTACATGCCCATTTTTTGTTTGACGACCCGAAAGGTAAGACCGCCCACACCCTTACCGACAAATTACCGTTATCTGGGTGTTGTAAGGCCTGTAATCAGCGGTTTGTTGCTCAAGATTGGCTCAATGAGCATGTTTTGACCAAAAATACTGATGAACGGTGTCCGTATATTCCTAGTTATAATGGACATGTAGACAATTAGTAACTATAATGAGATATAGAACGAATTTTGAAGAAGTAGAGCTTTTTATAGATCATTTAGATTATCCATAGAGAAACGACGCTGAAAGAAGAAAATAGGATATAAAGCAGTTCCAGATGCAGCGTTGAAGAAATTCAGAGGTATGACATGTCGATCCAGTAAAAATCACCACCGTAGCACAATCTGATTCAAATACGCATCTGATCATTCTAATGATTCTATGTGGATTCACAGACTCTTCGACTGACAAGGACATCTTAAAACAATTCGAACTAGATTGATTATTTCCATCCCACAGACTGTTATAAAGCCTTAGTTTGCCCTTTCGTAGATGTATTGAATCTCTCCCTTGAACGCTCATTCAACTTTCCATTCTACATTTAATATTACCATTCTACATCTTATTATCTCATGGTGTATTTATTATGCTGCTCATCACCACTACTCAAATGATTTTCGTAAAACGTCATTATACTTTGTCTTTGCAAAAGAAGACCCCCCATTAGATAATCTCTCCGAAAATACAAGCCGAATCAAGCTCTTATAATCTTGCTCTGAAACATCGGCCACATTCTTTCGGATCAGTTCAATAAGCTGTTGTTCCGGTACCGTGAATAATCCAAAGAACAGGGAAGAACGATTGAAATTGACCTCTTCTGGCGTCTGCAGAATGTTTCTCATCATTTGCTGAAGCACAAAGATGTTAAGAAGAATCCTTTTGACTCCATTAGAATTCATTTTAACCACGACTTGCGACCCTTTAATCACTAAATCTTCAACAAATCGGTCAAGCCCTAGAAAGAGTGATATCTTCTTCTTTGGAGTCATTATCGTCGAAAGCTTTGTATCTGCAAGGAAGATTTGTTTGTTATACTCCGAAATTAACCCATCACTGTCTCCAGGTTCATTTGAAAAGTCCCATTCCAGATTTCTGTAAGATGTTCCTATGTAATATATAGCCTTACAACGGATATCATACCTTAAGGCAATCATTGAATTATCACGGATGTGTGTCATTTCGGAGATAAAATCATTGAATTCCGCTAAAGATGTTTGATCTAACATCATATTCACCTCATTATCAAAATAATTTCTTCCTCCTTCTAAAAAGCACCAATCTTGCTTGAGCTGATCGGATTTAGGAAGTGGTTCCTCTTCTAGATGGAACATCTCTTGTGGAAGATTAGGAAGCCATTCTAAGATCCACTCAGTGGTCGACAATAACAAGCAAACCTGCTCAAAGGTATCATTATCCAAATAATCATCTTTGGTTAACAGAAATAATGTTCCTGGATTGGCGTTCATCATAATTTCAGATTCTCGAGATAGATATTGAACCTGACCTTTAATAATGTGTTTAGAAGCTTCATTAAGGGCCGGGGTTTTCATCCAAGTACTTATTCTACTAGGTTTAGTATTATCATCATCCTCATCAGCATTAGCACTGCCATTATTATTACTACTACTGGCGTATCTTTGAAGAATCTCGTTGTAGAAATTACGATAGTTTGAAACGAAATCTTTCACATATTTCATAAGAAGGGTTGTGTATGTTTTCCGATAACTCGTACCAGTGTTAAAGTCTTGACAAAAATGGAACAACAGATCCTTAAAATCAACGGCATTTTGAAAGATTTCTTGCTTAAAATCATAACAAACCTCATTGAATTGGCACAGACTAAATGACTCTTTGAAAATTTCATCAAGTCGAGGTAAAAAGGTAGATTTCATGAATGATACACAGAAGGTAGATCCTTCTCCACGTAAAAGATCTATACCAGTAGAATAAACCAATAACAGTTCGAGAATTATTCGAAAATTGATTACGAGTCGAGGGACTAAAACTTCTACGGTAGTATTAAAGGAGTCATCCTTAATATATGGGGAAGCGTCGGCCAATTTGGTGTCAAGAGTGAAACTGGGGAACATATCCAAAAGAGATTTCTGTAACTTTTCACTTCGAGAGTTGGCACTTTCCTGAGGCACATCTTCGAGTTTGAAAGTGTCCCTTTTCGTTAAAACCAGTTGAATTGTTCCCATCAGATGATCTAATTCAAAAGGAACAGAGTAAATGTAGTTGGACATGAGTGAATGCAATTCTTTTTGAAGGATAGAAATGGAATTAGCAAAAAAATCGGTCTTTTTGGTGGTAGTTCCAGCAATGTTATCACTTGAAAGCATCCACGAGAGTTCTTCGATCAATTTTAAATGCTTGGCGATGTTCAACAGCTTCATAAACACAGATCCAAACAACAGCAATAAAATAATCACACTGGAATCGGATAATTCCATCAGCAGTTCTTGTAACCGCTCCAACCGTTGCAAATTTTGTGAGTTATGGATCTTGATTTCGCTGACAACGGTTGTAATCATATTATGTACGTGCTGTTGTACGGTGTTGGATAAGATGTCGATCACCTGGGGTAAACGATTAAGTTTATTAGCGGTAGCAAGTAACATGTACAAATATCGGAATGATTCATCAGGGGTATACTCCTCATTGAGACCATCTATTTTAGTGGAACTAGCACCGTTGATATCTCCCTGATGTCTAGAAAGGATTTGAGAGTACCTTTTAATGAAATCAAGCACAGGTTCTACTAAATATTGGGAGGTTTCCTGGATTTCTACGTTGGCCAGATTATATACATACAGTTCAAGAGATTGCAGGGTGAATAGGGCAGTGAAAGAGCTCAAATGTGGCTCCAGTGAATTATAATTCAGCAGGATATCTAGTATGGTATTCTGAACCCCTGTGGCAACAGCTGAAGCCGCTGCAGAGCTTGCTCCCTTGCCATAAATTTCATTATGCAATTCACTGACTATCAACCCGAAAAGATTGTTACTTTGTGCCTCTAAGTAGTTTTTAATACTCCCCATGGCAGTCAACAGCCATAAGTTATACTGCTCTGCTGTTTTGTATGCATCAGCAATGATATCATATACTTCATGGACTCTTTTCTCTGCCACTAAGTTATCGATCTTAGCTGGGATACAATTCAATTGGTCCATGGCATCTAAGATATCTAAAGTCTCTGAACATCGAGAAGATGAATTGTTAAGTTCACCCAATACATCCAGTCGATCATGGGTATCCTTTGTTGTTTCAGCAAGGGAATTTTTGATGCTATCGGCACTAGTTTGACATTCGTGTAAAGTACGAACCAAGACGTTATATTCACCAATAGATGAATTGAAGGCCTCGTAATTTTCATTGACAACCTTCTGAAGCATCAGAGATACTTGATTTGTCAATTGATCGAACTCTTGCTGCTTATGAGCCAACCCTACCGAGGAATCATCAAGTAATAATACTGCCATTTCAATAGGATTAGAATCTTCGGCGGTACATTGGGGCCATTCATAACGCATTAAAGCTAACATTTCTTTAATTTCCATCATGGTTTGATCCTTTTTTTGCTGGTCTTGCAGCAGTGGAGGTGCCCTGAAGGACATGGATTGGGTCCTAATCCTGGCCATATTGAAGGGAATGAATTGATGTTTGAAAGGAAAGAGTTGACAAAAATGGAAATGGGTGAAATTATTATTACCTTTACGATTGAGAATAATATCGAGGTGAGAGAGAGGGAGAGGGAGAAAAAGACAGGACGTGGAAATCGTGAACAATCGGATTTCAATTACAAATATAGGAAATATGGTAAGATCAATTGCCCCTCATTGAAGGGAGGATATGTTCAAGTAGGTGGATGTTCAAAATTACAATGATAACGAGATATTTGACCTGCCTCTAAAGTAGTACTATGCAGAAAGCTTCCATTGATATTGAATACCCTTGATAGTCTGTACTTTGGCGTTATTCATTATTATTATTATTATTATAATTATATTACATTTATACCCTCGATAATTTTTGTTTACACTATTTTAGTCAAATTTAACCATTCCATTTCATTTCATCTGATCTACACTTCCTAGGATTATCGTCATGTCAGACGATAGTCTGATTATAGTGGTCGACGAAAAAGAGCTAGTGGTGGAAATGTATGTATACTATAACAACTAAAATCTCTGTAGGGAGTCTGTTCGATTTTATATCCATGTCCTCCATGTCTGTCTAATAATCAATTTTGATCAATGTTGATCCATTAAATCGATTCCATCGTTTAACCACACGTTATACTAACTCCAGCCTGAGCGAACCCCAAATTCTGCCTCAAAAATCACCAATACCGCACCCACAACAATTCACATCACAATTTGCCTCGTCCACGCCACCAGCACCACCAAAAATAACCTCAACAAACCATCGCATAGCAAGTTCACCTCGTCTCTTTGTCTCCTCTTCCCCAGAAAAAGCGCTGGTCACTTTTTCATCTCAAGATCATATCAAACTAGGGGTTGGGCTTCACGACATTTACACCCCTTCTCGAACAAGCACCAAATTACCATTAAGCAATCCTTCATCAATACCAATAAAGAGACTTGGTCCTGATGCTGCAAATCATTTTGACCAGTCTTCTAGTGAGATCCCTACTGAAACCTCTAAATCAACTGGCATCAATTTTGAATCGTCTCCACAAACTCCGAAAGGTAAATTACTAGAGTTCAGTAATTGGTTCTCTAGTGAAACATCTGATCCCATATGTGACCCTTCCTCCTCTCCATTTAAAGCTCCCAAAAGACGTAAGATAGTATCGAACCCTTCAAACTCTTCAAAATCATTAAAATCATCAAAATCATCAAAATCATCGAAATCTTCCATAACTACGAAACAAATTAACTTGGCCAATAAATCCAACCGTCTGAAAGATGAACTCATAGCAGAAATGTACGTAGAGACTCCGGCAGCCTTGACCATATTATGTGGAGATAGACTCCACAAACGTGTGACCGCCAGATCAACTCCTACTGTCACCTGGATACGGAAAGTCACTGCTAACTATGATTCAGAAAGTGGAATTTTTATCCCATGCCAACCTAGGGAGGAACTTGAAAAAACTATTCTCGTATATTTGAAAGCAGCTGAGTTCATGGAACATGTGGCTGATGGAACTCTAGTCGATTTCATCCATGAATGCTCCGATGATACACAGATTAACTCTCCAAAAATCCTTGTCTTGGTCGAAGGATACGACAAAGAGAGGGCCAGAATAAAGGCTGCTCATGATAGAGAATTTCAGAAAGAGATCCGTAAGGCAATGGGTGAATCAGTACGCCAACCAATAAAAGAACTTCTTGATATTGCCAACATGGAGTCCCAGATAAATGAACTCCAGATTTTACATGGATTCAACATTTTTTATACCAAGGGAACTGAAGATTCAGCTAACTGGATGGTTTCGTTCACCTATTCCATATCAAACTCAAGGTATGCCCGAAAATCCATTCATGTAGGGGTAAAACTGGGTGTAGATACTAAACTGACGTACTTAGCTGCTCTTCAGCAGTTCAGATATATCACCAATACCCGAGCGGAACAAATCCTAGCATATTTTCCGACTCTTCAACTGATTTACGAAATACTACAAGATAAAGGTAGTTTGGGGAAGAGTGACAATAACAGCAATTTGGTTCCTCCATCAACTGATCAGGTATTCCGCCAGTTTTTTCTTTCTGATGATCCTGATGAAGTATTGGAGTGATTATGTTCAATGATAATGATAAACATGGACAAATGTGTCTTGTAAATAGAATATAAAGAGCATGTGGAGGTCTTTACTTGATGTAGTAAAACAAATCCGTATTGTAGAGAATGAATATGATAATGAAATTACCAAACTATAGTACAATTTTTATAAAATGACCTACACTCATGTGTTATTGGTATCCTGATGACTCCGTCTATTAAATTCCTAATGCAACGTCTTTTTAGCTGCTTCCACTTCTTCTTTAGAAACATCTTCCCTACTCTCAGCAATCTTAACCCCATCTCCTAAAGCTACCAACTCATTCTTTTCAAACTGAAATCCAAATCCATGTAATTGCAGCAAAATATTTAACGCCTTATCCACACATCCAGCATGCGATTCCGTGTTTAAAAGAGCCACTAATTGAGATATGATGGATTTGTGAACGTATTGCTCTTTACCCTTCAACCCGGTCAGAATTGCCGCCGAGAGCAACGAAAGAAGTCTAAGACGTTTCTTATCGTTATCGGTAGAACCAAAAACAATCACATTCCAACCTTGGTTCTTTTCAAACTCCTGATATGCAGCTTCATCATTTCTGATCAAAGACAGAAGAGCAAAAAGAGCCTTAAAATAGAGGTCTTTAGAGGTTGAAGTATCAAGAGCAATATCTATCAACGGTTTCACCCCATCATGCAGAATGTATGCCTTTTGAGCCAGTGGATTATTTTGAACTGCTATTCCTATTATCAGGGCTGCTAAAACTCTAACTTCATTCTCAGTGTCAGACAAAAATGATACGATTTGAGGCCACAACTTTATATTTTCGATATTGTTAGCATTATCAAGATTTTCAATGAGCATTTCGAAATTTTCAAGGGCAACAATCTTATTTTCAAGGGTAGTTTCTGGGTTGGATGCTACTACAATTGCCTGTTTCATAAGGGCGGGCTCATCGGGGCCACCAAAGAGCTGCTCCAACATCTTCGGGTCAGGAGCACCTATTTTTTCAATGGCTTCTTTGTCACCAGATTGCTGGGCAATCGACCAGTTAAGAAGTTTATCCATATTTTGTGATAGTTTGAAGTTACTAAGGAAATATTTTAGAATATTTTACTTGGAGGTAATCAATAGCTAGTCTTATATGAGATCGATGAGGTTCATGAAGGTTCTGGAATATTCCAGATTATATGCAGGAGAAAGACCGGACGAGTCCTGAGACTGCCTTTACCAGAAGTTGAAGGAATATTAGTGATTGGGAATCAAGGTGATGGTTTGAGAGTTATTTATAGGCAATATGGATTGTTGGATATTTGGATGTTTTAAATCATTAAATTTTATGCATCATTTATATGAGTGCTTTATTAATTGGACTGTTTCAAGTGTACTAATTCAAGTCAGCTTGATAGTTCTCTCTGCTGCAAGTGCCCCACAATTATAACGAAAGAGAGAGAAGAGAAGAGATAAGAGTCAAATTATAATTATTTAAAAAGGAGCCCTTCATTTAATAACTTCTGTTGAAGAGAGACTTGTGTTTCAAAGATTCTGGTCTGCCCTTATCCCATTATCTGTGCTTATAACCACTGAGCTCTTCTTTCTTCTACCTCTCGTGCTCTCCTCGGGCCTCTCCTGATGCAGGCACCCCGGAGTCTCCTGATCCGTTTGCCCGCAGGGACACGACCTGCGCCCATATATATATATAGCGTCTGACCCACATTTGGGTGCCAATAACAGCAAATATGTATGTAACCAGGGTGTTTATCAATACCAATTGAAGGAATTCGACGGATATTACGTCTAACGATTCCAATTGAACACAAGAGTCACACGGGACGAAGTGTCCACCAAGAAATGTGACTTCAAATCAGCTCTTTTAGCAATTCTGACTGAGTTTCCCCACTTGACCGATTCTTCAAAATTGTCCAAAATTGTCCAAAGTTACATTTCCATCATTATCGAGTTCAACTTTCAGTCGTTCAGAGTTCTATATGTTTTCAGCTTCTTTATCGTTCAATTGCCAATTCGCCGAATTTTAATGCTCCAGTTCCATTACTAACCCCCTCTCAGGTCTCTCTCCTCAAAGTTATCCGTCAAAGACCTTGCCATCGCCGGCAAGCGTGTCTTCATTCGTGTTGACTTCAACGTCCCTCTTGATGGTAAGACCATCACCAACAACGCCCGTATCGTGGCTGCTCTTCCAACTATCAAGTACGTTATCGAACAGAAGCCAAAGGCCGTTATCTTGGCCTCTCACTTGGGTAGACCAAACGGTGAAGTCAACGAAAAGTACTCTCTTGCTCCAGTTGCCGCTGAACTTCAGAAATTGTTGGGTCAAGACGTCGATTTCCTTAGCGACTGTGTTGGACCAGAAGTAGAAAAGGCCGTCAACTCTGCCAAGGACGGTCAAGTCTTCCTTTTGGAGAATTTGCGTTTCCACATTGAAGAGGAAGGTTCCAAGAAGGTTGACGGTGAGAAGGTTAAGGCTTCCAAGGAAGACGTCGAAAAGTTTAGAAAGGGTCTTACTGCTCTTGCTGATGTCTACGTTAACGACGCTTTTGGAACTGCCCACCGTGCTCATTCCTCTATGGTTGGTTTTGAGCTTCCTCAAAGAGCTTCTGGATTCCTTATGGCCAAAGAATTGGAATACTTCGCCAAGGCTTTGGAAAACCCTGCCAGACCTTTCCTTGCCATTTTGGGAGGTGCCAAAATCTCTGACAAGATTCAACTTATTGATAATCTTTTGGAAAAAGTTGATATTTTGATCATTGGAGGTGGTATGGCCTTCACTTTCCTTAAGGTTTTGGATGGTACTGAGATTGGTGACTCCTTGTTTGATGAGGCTGGTTCCAAGAATGTCGAAAACTTGGTTGCTAAGGCTAAGAAGAACAACGTTAAGATTGTATTGCCAGTTGACTTTGTTACTGCTGATAAATTTGACAAGGATGCTAAGGTTGGATCCGCCACCAAGGAGGAAGGAATCCCAGCTCACTGGATGGGTCTTGATTGTGGTCCAAAGTCCAGAAAGCTCTTCACTGAGACCGTCAAGGAGGCCAAGACCATTGTCTGGAATGGACCACCAGGTGTATTTGAGTTCGATGCCTTTGCCGCTGGTACCAAGGCTCTTTTGGATGCAGCTGTTGCATCTGCTGAGGCCGGAAACACCGTTATCATTGGAGGTGGTGACACCGCCACTGTGGCCAAGAAGTTCGGTGTTGTTGACAAGCTTTCCCACGTTTCTACCGGTGGTGGTGCTTCTTTGGAGCTCTTGGAGGGCAAGGAACTTCCAGGTGTCGCTGCCATTTCCTCTAAATAACTATCTAAGTTCTAGGTTGATTTCCTAAATTTTCATATTAAGTAATTTGTCTATGTCAATTGCATGGAATCGATTAATAGTAAGGAATCCAATAAAATATCATAAAGCTATCTCAATGTAGAAATGATGTGGTTTCTTTCCACCTACAGTAATTTCATCAATTTCATGATTATTCTAGATCAGTAAATACTAACTTAAGATAAAGATTACACTAACAAAACATGTTTTCCCTCCCAATCACATAACTGTTGTTCATAACTTAGAAGAACCACCCATAATACTGCTCCAGGCCTCCTGAGTCAATTCTTCATAACGATTCTTATTCAACCAGTAGATAACTTCATTTCCATCTTTGCCCTTTGGTAAAATTTGCTTTTTGTAGGTATTTTTAGGTACCTTATGATTGTGCAGAGTTTCAATTTGTGGAATCACCTTTATAAATTGGGGCATAGCATATCTAGGTAAGTTCAGGTTCACATGTTGATATATCTTATCCAACAATTCTTGAGTCTTTTCTGATGAAGAATATTCTTCCTTAGGCTCCACCACGGCAAATCCTGCTCTTCCTTCATGTTTCGGTACCTGAACTCCCACAACAACAGATCCATTGATGGCATGCAGCCCCATCAACTCATTCTCGACTTCACTGGCACTGACATTTTCACTCTTCCACCGGAAAGTATCTCCTAATCTGTCCACAAAATAGAAAAGACCATCTTCATCCATCCTCAAAAGATCACCGGTTCTGAACCAGGCATCACCCTTTTTAAACAAGTCAAAAATAACCTTCTCCAGGGTGGCCTTCTTGTTCCCATAATATCCTTGGAAGGTATTCTGGACATTTTGGGCGTCTAAAATTTTCATCATCAACTCTCCAGGCTGGTTAGGGGCAGCAAGAACTCCAAATCCATTGCTTGGGTCTCTCCAAACCTCATTTTCATCATCTGGATTCATCTTCACAATAACCTGATTGAACAGAAGCAAAAAGTTGATTAACAGACCGTACTTACGACATGCACCGACTCCTACTTCACCGTATTGCAAGTTCGTGGTGGCAATGGGAGATTCGGTCAGGGCATAGAACTCACCAATAGCTTCGATACCAAACCGGCTCTTGAATTCTTTCCAGATGTCTCTTCTAAGCCCATTCCCGTAAGCGATATGCACTTGGTGATTTTGTTGATCTGGATGGGGTTTACTGTTAAGTAAATAACGGCAGACCTCTCCGACGTATTGAACATGAGTCAGTCCACTGAGTCTAGCCTGAGTCCAGAAGGAAGTGGCGCTAAATTTCTGTGCTATAGTGATGGCACCCCCGGAAAGTAAAACTGGACAGACCCCAAGTAAAGCAGCTGTCAGATGGTACATAGGCATAGCAGTTAAAACATTCAGATCACGCTTAATCTTCATAATGTAACCAAAGAATTGGGAAGCCATAAATGCCTTTCTCCACAGCATGATACCTGCTTTAGGAAGCCCAGTGGTTCCCAGAGTGTAGATCAAAAGACAACAAGAGGCAGCAACATCCTCTGGACGTCTAGTATGATCTGGAGCTCTATATTTTGGCGATTTGGGGTCTGTAAGCACCCTTATGAGCTCTTTTTCGTTCATATAATTCAATTTGACATTAGGAAGTTCCTTTCTGATCATAGGCTCGGTCTCTCTAATGGCCTCAGTACAATCAGGGTCAATAAATACTTGTGAGACTTTCAGAATTTTCAAGCAATGGACCAAAGGTTCTCCTTTACTATTGAAGTTTAAGAAGGCAGGGAGGGCACCAATGTTCCATAATGCCAACCAAACAAATAAAAATAATGGTTTATTCATACAATTGAGGGCAATGGTATCCTTTGAGGTGATTCCATATTGCTCTTTGAATATATAACTCAACCGTAACACGATGTTGTAGAGCTCTTTGTAAGTGTACGGTTCTAACTCAAATTGAGAATCAAGAATTGGGGCGCCCAGTTCATCGAGTTTAATCGGAGGAGGGTTTTTCTTTGGTCTCGGGAAGACGATAGCGGTTCTATCACGATTTTTCCGAGCTGAATCTTCGAAATAATACCAAAACAGGGCCTTACCTCTATTTGATTTGATCAAATATGGTATGGCCATCCTTAATACATGCTGGGCAAGCATTACATCATGTTTAATGTGATATTTGGCATCCAAAAGTTGTGCTCCAAGCACACCAGCAGTGACCAATTCGAGTCCACTCATGGTTGTAGTGTGATATATGTGGGGGAAGTGGTGAAGTGAACCAGATTTGGGCGACGTTACGAATTTATATCGAAGTAAATTCTCCGCACTTCGGCAAATAGCTGATTTTTAGGACATTGGTCCTGTGATTGTGACTTTGGGCAGTGCAAAAGGTTGGGAATGTTGCACGTGCTGCAACATTTCAAAGTACATTATCCGATTGTTACAGTAGGAGATAGAATTTTTTTCTGGGGCAATCAATATATTACCATGTGAGTCTTAGCAGCTTCTTAGTGCGGGCTGTATACCTCCAGAGATATATACTTACATGTAATTTCCTCTACTGCTTTTTTCTACAAACTCTTTCGTTACACTGGAGAAATTTCACGGGTATAATCGAATTTCCTTAATCAATTATCAACAAATTACCTTTGAACATATTGGTGACTCTACAGATCCCATGAGTTTAATTTACTGTTACCCCCCGCCATGGCGAAGCTCTTGCTACTTTGAGTAGGGAAATTATTTTTTTTTTTGCCCCACCCCTATGATAAGTGGGGAATTCTGTAAATCTTGGTTAAGCATCGAGCTTGGGCACGTGAATATAAGTCCCTAACTTTGCTTGGAATATGCCATTCCGTAGCTAGATATGGATTCACTAAAACTCGAACCTTTGAAGGCTTGGCGATCGGTTTAATTCAGAAGTCTTGGAATCACTATTTAAATCCCACGAGCCAGGCGTAGACAGTCGCTTATTGAATTCCATAAGCCTCGATGCTGACCTCGATACTCTGGCATTTTTCTCGTCTTGGCCAGCCTCTGCTAACCAACTTTCAACCGCAAAACCTTTCAGTAATACAAAATAGTAGATCTTGTAGGCATTGTGACAAATTAAAGTCTGTTGTTTCAATCCAATTCCCTCCTGTACCATTACCTTGATATCATTATCATGCTTATCGTCATTAACGTAGTTTCTCATGCAGCAATCAATATGTTTTTCGAGCACTTTCATTGCTAATTGGTAATAATATACCACGATCGATTCATGTTGTCCTATCCTTATCACCTTGCCGATCAATGGCATTATAGTTAAATATTCATTACATTGAAGGCTATCGCAAACTATTGTAAGCATAGCGTCTACTTTAGCTTCATCTAATTCTATCGAGCGTAACCCTAACTTCATATTGCTTAACAGTCTGAAAACGGTTGCAATGTTGAGCATGTTGGGCTTTCTTAAATTCCATGCTGAAAGTTGATGTTTAACTCCTTCTTGTAATTCAATATTATTATTGAATTGGCTCCAACAGAAATATAATAACATATTCACCGTAGCTTCTTTAAATAACTCACTACCTTGTTCTAGATAATTTAGTAGTAATCCCGACTCCACGAGCTCCAACACCAAATTTGCGAAAGACTCGACAAAATAGTTACAATTATCTTGATGAGGGCTTCCAATGGAGAATAGTTTCACCATCGAAAGCATTCCCGAAACGATATCTACTTTTTTGATTTCTTGGGTACATGAGATGATACTCTTTTCTGCATCATACACAGTTTCAAAGCACATCATTGGGAACACGATCCGTGAAACAAGTTCTCCAAAGTTTGTTTCATTGATATTGATTAACCGATTAGTATTCCATTGGTAAACTTTCAAATACTGATGGATCTCTAATAGTTGCATTTGTGAGTACATCAATTTCGGGGCCGGAACTTCAACTTGAAACTCTTGATTCAAGTAATTTCCAATGGAGCCGCCATTAAATGGACTAGACTCAGAAAGCTCAATATTGAGGTTGATTGGGGCTAGTGCCGAGGATGGTATGTAATTGTACTCTATCGGGCTGGTTACTTCTTTTGTGGTGATATTGTAAGAATTGGGTTCACTATGTGATTGGGAATCTATAATGTCTGGCTGTTCTTCTCCTTTCGCTAATCCATGGACTGCTTCTTTGGTTTCTGAATTATTACTTGCTGAAGATTCAGTAATTGCAAGGGAAGTTAACGATATGGCCTTATTAGGCTTATATTCGATACTTCTAATTGGGGCAGTTTCAAGGACCAACTTATTCAAACGGTACTCTCTTACACCAAATGAAAATCCTCCAACCACAATAGCAAATACTACCATAAGTAGAAACAAATAAAGGGTATTGGCAAGTATATCATCTTCAGTGGATGACAGTTGGAGCTCTTTATACGTCATATAGACAGATCGGAATGGATGCAAAAAGAATAAATCGGCCGCAAAAAGTGGCCCAATTTGGAAGTGATCAACGAATAAAGTACCGGAATAAAATATAAGTGGAAAAGAAGTGAAAACATGAGAAATGGCAGATAGTGGGCCGATAAAAGGCAGTTAAAAGAGAATATGAAAAATTATATGAGCCTTCTAACAAAGAAAATCCAAATCTTTCAGAGGTCCAGGGGGGAAAGAAAAGTAACTCATTACATTCAAACGATCTTAGGATACATGAAATAATTATCAAGCTGAACTTACTTGGTGAATACTACCTTTCTTGCAGCCTCCGCTTCATCCCAATTATAAATTACCTCCTAAAATAGATACAAGTTCGTCCTGCACATCACCTGCAGCTCACCAAAAAAGTCATCCAATTCCAATAAATATTAAGATATTGGTAAGCATGATGGTGAATCGTTTCTTCTTCACCCGAACAGCTTCCATGGCCGGTATATTGCGCCAAAGTGTCCTTGCTCGTACAAGAATGGGGATACCCTTGAGACCGGCACCTCTTACCAATTTTTTCCGGGGAACCGCCACATTTTCTCCCGCAGTGAAAAATTCAACTGGAACCACCATTAGAAACGTCAAGGCAGACCCCGTTGTTAGTTCTAAAGCAGTCGGCTGGTGGTTGTTGGGTACATCAGGTTTAGTTTTCGGGATCGTCGTCCTCGGAGGATTAACCAGACTCACAGAATCTGGCCTTTCCATAACAGAATGGCGTCCGGTCACCGGATCAATCCCTCCATTGAACCTGGAACAGTGGCAACAGGAATTCGATAAGTACAAAAATTCACCTGAGTTCAAACAGCTCAACTCTCACATCACTCTTGAAGAGTTCAAGTTCATTTTTAGTATGGAATGGGGTCATAGATTTGTGGGAAGATGTATTGGAGCCTTTTTCATTCTTCCAGCAATATATTTCTGGAGAAAGAAGATGGTATCAAGACATGTCAAATGGCGTATTGTGGGTCTCACTGGACTCTTAGGACTCCAAGGTTTTATTGGGTGGTGGATGGTCAAGTCTGGTTTAGATGAAGAACAACTTGCTGCCCGTAAATCCAAACCAACTGTCTCTCAATATCGGTTAACGGCTCATCTTGGAGCTGCATTTTTGATGTATTTGGGGGTACTTTGGACTGGTTTTGAAGTCTTGATTGAAAACAAATGGTTGAAACAAGCGGATTTGTCGGTGGAAAAGATTGTGACCCAATTACAGAACCCAGCACTTCGTAAAATCCGTAATTATGGTACTGCATTGCTCATATTAACCTACTTCACTGCAATGTCAGGAGGTATGGTTGCTGGATTAGACGCCGGACTTATTTATAATACGTTCCCTCATATGGGGGATGACTGGATTCCTAGTTCCGGGGAATTGATGCTGCTGGTATACGCCAGAAAGCCAGATCAATCCGACCTTTGGTGGAGAAACCTCTTGGAAAACCCTACCACGGTCCAGTTGGTACATAGATGTTTTGCTACGACCACATTCTTCTCCATTTTGGCCTTGCACATGTATGGAATCAAGAGGAAGGCGATTGTTCCTATCCCTGCTAATAAGGCATTGCATGCTGTCATGGGACTTGTCTCATTACAAGTTGCCTTAGGAATTACCACCTTAATTTACTTGGTCCCAATTCCTTTGGCGGCAGCCCATCAAGCTGGAGCTTTGGCATTATTGACTGGAGCTTTGGCATTCTCCGCTCGCCTTAAAAAGCCTCGTCCAGAGGTAGTATCTCTATTGAGAAGGTCAATTCAGAGACAACCGATGGCAAAAGTTTTGTAAATAGTATCTTGTAAATAAACTTATGAAATAATATAAGAATAGGTCATTGATTACGATAGAATGGGAAGACAGTCAAGAATACTGATGTTCGTGAGCTTTATATGATCTAGTAAATGTGTGAAACATGTTTTCAATTTAAATTCGTTTTATGTGATACCTCTACATATCTACCTCTTCTACATCTAGTGTACCATTCGGTGATTTATATCCAGAGAATTTCCGTCTATAGCGTTTATCTTGAACACTCTGCTCATTTACACTTTGTTCATTCACACTCCGCTTGTTTACGCTAATGTACATATACAATCTATCGCTTCAGACTGTATATTTAAACACATGTCCAATTTCATAAAAGACTACTTTATGTACACCTTCTACCATATTCTCTTGCTGGACATTTTATAACGCAGGACTTTGCCCAAGCCTTCGTCAAGACCAATGCCAGTGTCAGTATGCAGCATATTTCTCTTTTGTTCAGGAGTAAGAGGAATGGTTTCATCCTCATCGTAGAGATAAGACCGAGTTTTAGGATTAATTGAGGATGGCTCTGTGTTAGGGTCGCCAGGAAAAAACAGAAATTGTACCACTGGAGATCTGTACGATGAAGGAGATGCTGGTTCTGGAGTCTCTAATGGATGGTTGATCAGAAGATTGAGGGTACTTTCGACAGATTTGGTCTTGTGTAATTCCAAATCCATACTCTTTGATTTCTTATGAGTGTTTCTATAGATTCTTTGACGAGAACTGGTATGGTTTGCCCATTTTAAAAGTGCCATACCTATCACTAAACGAAGGGTCAAAAGTCCCACAAATGCTAAAATTCCCACCACAATTGAAAGAAATGGGGAAGCGGAAACCAGAAGAAGTTGACGAATATCAGAGAACGTCATCCTCAAGAAACATACCGAGAGTGCAAGCAATGATACCCCAACTCTTCGAGTCAAAGATAAATAATCAGCAAGTGATTCACGCGATTCAAATAAGCTTAGATAATCCATCAGAAGTACGTATAAGAAATTTGAATAAACTCTTGGTCTAATTCGGTTAAATTTCAGAATGAAACAATGTTTCAACCAATCTACAAAGATCTCCAGACCAATGACTACAACCCCAGGACCCATAATGGCGCCTAACCAGCGGTTCCACAGAGCCCAACTACTAGGGATGATCCCTTCCGAAGAAGCCAACAATTGTACCAAATTTCGGATGGCTATTATCGCCAACATAAGCAGAAGTTGAAACCTTTCAGCAAGATCAGCCATAGCCACTTGGAATAAGCCCTCTCGTTCGAATTTCTTGAATACCAGCAGCTTTAATTCGGAAAATTGGTTCAGTAAAAGTAAGGCCAAAAGGGCATTACTGTAAGAATTTGCAGCTACATTTAACAGGACGCATTGGTAGATCAAAATGTAACCATGACAAGTAAGATATAATACGGATAAGGCGAATGCAAGGGGGAAAAAAGTGTTACTTTCCGTATTATAGAGGATAGAAAGAAGATCAGCACCAATAGACAGAAAAAGTTTATCTGCCACCTCTAACACACCAAACATAACGTATAGTTTTATATGTTCGGAGCCTCTGACATCATGATACAATCTTGAGATGTCAAACTGGGGAAACAGAAGGATCCATACTGCTGAAATTACTAAAGTCACCGTGTATAGATCCTTTTTCAAAGCTGATCGACGCCAATTCTGGTTCCACCAAAATAGTGATAATTTTAAGGGAATCAATGTGAATAGAGTGAGCAAAGAATTACAACAGAGTAAGAGCCCAAAGGTCATGAATGTCTCGAGTCTCCATGGTACGTGATAAAAGTTTGTCAATTGTTGCTGGAGATTTGGATCAGGTTTTGGTTTGTATTCTCCGTCAAGGGTCAATTCGAGCACGAGGAGTTGATATAGGGATAGTCCATCTGGTCGGTGTTTCGGTATTAGTCTTTTCACCAAAGATTTGATGCTAGACATGACATTAAAGTAATGAATGGTGAAATGAAGTAAGATAGTAATGAAGTATATTATTATACTGGGAATAGTAATTACTGAGTATTGGAACAATCTTTATTGTGGGAGGAATGGGAAGAGAAGAGATAAGACAGAAGAAGAGGATTGATTTAACATAGAGGTGGAAATATTCAAGGAGAGATTAATATTTGGGACACAGGAGGACAATCTTATACTGCAGTGGATATATAGAGAGAAATAGGAGATGAAGAAGAGGAATAGTGGGGTCGAGTGAAGATAAATTTTGTGATATATGTATTGCAAACTGTAGGGACCGATATAGACAGAGATAAAATACAGAACCTCGAATTGAAGCCAAAGAAGCAAGTAATGCTCAAGAGCGCTAAGATCTGAAGATAAAAGATAAGGTTGAAACAGTTGATAGCGACCATATATGAGTAAAACTATGATAATTAGCTGTCCCTTTACAACACCAGAGCCAAAAAAATATATATACTGTTATAGATTATGGCTTCTTAGAGTCAATGGTTAAGACCAATAGATTATTTATAGTTAGTTAAACATAGCTTAAAAACTCAAGGTATAGGAAAAGAGCTTGACGTAAATAAATAGCGAGAAATTCAAACCCAATGACGAATTGCCGAGAAATCCAAGCAATGGTAAAGATTTTAAGTAGTGTATTTGCTGAGGCGATGGATTCAAGTAGGCTTTCCACGGCAATTTTACTGCTTTTGAAGACAATTGTCGAAAGAAAGAGTAGAGAAATATAGAACAAGAGATAAAGAAGAAGATACCACCCATATCTATACATTTTCAACCCATTGGAATCAATCAATAATCTTATATCCCCCATATCCGATTCTCCCCTAATCCAATTATCCAAATTTTCCATCACTCTCTTAAGCGGGTTCCTAATTGTTCAGGGGGGGCCTCTATACCCATCTTTGCCTTGCACGCCCTAAGTTAGCGGGCTTTCGCGCTTATCGCAGGATCATTTCTCTGAAGTCATCCACACCCCCATCCCCCTCCGCCATCAACCAATTGCCCATCGAACAATGATCCTATTACCCTTTGAGGATGTAAAGGCATTGTTGGCTCCTTATGAGGGTAGTGAAACCATGTCACCTTCAGAAGTTCTGCGACTTCAACTACAACTCACAGAATTACTCACCGACCATTTCGTCGACGTCCCCACCTTAAAATTTCTCCTGCGATTTCTCACTCCTCAAAGCTATGACGATATAGTAGAAGAACGTAACGTTGAGCACGTGTGTGGATATGCCACTTGTGGTCAACTGCCTCGGAACACTAGTAGAAGAGCTTCAGATCTGGCTCAAGTCACCAAATATCAAATCTATAATCGGAAACCTCTGATGATACTACCAAATACCTATTTGCTGCAGTATTGCTGCAAAGAACATTATCAAGCACTGCTTTTTTATGCCAATCAACTCTCATCTGAGGCAGTTTTCGCCCGTAAATATATTACTGCGGTACCACCATTCCCCAACAATCTTCCCGCCACTTGGTTCGAAAATGGCATTACTAGCCTCGAGGAGGTTTTGGCCAAACATAGACAATATAAGGACCAAGGAAAGCTGCTTTCAGATATAATTACCATGATGAATGGGTTGCTGGTTGCTGACCATGCCACAGGGGAGCAAGAAACTTCAGGATTAGTACGACTTTTGCAAGATTTTGACTTGGTCGAGAACGAGGTCGAGCCGCCATCGGTGGATTTCAATCGTCTCGAGGATGAAGAAGGAGCTGTAACTGCATCAAAGGGAATTGACGGTTATTTAACCACCGATAGAAGCTATGGAGGATATGTAGTATAACGAGTTATGATCATGACTATGCAATGAATCTGTGTAGGAGAGAACGTCAGTAGAATAGAACTAGAGTATGATGGAGGTTGAAGTAGAACGTAAAGAGATTTAATGAACATATACGTCTACAATTTCTCTGCTCACATCATTTTGCCTCCCTTCCTCTTTCCTCCTTTGCTTCTACTTATTGATCTTTTTACAATACCTTTTAAATGGTTCTAATTTAAATACATTAATCGAGCTACAATGTTTGCCAGCAACCTTCTTCATGTACTGAATATCAAAATTCTTTTGATTCTATAATATACCTCCTCTGGGCCACGGGGTGTCCTGTCGGATCACTATTTACATTCATCTAAACCACCTAAAATTACCTTTTTTCGTCTCTTCCTCCCTTTTTCCCCCCATTCATTTTAAAGAGAATCCACTTGTCAAATGGCATACCTGTTTTATAATACTTAACTCCATACATCTTCATATAATCTCCTAATCCCTTTCCAATCCCGGTAGATGTATTTATATCTCCGTTCAAAAGCTCACTGTGCTCATGAACGTTTTTAGCTTCAAGCTCTTCAATAAGGCGCTTGTAATTCGCCACTAATTTGTCGTAGTGAACGTCTTGATGCTCTTGTAATATCACCTGCTTCAGAAACAATGCATTCTTTTTACCTCGAAGATTATGG
This sequence comes from Kurtzmaniella quercitrusa, assembly GCA_030570095.1. NCBI lineage: Eukaryota > Fungi > Ascomycota > Pichiomycetes > Serinales > Debaryomycetaceae > Kurtzmaniella > Kurtzmaniella quercitrusa. The sequence continues at coordinate 338,376 of JAJLUZ010000007.1, read as the reverse complement.
ATCGAGCCCACATTCACCATTTTCTCTTGATGTTCAAGCTGACTACTGGCCATCTCTATAAATTTACTCCATTCTTGGAACAGACTAGTGATGTTTTCACCATTGAAATGATCCCCTAATGCCTCCCATTCAGCCCATTGTTCATAATGTGTCTTTGGATACATTCTCTGTTCTCCTCGATTCGAACCAGCTCTCCTAATGGTGAAAGATCCGTCTTTATTGACATGGTCAGTCAGATTCGGTTGTCCATTCCAGATTTTTATCACTCTATCGACCTGTACCAGCTCCTTGATGTCTAGAGCAAGTTGTTCCATCTCTTTCCTCCTGGGTAATGGAGTTCTTATAAAAGTGAACGCTTGTGCTGCAGCATTAGTAGTACAAATCTTCACTTTATAAGGACCCTTTTCTTCTACTACAGTTCTCAAATGTTCCAACAAATGATCACGATTGATTTCGTATTCTATTGACGGTATTATCACCGCTTCAAGGTACTCCCAATCATAAGCATTTTTAATGGTGGACACAGCTACAGAACGATGAATTAAATGTTTACTTTGAACAAGTTCCAGGATAGGAACATTTTTCATATTAGTGTAGGGTAATAAAAACGGATTTGGTAACGTATGGTGGGTCTGAGCCTGTTTCAAGTATCTTTGTAGAAGATTCATGGAAGCTACATCTGATCGATTTGAACGCCTTTTGGACTCAATTTTCAGCTTTTTGGAATCAGAGAGACGATCATTTGCAATGGCTGTTTTGTTTTCTAGATCTTTACGACGATCAATTCGTTTTTTAATCCTTTGTTGTACTTTTGCCCGATATTCTACTATTGCTTCCATTAATGGAATTATTTGGTTTTCTTGAAGGGAAGACTCAAGAAGCTCATTGATTTGAGTTCCGTAAAGAACATTGTGATAGCTTACGTCATTACTTATATATCTTAAACTAAATTCGTGACGAACAGCCATCAAATATTCAGTTTGAAGCCATTTAGCGTATTCTGTGGGGCATTCATTATAACGATTTATTTCTAAATCTATGGGAGGAATACCAATATTTTTAAGTTTTGGTGGATTTAAACAGTTTATTCGGCAACATTTACGGAATATGCCTCGATATAGGGCTAAAGATGCCCATTTAAATGCCAACTTCATTGGTAAATGAGCCTCCAGATGTCAGTTTCCCGACCCAATTATGGTTTATGTAGACGGTCTTTGTCAAGATATTTCAAAATATTTGCTTAAATATTTCATTAAACATTTATTTAGCTTTTAAAAAAAATCCTAATTAGAATCGATCTTTTCACTTTAAAAGAGACGTAAAGTCGTATAAAATTGATAACATGGTACGTTGAAATGGGTTTAAATGGGTTTAAATGGGCTCGAATATATCGTATCAAACTAACATCCAGCCACCGAAAAAGAACGTTAATCTACTGTTGACCATTCTAAAGTTTAAGCGGGGAAACATCACTGTGCCGCTTGCTATCAATCTCGACAAGTCCACTTTGGACCAGATCAAGCAACAATTAGCCGAAACATTGTCTGCTATTGGCGGGATTCAACAAGACATAGACATTCCCATAGATGAAGATGATATCAAGGTGCCTCAATCCGAACTCATGGACGAAAATGAAGATGATAGCGACGAAATTGAACCAGAAGACAATAGCAAGACCAGGGGCGTTGGTGATAGTAGTTCCACCACCGTAGATCCCAAGGACATTGAAATTGCCGTTCCCAAGGATAAGTCTCAACCATACGCAGGCGAATGGATTCAGCTCTATGCAGAGGGAGCTTCTTTGGCATCATTGGGGTTTGCTGATTATAGCATTTTGGCGTTCAGTGTTGGAAATGAGCCGTTTTCGATCGAAGAAGCTGCTTATGAGGAGTAGATAAATAGAGAGTGGGGGACTTAGAGGGTAAGAGGAGTAATACAAGTAAGAACAATAATAGATGTAAGACTAGTAGTAAGGACGTAAAGAAGTAGAAGTAAGAGGAGTGGTAAGAGGAGTGATAGAAGTAATAGAAGTAATAGAAGAAGAGGAGTAGAAGTAATAGAGGTGATAGAAGAAGAGGATTGTGAGAATTGATAGAAGATACTTCTGAATCATCCACACTATTATGTTGGCATCATGTTGATAGAAAATCCGTTTTTGGCCAATTAAAGTGTATAAAGACAGAAAGATAGAAATAAACCCCATACAACCGCTTGGTTTAGCTTTTATTTAATGTACAATATCTATTTCGATCAGAATTAAAGTGCTTCATGTCAACGTCATCACCTTCTATGGTTCTGCCCCTCCCCGGTATTCCGTGCTATGCTAGTTATTTCTGCTGGAAAGCTTCTTGGAAGCTGGCAGTTTATGCAAATTACCGATGCCTGGTTTGGAAACCGTCCGCTGCAGCAGCGAATGGATTCGAGACTTGGGCATCCGGATACTCCCGTGATTCAGCAGATTATTGCTGGAAAAATCACTGACGTTACGACTCTTCATGCCCCCATTGTTCTCATTATTGACCAGAATCAGTCTTAACACTTTCCAGTCGTTGGTGGTGGCCGATTGATCTCTTCTACGACGAGGACTAAGCACTTCCACTGACCCCTCATATTCTCCGCTAACAATTACCGAAGTTTCTCCGTCCTCTTCATCTTCTGCTGGTTCATCGTCACTATTATTGATCATAGCATTAGCCACTCTTGTTTCATCACCATTTTCCCCCATATATTTCCTGGGTTGTCCAGGTTGTTCTTGAGGTACAGCAGTGTGAATTTTGGCAGCAAGAGCTCCACTGATCTTTCTACGACGTATTGGAGTCATAAACAGCAGTTCTACATGACTCAGATTGGCTTGTTGGTACTTTTTTTGCTGCTTTGCTTCCTGCTTCATTCGCTGCTTAAACTCATCGTACAGGGTAAGCGAATAAAGACCTCCAATAAACTCGTCGGGACGATTATCTAAGCACATAGTATGCCTCCAATCACGGAATTCATGTTGATGTAGATAAAGCCAATGTTGTTGAGGTCCAACCACCATACCAGGACGAATCATTCTCATATACCCAATACATTCGTTGGCGGTAAACCCATGGGTATAAATAAGATGGGCTCCAATTAAGCAACCAGTACGACCCAATCCTGCTTTACAATGAACCGCTATTTTACCACCCTTTTGGATCACTGTTTCCGCTGCTCCAATGAATTGTTTCACATATTCTAAAGTTGGACAAGTTCCATCATCAAAGATCATATCGATATGTTGAATTCCTCTTTTGGTGAATTCATTAGCATCGTAAAGATGAGAGTTTAATCTAACCACAAGTTGAACTTCATTGGCCAAAAAATAGTTCAATACTTGTTTGAAAGGTTCATTGAGATGAGGGTTATAAACAACACCACCATTTGAACCGGCACTTCTTCTATTACCAGTCTGATTGGGGGAGGCAAAGGCGATAAAATCTTTCAGAATGACATTGAAATCACCTTGATCAACCCTTTCATATTGTTCATATTCTTCTAAATTAAAAGAGGTAATATCTATCATACCTCTTTCCTTAGCTCTCCACATACCATAAACCACATCCTGAATGGTGATTTCAAAGTCTGCATTCAGATACCCTGCATCTCTGAATCCTTGTAATGGAGGTTCAATTTGAGCAATTGGTTGTAAAACTTGATGGGGCAGCCACAGCTGAATCAATACCATATAACAACAAAGAATACAGGCGGCATTGGCTCGTTCTTTGGGCAGAGTGGAGGAAAAGAACACAATAGCTTTTCCTTGGTTATCCTCGTCGTTAAGTATGTTGTGTAATACCACGGCAAATCGATATAAATGGCCTATATGTAAAGGTCCAAAGTCCAAATGGAAGGCATTATAGGGCAAAGAGTCTTCGATGGTAAAGTAAACTAAGTCATTCGTGTCTGCAGGCTGGTAGTCATAGGCTCCTAAGTAGATACGATTGCGCAAAAACTCCACGAGGGCAATGGAAGACTTTGGCATTGTTCAACGGGATTCAGAGGTAGTTTTAACCCTTCAAAGTGTTGACGTTATAGTCCTAATTAACGGTATTTAAGATGGGTGGGCCAAATTTGATTTACATGTTTGCGACTTTTATTTGTTTTTGTTTCGGCGGGGTTGCCCGATTGGGAAGGCGTGAGTACGAGGGAAAATAAGGCAGTAACTAGCATCTGAGCGATGGGAAAGAATGTTAATGGAAATGATAATGGGTATGAAATTACGGCTGTTGGAGAGTGCGATTATGGAGCCATAAACATAAGAGGTAGTTAATCAGATCAAGTACCTGGAAAGAAATTTATTAAACCCTTTTATGTCTCTTGTGTGGCTCTCTTTCTTCTCTTTCTTCTCTCTTGATTTCCCCCAAATACGCTATTAGCGGGCTTCAGACCTGCAGAGGAGTCCGCACCTGATAGAACGATTTCAACGATAGAACGATTCTCTTTAGTCCTTGGGAAGATATAGAATGGTAAGTTATCAATGGGCCATAACGCTATCTTTGGTTGATTTTGGTCGTTCTTTTAATTCCTAACTAACACAGGCACCATCATTGTACACTTTTTCCAGCGAAACCCTCTCAGGGTTGCAAAAATTTCGTTTTGCCAGTGCCAAGTCTACGAGCATGCAAGCGATAATCTGTACGTATAATTTTACCGGTATAGTTGAGCAAGATGGAGATGGAGAGAGAAGCAGGAGATAATCCGTTAACCACTCAAGTTCAGCCAACCGGATATTACCGTCTAAGACCCCAAATATTCCGTTCATTTCTTAATCGACAATCCCCGCTAATTTCTCCCCTTTCTTTCCTCCTCTTTCCATGATTACCTATCTTCTTCAATTCCCGTGTTTTTATTGTTGCTAACCTACAAGATGAAATCGATAAATCGACCTACGAAATTAAAAGAGAAGATGATGAAGAAATATATACCTCGGTTGAGGACCTCGTTGAAGAACTCCCAGATACCCTGGCAAGATACATCTTGCTCTCCTACCCTTTCAAACTCCCCGATGGAAGATTAAAGTCTCCTTTGGTATTGATTTACTGGAGACCACCTACTACCACCCAGGCCAGTAAAATGTTGTATGCAGGCGCGGTCGAACTCTTCAAAGACAAGGCCAGTGTTTCAAAGTACGTATAATTAAAGGATCATGTATAGAGATAGATTTGCAAGAGTGCAGTTAGGATATATTAATGAGTGATTCACAGAAACTTGGCCATCCTGGGGTAATTTTTTGAAGCACTTGTTTGCTACCAGAGCTTTGGCCCCCTTAAAGTTCTCTTGACTTAACAATTCTAAAATTCATTTCAAAGACGTAAATTAAACATTCCCTTACTAACCCCAGATTTATTGAGGCATCAGAAGAAGAAGACCTCGAAGATCTCGAGAAACAGTTAGCATAATACCGACGTTTACACACATTTACAGTAGCACGCTATTGCCCTTGAAATAGGCGTAATTATCAGTCCGTATAATTCTCAGTCCTCAACCGTTCGAATCTTTTTATTTTTTTTATTAATTTCCCCTTTTGCCCTTTCCTCTTCTCAGTGAAAATTTTTCAATCGATATAAATTCTCTACAGCTCGCTGAGAAAAATTTTTCTTCTTTAGAACAAATCAATTGCCATGGGTCGTTTACATTCATCCGTATGTGACATTACAACCATGATATGATTTCTATAACATACCTATTAGTATGGACTGTTTCGGTTCTCGGTCACCATCACTTCAAGAGTAATCTTGAGGATGATAGACACGAGGTTCAACTGGACAGTTCCAATAGTGTAGTTCAGACAGCAAGAGGTGGTCTTCAGCTATTCATCTGACGCTCTTCCTACATTGTGATGGGTTCTTGACGGGGAGATTCTTTTCCCTCGATTACCTGAGCATTTCTCGGAGAGGTTGTCGTGATGATGCTGGCCTTGCACTGGAAAATTATCCTGGATGTATCAAGTAAAGTCTTACGAAGCATGGGCTAATGAATTTTCTGTGAATATTCATGGCCTTTCGTAAACCTGACATTGATACAACTATTGTTATTTTTCCAAACTACATAACTGCTCATCTCTTTGGATGAATTGAGTCGGAAATGTTCTCATTTAGATTCATATCATAGCCATCCAGATTATGTTCATTGTGTGCAATGGTCCATTCGACCACTGAGTCTGTCTGATCATAGGACTTATCATTTCAATCTTTTTATCTTTTTAACCCAAATTACTAACTCCAATAGGGAAAGGGTATCTCTTCCTCTGCCACTCCATACTCCAGAAACGCTCCATCTTGGTTCAAGTTGTCCACCGAGGATGTCGTTGAGCAAATCACCAAGTACGCTAGAAAGGGTTTGACTCCATCTCAAATCGGTGTTATCTTGAGAGATGCTCACGGTGTTTCCCAAACCAAGGTTGTCACCGGTAACAAGATCTTGAGAATCTTAAAGTCCAACGGGCTCGCTCCAGAGATCCCAGAAGACCTTTACTACTTGATCAAGAAGGCTGTCTCCGTCAGAAAGCACCTTGAGAGAAACAGAAAGGACAAGGACTCTAAGTTCAGATTGATTTTGATCGAATCCAGAATCCACAGATTGGCTAGATACTACAGAACCGTTGCTGTCTTGCCACCAAACTGGAAGTACGAATCTGCCACTGCTTCTGCTTTGGTTAACTAAGCGTGTTATTTTTTGACGCTTTTTTAGGCGATGCGATGTGTAATAATACAACTAATAGCCATAATGTACAGTAGAGAGAAAACATGTAGAACTTGTGTAGTAAGAAAGAGGTAAGAGATGAAAGAGTATAATTATATCAGCAACCTTTTCGCCACTTTTCTCAATCCAATTCCTTATTTACTCATATTCACCTTCTACATCTCTTTCACTGAGTTACTGAATTCCAGTATATTTTCCTGCATGGCTCAATCGGTATGGGTTCAAATATTCCTTTATCAAGGTGGAACCTACTTTAAGCCAACAGATACCCCTCACACACCTCTTTTCCCCATTCAAGAGGCATGGGCGCCCGTCTTTCTATCTTGGCGCCTGCTGCTCCAACAATTGCCGTTTCTTCTTACATAGAAGCTCTTTACGGAGTACAATATGTTGATACAGTAAATAATCTGAGGTTTTTAAAAACGATAAAGGCAATAGATAAAACCAATGGGAGTCTTGTGGTGGTCAAAGTTTTAATAAAACCCACGGCAGATACCTATGTTATGTCCTTGAGCAATATAATCGAATTCATGGCTCAGGAAGCCAGAGATGTTGTTGCTCTTCCGAATATTCTCCCATATACTCGAATAATCGAAACTGAACGAGCAGGATATATGATCCGACAATACTTAAAACTGAACTTATATGATAGATTATCCCTTAGACCATTCCTAGAACCAATAGAGAAGTTGTTTTTGGTTTACCAGGCCATCAAAACGGTCAATTGCTTGCATGAAATAAATATTTGTCATGGGGATTTACGACTTGAAAATTTCTTGGTAACTTCATGGAATTGGCTTATGCTCTCGGATTTATCCTCTTATACCAAGCCAGTATTCCTTCCCCAGGACAATCCTACTGAATTTTCATTCTATTTTGACGGGTCAGGTAGAAGAGTGTGCTATTTGGCCCCAGAGAGATTCATTAAGGATAAACAAGTACCACAAAGCTTTGATGAAGAAGGTAACTACGTTGCTCGGAATAAACTTACGAAGGAAATGGATTTATTCAGTCTAGGTTGTGTCATTGGTGAAATCTACATGGATGGTGAGCCATTATTCACATTATCTCAGATATATCAATACATGAGAGGAGAATATATTCCTGAATTGACTATTACCGACCCAATGATCAAGAAAATGGTATTACAATTGATCGATTTGGATCCAAATTCCAGACCCAGCTCTCAGGATTTGTTAAATGATCATCTCTCTTTGTTTCCAAACTTCTTTGGTGACTTCTTGTTCGATTTTATGTCTACTTTAAACAAACCTTTCGTTATTCCCAAGGGAAACGTGTTTGTTTCACAAAGTGATCTCAAAATTGATTATATCTATGATAACTTTGATAAGGTGGTCAAAAATTTGAACTTTATCTATCCAAGCAATTACAAATCCAGTTCTAGTAATATCTTCAACCTCACTATCCCTGGATTACCCAATGGTTACTCCATAAAGTCCTCTACTGAATTCGATTCAACAAAACTCAATAATAAGGCAGTAATCATCATTCTTAATGTGGTTTTCTCATTAATTAAAACAATGAAACGCCCAAAATCAAAAGTTAGAGCGTGTCAGCTCATTATAGCATTATCTGAAAGAACTCATGACGAATCTAAATTGAATCGATCGTTCCCATATTTATGTTCATTTTTGGATGATTATATCAATGACGAAGGCGATTCCTCTTCTCCTCTTGTGGTATCTCTTGCCTTGAAGTCAATTACAAGTTTAATTCAATCTGTCTCTTGCATAACACCTTTGAATGCCCTAATTTTCCCAGAATATTTACTTCCAAAGTTGGCGAATTTAATCAATACTTCATCTAAAGATGACCGTTGCTTAATACGGTCGACGGTAGCCCTTTGTTTACCTCCCTTGTCTACTTGTGCCAAAAAATTTTGGGCCATGTCTAAACTGTTTAAAGCAGAGGACGATGCTTTCATCATCTCTAAGGCACTGTTGGATGAAGATTTCGAGTATCTAACGTCAACTTTACTTGTAGATAATAGTTCTGATGTCAAAATGAGTCTTTTGGTTGGCATTTTACCCTTGTGTGAATATTTTGGGGTTGATAAAACTAATGATTTGATTCTACCTCATTTATTAACCTATTTAAACGATCAAGATACCAAATTAAGGCTTGCATTTTTGAATAGTTTGATAGATATAGGTCCATACGTAGGAGTGATGGCATTTGAACAATATTTGCTTCCACTACTAGTTCAAACTTTATGTGATACGGAGGTATTTGTTATCCTTAAAGTATTGGAGATATTTTATAAAGTTTTGGCTCGAAAATTAATTAACCCGGTCACTCACTTCAATGCTTTGAACATTTACGATGAAATATTAGGAAGTTGTATCAATCTTCTCGTTTATCCGAATGAATGGGTTCGTCAATCGATCCTAAATATTATATTAGAAATAAGTGTCAATCTTTCGACCGCTGATCGGTATTGTTTCTTGTATCCCAAGGTAAAATCTTATTTGACCTATGATGTGACGACTTTCTCATGGGATGTATTATATCCGTGCTTATCTAGGCCACTTACACGATCTATTTTCGATTTATCGGTCATTTGGTGTATGAATTCCTCTTCAAAATCTTTGTTCTGGAAAAGTGGTTCTAACCTGACTCAACATCAAACCATTGATGACTTCAATTCTATGGGTAAATCTGTTTATGCCCTTAAAAGGCTGACTGAAGTAATTCTGGCAAATGGTAGAAATTCCGTCATCCCACTACTGTCTGAAGATAAACAATGGTTGTTCAAATTAAAATCGATAGGTTTGGAGCACAAGGATCTTTGGAAAGTTGTAGTGTTGAGAGATTTTATCATTAGATTTAGTAAAGCCGGAAAATCTACTTTGTCAGCTAGTTTACTGCTTCTGCCATCGATAGACATCTCAACCACCAAGATTAGTCCACGTAATATCTTTTTCGATATTTGCTACAAAACTGAACCGGTTGAAACAACCTCTAAGGTTTTAAATAATCATGAAGTAACACCAGCGCCTCGTAAATTGTCGGATTCATTACTTGCACCAGGTAAAGTCCTACCCTCAGTTCAAACAGTAGAAGCCAGTGTCTTTGGGGAACTTGAAACTAGTCATGATCTGTTCAATGTTTCATCTCGAAGAAATGCCATACTTGATGAGGTTAGTCTGAACATACAAATTGCGACCCAAAGCAATAGTCATCATCATCATATACACTCCACGAGGGCTACTGATATACATAAAATATTCAGTTTAAACTCTCAAGAGGTTATAACTGCTTTTTTGAAGCATAGTTATGGGGGGTTTGATCCTTTCATTTTAAATTATTTGGCCTCGATCGATTTTCAACCTTCAATGGAGAAATTTAGTGAGTTTGGTCCTCTTGCTACTCGTCGATTGGTGGGTAATTGGACACCAAAAGGGGTTAGTATTGGTAAAATTAACACCAACTCAACGAATGATGTTGATGCTTTGACTTGTATTGCTTTGTGTGATACAAGTGAATTCTTTGTCACAGGTTCAGAATCAGGAAAGGTCAAAATATGGGATTGTAACAAATTAGAGAAAAATGTAATTGTTAAGAATGCCAATTTGCTGCTCAATCTTCAAAGTCCAATTAAATACATTAAATTCATTCCTCGGAGATTTACATTTGCGGTCTCTACTGCTGATGGGTGTATCAAACTTTATAATATTGTTGTTGCCAGAAATAAAAACAAGCGGATCATTAAGTATTCCAATTGTTCATTGGTGAGACAATTCAAGGACAATTCATGTTTCATAAACTTTGACTTCATCGAATATCTTGGAAAAAATCTCCTAATTGGGATCACCTCAGCCTCCAAATTATTGGCAATTGATATAATTAAAATGGAAGTTGAATTTGAACTACAAAACCCTTTACTACTTGGATACCCTACGGCATTTGTGGTCAATGAAAAGGAATGTTGGGTTTTAGTGGGGACTTCTAAAGGATACATAAGTTTCTGGGATTTAAGGTTTTCTACACTCATCAAGACATGGCGCATTATTGAGGGTAACAATGATCGGAAGAAGTATCCCATCAATCAATTAATTATTTATCAAGACGGATTTTGCGTTGTTGGTGGAACTGGAGAACCAGATATCTCCATATGGAGTATGAAAGATTTTCAGTGTAAATGTGTATTGGGATCCTTTGTAGAAAATCCAAGAATAAAGCTCTATAATCTTGAAGAAATTGAACAAAATTTCGATCAACAAATAATGAAATTTTTACATGAAGAAGAGTCAGGAGATTCGCCAGATAATAATGAAGTTGATGATAATAGTATGACGTTTATATTACATTCAGGAAAGTATTTAATCAGCGCAAATAGAGATCGAAAGATAATTGCATGGAACTTAGATGATGCAGAAAAATCAGTGTCATTCAACGCAGCATATGATACACATTTCACTAAAACGCAAGTGAATTCTGGGCTCAGTATAATAAACGAAAGGTGTAAATTGGGTAAGAAGAAAGTGCATGTCCAGGAACGACATCGGGATTTAATCACGGGTATTTGTACATCTGCAGTTCCATATGAGATGATTATTTCTATAGACCGGAATGGGTATATTCATTGTAATCTGTGATTATTGGTCATACAAAAGGACGTATATATACATATAGTTAATGAGATATGGAGCAAAACTTATGTTATTAATTAATTGCCGTTTTTAGCGCAGAAATGTAACCGTTTTCGGAACTTTTTTAGCTCACAGATATTTGGTGGTGCACACCTACACTAAAAAACCGTTGAGCAATGCATAAATTGTGTAGTATTTTTTTTCCCTTCTTCTACTTACTTTACACCACTAACAAGATGGGGTTCGATGATGCCAAAGGAATGGCTATTGCTTTAGAAGAAGCTAGAAAGGGTATGTTATTACAATAGGGATGATATGAGAAAACCAAATGAGGTCAACATGTATTTCATATCTATATAATCATCGATAGACTAACAACTTTTTTTAGGGTACGCAGAAGGTGGAGTTCCAATCGGTGGGGCATTGATTTCTGAAGATGGCACTGTTCTTGGTAGAGGACACAATATGAGATTTCAAAAAGGTTCTCCAACTCTTCATGGAGAGATTTCCACTCTCGAGAATGCTGGACGTCTCCCTGGTAAAGTTTACAAGAATTGTACCATGTACACCACCTTGTCTCCTTGTCAAATGTGTTCAGGAGCTTGCTTGATGTATGGGATTAAAAGAGTTGTCTTAGGAGAAAACGAAAATTTTATGGGGGCTGAGGAACATCTTCGCGCCCAAGGCATAGAAGTGGTGAATTTGAATGATCAAGATTGTAAAGACATCATGGCTAAGTTCATCAAAGAGCGTCCTCAGGACTGGTTCGAAGATATTGGAGAATAGGAATTAATAGAATAGATACTAAATTCGTGACTCGATCAATGTATGATTACGTGATTTTATTTTTTAACTCTTTCAATTTCTTCCTTCCATAGCATTAGGGCCGTATTTTTTATATACCGAATTAAAGTAGAGAACTTGTGAAGTCAGTTTTATAAAACGGTATTTCGAGGCATCATGGTTACCGGTTTATGCTGTCAATTCCTTATAGATTATCTCTCTACGTATCAATCATTCATCTTTGACCGGCTTTTAATGGTTGTTAAGCTACAATTAACGAAAATTTTTGTATTTATTGTGACGCTGTGCATTTGCATTGCGGCACCAGTTAGCGAGGCAGGCATCAGCTTAACAATACCATCTGGATAGGGGAACTAGAGGAAGTTCACTGGTAGCTCAGTGGCTCCTTTGTGGAATTTTTACGTATGGGCCCTTCTCTTCTGAGAACGTTTTATTTTACCTATTGGTTGACATCTTCCATACCTTTAGCCGCCTTTAATGTCTATCTTTCCAGTCAATGCATCAACGGTGGTGCATTCTCATTACTGTTCTTGGAATTTTTTCCGATGGCCTTAATAGAAGAACAACTGAGCTTGACTCTCTAAAATGCAACTCCAGCCTTGAGAATTATCATTTATGAAGCCATTTGTGTAAAGATCTTCTGCTTGATACGACTGCTCAAATGTATGGCTACGAAGTGAAAGTGTTCTATTTTGTGTCAATTTACACCTCCCAAACAAACCACCAATCACTATCTACTTCAAAGTATCCACACACCCTAACTCAAAATGGTCTATACTGCCACTTACTTTTTCGTATCGGTAATTTCCTTGTAGTAATTTTTTATCACCCTCGCTTCTTTTATGCACCACGGCACTATTTTTCACGGGAACTCAGTAGGAAGGCACTATGGATGCCATTACCGACAATATATTCACCGATCTCGATGAATACGACGTCACGGTTGACGACCCCTCACTTCTAACCGTAATTTTAGACCTTCTGCCCCAAGGATGGTTCAATATTCGTGACCAAATCACTCTTCAAGAGGTGACCAAGCAGCTTTTGGTGTTCTTGAATGCCCATTTATCACTTAATAACGCCAATAAAGTGGCCATAGTGGCCAGTACCTCGAAAGGATCCCGTTTCTTGTACCCTGTTCCCAAGTCAAATGAGGATGAATCACGCAGTGTAGACCGTGATCCGTCGCCCAGCCTCATCAATAAAGAAATGTACCGACAGTTTAGATTGGTTGATCAGTCGGTTCTTGAAGAATTGAACAAAGTGTTTATGGAGGAAACTGATTCTATCTCTAACAATACCTCAAGATTGTCTAATACCTCTGGTCATTCCTCCATTTCTGGAGCACTTCTGGTGGTACTCACCTATACGAATCGTATGCTTTCATATGATCCTTCCATTACAACCACCACTGCATCAGCGATCAATTCCACTGCCAATAGCACCGCCAGGGGCGAAAATGCCGTTAATTCTACAAATCTGGGCTTGAAGTCTCGCATTTTGATCATGACCGCCAACGAAGGCAACGATGTCAACTACATTCCGGTAATGAATGCCATTTTTGCTGCTCAAAACATGAAAGTTCCCATTGATGTCGCTAAATTCGGTAGTAAGGATAACGATTATCTTCAGCAGGCTGCCGATACCACTAATGGGGTTTACTTGCGTATTGATAACCCTCAGGGGCTTATCCAGGTCTTGACTACAGCATTTTTCGTGGAGCCTTCAATCCGACCCTTAATAATTCTTCCAACGGTATCCAATACCAACTATAAGGCAAGTTGTTTCATTACTGGCAATCCAGTGCATATTGGATACGTATGCAGTGTGTGTTTATGTATTATGAGTCTAATTCCAGACCCTCACAAGTGTCCTACTTGCGGGTCTCAGTTTGATGAACAGATCATAGAGCAGTTACAGCGGGCGCCAGTTGTTGTAAGGAAGAAGAAGAAGGAATAGCATATTTAGTGTACTATAGATATATACATAGAGAGAGATAGAGAGAGTTGAGAATTACAAGTATTTTGCAATTAAATGATTAGTAATATCTGTTGTATTGGTTTTGGTCTTGAAACTCCTAGATTTTCACTATCATGGGGTCTTGGTTCCATGTATGTCAAATTTTATACCTGTAACTTATTAACCGCTATATTTGTTTTAATTTATCATGGTGAAGTATACTCATTTTGTGCGCCGAAGCAATGATGATAAGTTGTTTGTACCCGTATCGATAATATCAAACCGGTAGGATTCTGGATATTGATGCTTATCGATTAAGTGACGACGTCTTTTTGCTCGGGTGGTAAATTTCTTTATGCATAGAGGCTCGAAGCAAAGGTAGATCTTGTCACCTCTTTCCCGTTGCTGGGCGAAAAAAGAGCTGTGATTTTCATCAATATGAATATCAAGCAAGCGGTCATTGAAAAAGCATTTCTGGCATTGGCTGCACACGTAAGTGTGGAAAGTTGATACATGTAGAGTATATGCATCAAAAGATTCGAATGTCTTAGATGAGCAAGGTGGGTAATTGCAAATATTATGAAATTTTACCAAGTTTTGATTCTGTTTCTGGTTCTGTTTCTGATCTTGATTTAGATTTGGTATTTGGTCTACCCTAAAGGACCCCGCGGTAGCATCTGCCGAAGAATGCATCGGTGGTTGAGAAAAAACATTCTTTAAATCATCATCACTCAGGGACAACAGACGCTTCATGGGACCACGAAACGGTAAAAACACAGGATCCGATGATTCAGCCCGCAATAGTTACACCCAAGGACCGTTTGATGAGACTTTTGGTCAACACGGAGCGTTTGGGGTGCAGGATGGGGACCCATTGGTGTTGGAGTATTTACGTTCTGTGCGAGAAGAAGCTGAGCACGACCATCCTTTTCATTTTCTGAGGAAAAGGAGTCGCTTGGAGAGGGATGATAGGGATGAAGTGGGAGTGGATAAGAACTCAGAGATACCGAGGAAGAAAGAGGCCGATAATTCTAAAATTGGTTCATTTGGTCCAGTTGGGTCAAATGACTCAATCAATCCAATCAATATAATCAATCAATCAATCAACTCTACATCTTCTCTCTCCACCAGACAGACACTGCTTCTTACACGATTTGAGCAGATAAAATTGGCAGTTGAAAATCATCAGAACAGTGTTAAATTAGGAGGAAAATCTGCTGATGCAACATTTCTTGAACATTTACAAGTGACAATCCCTACGATTTCCAGTGAATGGCGAACACTTATCCTTAACCTGCCGCCCCATCTCGAATGTATACTCTGTTTAGATCATGCAACTTCCATTAAACTCCTCATTTACTGTACCCAGTGGCTCAGCGGTGACATTTCGCAGCCGTTATCCCAATGGCTTTTCCTTCTATTTATTCGACTCGACAACACTTTAAACCACGCAGAAGGGTCGATTGTTCGAGATGTAGCTAAAAAGGCCATTAAACTATCTACGAAACTCGAAAATGAAATCACTCCTTTAACTGCTTACACTTTCGACATGATTATCACCATTGTAGCAGTCCATTTTCGTCAGAGAGACCTCTTGTCCTGCAGGTGAGGTCGTTTGTTTGAGGCCCCCTCCGCCGCAGGTATTGATAATTTATTCATCAATTCTCGACAAGCTTTCGACTACCTACTGGAAGATAACAAACTGGACACTAATTGCACAACATGGCAGGAAAAATAAGGCCCGATTTGATTGTCCCATTCAAACATATCCCAGCACGTGCTAGGAACGATGCTACGGGCTTCATGGCCCAGACTTTGCCCATGGCAGCTATGTTCATGCGTAACAAGATGTTGTCCTGGACCGCCCTTTTCCTTCTGATTCAATCATATTTGAACGAACCTATCCACAAATTGGAAGTCGAGGAACAACTGTCCACTTCTGCACTGCAACCACCTCTTTTACGGATTTTGTTTGCTTTCGTTGCCGTTTTTACCTGCTACATTGACTTGGTCTTCCCCAAGGCTTCTCCATTAGCAGTTCAGAAGGCTACTGAGTCTGCAGTTACTGGAGTTGTTGAGGCTGTTAAGTCAGCTATTTAATATGAGGATAATACATGTTAATCTATAGTACACTGCCACTAATCTTCCTAGCTATCTCTTTCTCTCTCTCTCTCTCTCTCTCACTCACATTCCTTACTTCTCCCACTTCAATATCACGCTGTCTTGCCCCGTATAATCTACACATATCTTGTTGCCCTTGCTCCAGGTGATATCACAAATGCCAGAATCTGCAGTTCCAGTACCAGAAAATACTCCTAAACATACAACTTTGGAACTCTTCAAATCCCATACTGTCACCGAACCAGAATTGTCACCAAGGGCCAACCAGTGGGCATCCGATGATACTGTTGCAGCAAAGACTTTATCACCAAGTTCAACTGAATCTTCCTCGAACTTGAACCCTTCTTTTTTCAAGAGGCTACTCAGTTTTATCGGCTTGGATTCTTCTATATTCCAAACATTGATTACTCCGTCAAGCGACACACTGACCAATTCGGTCTCGTTGAGCCATTCCAATGATAACACAGGTGCAAGATGTCCTGAAAGCTCAGGAAGGTGCTGATTTTGATTACCCCGCCAGATTTTGATAATATAATCAAAATCAGAACAAGATGCAAGAAGCTTGGATTTATTGCTAAATTTTAAGATTGAAATCGGATAAAGGTGACCTGTCAAAAGCCCGACCGTCCTCAGAGAAGACCCCAGGAGTGCCACGATTTTAATCCCATTTTTAACGGTAGAAAGTGCCAATTTATGATCATCCAACCATGCCGCTACCACCGGTTGGCCCACCTGAGCTGGTACCAATTGGTTGATCAATGCGAGGGTGTGACCATCCCAGATACACACTTGGTTATTCAGATCCACTGTGACGATATTTTGACCCGAAGGAGACCAGATGAGTTGGCATATCATGGCTGCATCGGCATTTTTCTCAGACAATCCGGTATTGCTGACATTCCTAAGCTTTCCATCGGGGGACCACGCACGTAATTCACCGTTTATTGAACCAGTCACAATGATATTACCAGCAGGAGACCAAGATACAAGATTTATCTCTTTAGCAGAGGCAGAAATTACTGGATGCATCAATACAACCGACTCAGCAATCAGATCATTAGAAAGAGCGACGATAACTGCCGTCAGATTTTCTGTTCCGTAGGCAAACACATCACTTTGAAGATGCCAATCTGAAACTATACTGGAAGCAAACAGAATGATTGGTTTGATGGACTTGGTGGAGAATTCTGGTTGTATTGGTTCTTGCAGTGGTCCTCCTTTTGATTCCAGTGATGGTTCCAGTAATTCGGCGGCAGGTTCCATTTCTGTGTCGATTTTGGCATCATTGGCGTCCTTATCGTTGTCTTTATGTTGTTTTCCATTGGCCCCGATAGTTTTGGTGATCTCGGATTGTGTTTCTACGGTGATTGAATTGGAGTCTAGTTGAGGTTGTTTAGTATCATGGGATTGGGCTTCAATGGCCTGTCGTTCGTTTTCCAAAAGCGCCCCAAAGAGCGTAAGTGCCAGTCCAAGCTTACTATCTTCACGATGGAGGTTTCCCAGAAGAGCTGTGTCCTCGGCGAGGGTATAAAGAATACCCTTTTGAACCAATTCTACCAAACAACCCGGTTGCACTTTTTGAACGATATCTTTGTTATCAAAAGTATTTTTCTGTTCAAGGGCATATGCCGCTAGCTCGTTACCGGACTCCTGCAAGTAACGCCACACCAAGTAGTTGAGTTCCTTGCTTGTGAGCGACATGCGGTAGAGGTAAAAGGGGTTTGAATAATTGTGGGAATGGATTTAAATATAGTTTTTTGTTGTGACAGATTTTTTTGGAACTTTTGATGGTCAAAAAAAAAATGAGACGTTTTAGGAAGGGACGATTTTGAAATTGGCGGAAGGTTTATTGTAGGATTGTCCCAGTTTTGGAAGGGGGAAGAGGGATATAGGGGGGTGTATATTTGAATTTTAGAGAGCTGGCTTGAAGAGGAACTAATGCATTGGATATCAAGACGATCAATAGAGGTCTTTTGAGTATGTAAAGGTTATAGAGGAACATTCCTACACGTTCTAATGGACCCTTCATCTATGGTAGCTGAATGTGTGTGGTGATACCTCCCACATAAACTGATATCTTCCTCTCTCTCTCTCTCTCTCTCTCTCCTTCCCATATTCTTCCTCTCTCCCACTTTCTTTATTTTCTATCCACCCCAGCATATCATTGTGAAAAACCACTACAACCCCGTTTAAATCCATTCACTTTCCCCCACCATCCCCGCCACAATGGACTCGGATAGGGCAGCCCATCGCCAAAGTAGAGCCCCTTGGGAGTCCAGCTCCACTGCAAAGGTAAATCCCTACGCCAGAGCTGCGGCAACGTCTGTTGGAAGCACTTCTTCCACGGCTCAAAACCCATCCGGTCGAGGAAACCCCACTGGAGGTAGCAGTGGAAACCTTCTAGAGGTTCCTAAACTTCGTGTCCCTGATGCACCAACTTCTAACTCCAACGGGGCATCTTCCCGTGGCTTGTCACCGGCAATGACCTCTTCTAGGCGTCATAATCGTAGAGCCAGTGTCCATGCTAGCGTAACGGCACAACATCGGCGTTCCTTTCTGAATCAACCACGTCCTAACCTTGAAACACGTGAAGGAGGCGCCATAAATGACTCCACTGTAGGCGGAAAGGTTCTTAATGATCTTTCTGGGGGCACTGCCACCGAAATTGACGATTATTATAAGGTTTTAACCAAACAAAAGGACGTAGTCACCCGAGATATCAAAGCAAAGATCAATGAAAACCAGAAAAACATCCTCGAGTTAACCAACGATTTAAAAGTCACCAAAGACGAGCTCTTACTGCTTAGGGTTAGTACTAGGGACTTGTATGAGATCTTGGATGACTTTAAAGAAGCTGCCACAAGAAGATTACAATTGGAAGAAGAGATTTCTACCAATGATATACCGCATTCACAGAGCCAGCGTTCATTGAGCTCCAGATCTAGTTCAGTCAGTGCCAGAAACCGTCTGGTTTCTAAAAGAGACCGGCTGCTGATCATTTATCTAGAGAAAATGTGGAATGAACAACTTCAACTGCTTTTTAAACATGTCGAAGGAGCACTGAATTATATCCAACCCATACCAGGTCGTCATATTTTGGCTGAGAGTGGTCGCTGGAGTGAAATCAATGTCGGGAACTGGAAAGTGGTCCGTCATGCCCATCTTTTTGTATTCAATGATGTAGTTTTACTTGCTTCTAAGAAAAGCTCTGGGAATTCATCCTCTAATGGTTCTGATTCCACCACAACAGCTCTGACTCCAACAACCTCAATGGCCCCAGTTTTAAATCCGAAACAGAAACTTCAAGCTGTGTTTTGCTGGTCCCTAAGAGATTTGAAATTTGGAGAAGTGAATGGACCAAGCTCCAAGAATAATGAAGAAAATAAGACATATGCCATTAATTTGAAACTGAATACTCTGAGTTATACTTTTCAAACGGATCGTTACGATCATTTCTTGAAAATTCTGGAAGCCATCAAAAAGGCTCAGCATGAATTACAACAAAAGGAAAGACAAATAGAATTAACCCGTGTCGACGGTACAGGAAGCGATAAGAAGCAACTCAGAGATTCACTTCGTAACTCAGAAATCGAAAGGGAAAAGCGGAAAAGTTTGGGAAGAGTTACTTCGATTCAACTGAAGAGAAATAGTCAAGATGCAGTGTTGCAAGACATTTCGGCTAAAGTACATTCCAAAAGTAGACTGGGTGATTTTACCAATAGTCGAGAATTTGGACCAGGTAAAGGCAGCTCCACTCAAATGTTTTCAGAGTTAAGAAGACTCGAAGATAGAATTGATGAAGTGGATGTAGAGATATCCCATTGTAGATATACTGAATCAGTAGGACTTCTTAGATATGTCGAAAACAAATTAGAAAATATCGATAATAACATTACAAGAATGAAGGAGAGGAATCCGGAGTCCGAGGAATTAATGTATGAAAATGAACTACAAATTCTTATTGAAGTCATTACTGTGAAAATGAACTCAAGAAAGGCACAAATTCAGAAAGCTCTTACATTTGAATTACAAAAGAATATCAGTTTAATGTCTGGGGAAGAAATTGCTGAAATCTTGGAATTTTTTCATGCATTTACCGAAATTGAAACTGGAGTTTCTGTTTTCCTTGGGGCTATGCTGGCTTATTTGGCCACCACGTCTCTGAAACTTGTACAAGGAGTACAAGGACTGACAAAATTGGATGCAGTGAATTACTTTCTGAGTATGGTAGTGATCCATGTACTGGTTATTAAACGTACTATCATTACCTTCAGAGAACATATTTTACCAATTTTGAATCGAGGAGGGGAAGTTAATCCTTCAAATCAAGAAACCGACAACTCAGGGCTTATTTCATGGTGTAACAACGAAATGGTTTCTTTGGTGACCAAATTAAAAAAGCATTTGTATGGTACTTTGGTCACTCCAGTAACGACCAGTGCAGGTGATGAGATAGAGTATCAGGTGAAAGATTTGAAATTATTTAATGACTTTTTGGGAGTTCTCAGACCGCAATTAGACCAATTGAAAGATCTTGGAGTTGATATGGATTATTTATTCCAGGAGATATTCGTTCTCAAGTTTAATTAAAGATTAATGATCATGAAAAGATACTGTAGTGTAGATTCTTTAGACTGGTGCGAGAACAAGAAAGAGAGAGAGAGGCAAAGGGTGTTCATGTGCTTTTTTGTAATTGGTCTGTTGCTTTATCAAGATAATTTGATGAAAAGTGAGATCAGCAGATGGATCATTCTTAGCGGTTCTGCAAAGTTTTCACTTCTTTTAAATCACGAATTTCGAAGGAAGTGCTGTCAGGTACTTCTTTGAACTTGCTTATATGTATTTGTATTTATAATCTATAGTTTCAGATAATAATCTGCCAAATTGTAGTTTTCCCGGAAGTAAGCCCCCTTCTTTTTTAAAATGATTATAGATACACTCATGACTATCTGAATTGCCATCAATATCAGGAATAAGATGCCCGGTCCAATCCCTTTCAATGCAGCATCAACAACGAATGTGGCGATGGTGGCAAGAATCATTCTTACAAGGTTATTTAAGGCAACTCCGGTGGCTCCTTTCCCTGGTAAAGTATCCACTAAATAAGTCACAGTAGCTCCAATTATCATCATCAGAGCAAACCCAAAAATCGCCGATCCTATCAAAGGAGTCACCCATTGCTGTTTTTTATCTATACACCATCCAAATATGAGGCATGCTGGTATGACCAAGACAATAGCAAGTACAATATTCCATCCTAATCTGGCTTCAGGATGAGCAACTCCATGTTTTTCTCGATATTTTCGTAGCAGCCTGTCAATCCAACGCCCTCCAACAACAGATGCAATCACATAGGTCACAGAATTAGGTATATACATTAAGCCAAGGATAACACTTGAAAAATTGTATGGATCCCTAGCATATTCATAGGAGATGGTTAAATTAAAGAAATAAATGACACTGAAATTGACCAGCGAAAGCATGATCACCAAAGTCACCGGAGGATATCTCAACAAGTACAACGAGTGTAATGGACGAATTACAAAGTCATAAGCTTTCGATTTCCATTGCTTTTTGTCTAATTTTTGGGATTCCAGATTGTCTTTATGGGATTCAGTTTCCGTAGAGTCATGATCTGACTCTTTACCGGCCACATTTTCTGGATTTACAGAATTTTCCGCCTTTGAACCAGTTTTATGTTTATGTAGGTCCTCAGTTCTTATTGGAAGATCTGCTCTAGCGCTTCGATTAGTGGTAAGCCTTGTGAGAGTGGGCATAATTGGATCCAAAATTGGAACTTCTACTTCATCTTCATCATTTCTCTCGGCCATTGATCTGTAAGACCTACGAGAGACATTACTCATGGTCTTTTTAAGTTTGTTTGCTTCGATATCGTTACCAATAACCTTTTCAGGGTCTTCAGTGCCAATGATTTGCGGCTCTGGTTCTGGATTTAAATTCTGAAAAGGATTATCTGAAAGTCTTAGGGTTTCGGGTAACCCAAACACGATTAAAACCACGTTACATCCTGATATAATCACCATAAACCACTGAGTAGCTCTCCATCCCCAACCTTGAGAGACGGCACCACCGATGATCGGGGCCAAAAATGGACCCATAAGAGGACCCAAATAGTATAACCCCATTGCACGACCTCTTTCTTCCTGAACGTAAAGATCACTAATGGTTCCTGCTCCAACCGATTGAACCAGAGCAGAGAATCCACCGATAAGTACTCTAAATCCAATAAGAGCACCAATGGAGGGAGACAAGGATGATCCAATGGAAAGAATACAGAAAAGAATAAAAGATATCACATATACTGACCGTCTACCAAAGCTTTCTGAAAGAGATGACCACCACAAGGGGAAGATTCCCAATGATAAAAGGTATATCCCCACGGAAATATTAACGGTGGAAACAGTGGTATTGAGATCTGCTGCCACATTATCGATCGCCGGAAGCATAATAGAGGTCCCCATTGGACCTGTTATAGCAGCAAAGGCCACAATGAAAACAATTGTAAGCTTCACTCGAGGAGAGTAGTTCCGAGCATCTCTATATTCTGGAATCAAGCATACCAGGGCTAAGATTCCTCTTCTTTCAGACAATGGTACAGAGTTGAGTTTCCTGGACAGAGCAGATGACTGATTACGTCTCAAACTGAACCCAGTAGAAGTTCTGGTAACTGGGTTATCTTGGTTTGTGGAATTGTGAATACCAGTAGTGGTATCTGGGGAAGAAATTTCAAGGTCTCGATCATGGTAGACATTTTGCGGTTCATTTATGCCTTGAGGATAATGGTTTGTGGATGATCCTGAGTCTACTGAGCGTAAAGATCCCAAGGACAGCTCAATATCGGACTGGGTCGGCATTTTTCCCTATTTGCATTGAGTGACGGTATTTTTTGCATTGCATGGATCAGCCCCACTTTATATTGCCGATGGAACGGCACATTATTTTTTCATGATCGGCCCAAAGCGATGAAATTGTTAGGCGAATTTTGACAATTTAGGTAACAAACCCTGGAGGTACTATTTTTTTGAAAAGATTGGTGAAGACATCTAGCCGACACGGGCCGGGAGATTACATGATGATAGAGGAGGCAGCGAAAAAAGGTGGAGATAGAGAAGGTGATGATGCGAAGAGATTTAAGAGAGTCGAGGTCGGGTTGAAGTTGGTATGGAATGGATTCTATCACTTGCTTCGTTCCCATCGTTAATCTCTTTTTAGGCAACTGCAACTCTTTCTAATGCATCAATCGGCCCGGCCAGATAACGATTTGACCGATGAGTCAGACGGAGGGAAATCGAAGAGGCATTGCGACCAACTACTCCGAGATGAAAAGGTATAGTGAATGGTTTGACATCAAGATTCTGGAGTAATGCTACATGTGAAATATATAGAGAGTCAAATGTTAAGATGAATAGCGTTCTGATCTTGTTTTTTTTGAATCTTAGGTGTATACTTCTTCCCTTTTGTTTGTCTATGTCTCTGTTGGCTTCTCCCTAAGATGCAATTGCGAATTAGCTGAAACGGCACCCCTGCACATTTGATGCGGCTTGAGTATGGCTTGAATTTCGGTACTTGCTGTGAGGGGTTACGTTTAAATAGCCATGAAGCAGCCCACCATAATCACCGCCACACTTGATTAGATCGTTTGTGCTTCATGGCTGCTTTTGACTGCACCTAGTTAATCGAGAAAATTGTGTAGCTTAACATTTAAGAATTTATTAATGGTGAAGAAAACAGTGAAGCAGCAAAATAGCGACCAAGTGAGAAATAGTAACATGGTGGGAAAAAAATAATAACTTGATGTCATGTCAAAGCACGTCAAACTCTACGGACACACTACCTATGACATATTAAATATACCTTTTACATCTTATCATTTCTATATTCTGTATATGAAACCCGGCATCCCTGAATGTACCACACTATCCACCATAGTCTTTTTTCTTTCTTTCTTGGCCAATAATCGATAAGTATCTGCGGAAGTTCTCTTTTCGCCTGTCTTCCTCAACGGTCCTGGGAAGGGGGAGGGGGTGGCGGACCATTTGCCAGATGCAGGCACTCAACAACTATCACATGAGGACGCTTGTTCCGCTCGCTTGAACCCTTCAGTTGGGTAGGTCATTATCCCAACAACCGAATCAAAATTGGTTGTTAAGGGGATATTTTAAGAAGTAAGGATGTTCATTTATTATAAAATCTTTACCACACTTCCTAACCGGTGTATTTAATCCTTCAAACCTCCATTTTCCTCCTCATCCTTGCCGTTTTTGCCTTCCTGTCATCGTTTCGGATTGTTCGATCCGGAAGTTATTTGGACTAATTTTTGCCGCTGTTAAGAAAAGAATTCGATCTTTTAAACCTTAAAAAAAAGCGGCCATCAAAGTTATTGCCAGCTACTATCTGGGTTCTGTAGGGTCCCAATTGCACTGTACCAAGATACTTTAAACGTGATATCTAGACTTAGAGTCTAGTTCCCCCCACCCCTCCTCCTTCCCTGTTGTTACATATAGTTTAATATAGTTCCTTGTTGTCCTATCAAGGTGCATTCAGCCATGCTGCTCAGAAATAGCTACCTTGTTTCGATAATACGAACGATTTTACTCGGGCCCTACTTTATTCTTGGATGCATTAACATAGTTTTCACCCACCGAGTTGCTCGAGTCATTTTCAAGAACTCACCCCAGCATTTCCAGGCAGTGGTAAACTTAACCAAGGATCACTTTATCCATATACTTACATTTTTATGTTCGGTTATCACCCCACAGCAATTACACATTCTGTATGATAAACAGGAAACTGACTTCAATTTCTCCATTGATGCGAACGGTATCTTACACGGAAGTCTTCTGCCTAATCTGGTATTGATTCTGAACCATCAAATTTACACAGATTGGCTTAATTTGTGGTATTTGCTTAGTAGGTCAAGATTCGGAAATTGTGTCCACATATTTTTAAAGGATATGCTGTGGATTCCTATTCTTGGAAGCGGTATGAAAACCTATAATTTTTTCTTCTTATCCCGGAAGTGGGAAAAGGACAAGGTATTAATTACCAATCAGTTGTTGGAAATTGATGCTAATGCTAGAGGATATGGACCTGCTAATGGGGTCAAACAAGTATCTCTGGTTAATGTTACAGGATCCAAATATGTGAAATGGCCCTCAGGAAATATCCCTACTATTTCCACTTCTGAATCTAAAATCACTCCTCAAGTATGGCCCTTTGAAATCATATTATTCCCGGAAGGTACTGTTCCTTCTCCTCGAGCCAGGGAGAGATCACGAAAATATTGTGAAGATAAAGGGATTAAACCATTGGAAAATGTTTTGTTACCTAGAGTAAGAGGTTTGTTTCTTACATTACGTAAGTTAAGGAAAACTGTGGAATACGTTTACGATATTTCTGTGGGATATTCTGGACTCAAAAAGGGAGAAAATGGTGAAGATATTTTCACCTTAAAGAGATTCTTTTTATTTGGAGATGGACCCAAAAATGTGCATTTCCATATCCAAAAATGGAAAATTGCTGATATTCCTTTGGGATCCGACCTCCTTGGTACAGAAATTGAAGATATAGATGACGTTGATCCAGAAACTCTTCAGAAATTTGAAGATTGGTTGTTCGATATGTGGCGTGAGAAGGATGATAAATTAGAGTTTTTTTTCAAAGAGGGATCTTTTGAGTTCAACGATAGCATCAAAACAGTTTCAAGTAAGTTGATCAACGCTTCTTATTTCGATGCTGTGACACCTTTCTTACCAATTATTTCTGTTTTACTTTTGTTAAGAATATTATGGATGGGCTTGACCAAGTTTTTATTTTAGTTGCCATTTTGCAACCAATATTATGCTATCAATTGCCGATAATAATCGTATATGCAAAAAGAAAATGTAGAAAAAATCATCCATATCAGTATAGAGTGTAGAAATGTAGAGTTTACAAAACATAAAAGCAGAATAAGAGTAAGAATTGAGTAAAGATGAAGTAGAATTCGATGATGTATTGCGGTCAACAAGGTATCAAACTCTCAAGATTTTCGAAAATTTTACGATAGTGCGTAGAGGCTTTAAAATGTTTCTAACCTGAAACATCGGTGATGCAAGGCATAGGGAAGATAGGTTTAATTCAATTATGTAAATATAAAG
Source organism: Kurtzmaniella quercitrusa (assembly GCA_030570095.1). Taxonomy (NCBI): domain Eukaryota; kingdom Fungi; phylum Ascomycota; class Pichiomycetes; order Serinales; family Debaryomycetaceae; genus Kurtzmaniella; species Kurtzmaniella quercitrusa. Next base: position 311,996 of record JAJLUZ010000007.1, on the reverse strand, counting down.
CGTCCATAATCTACATTCAAACTACACTATACTCTTTACCTTCATTCTGTTGTAAGATACCCCCTCAAAAACAAATATGATCACATCTTTGATTTCGGCTGCGTACAAGTTTTCGCTCCATTTACTGATATTTGTCACCATAGTGATTCTATGCTTTGTACTTAGTGGATGTACTACCGATCAAAGTACGTTCAGGGACGTTCGTTTGGTTGAATTCCGCTTCAATGAAACTTCTGGTGATACCATTTTGTCGCTGACTAGTGAAACATTAGCTTCCTCGGCAGTTTTTGTGGGGTACGTAGGGGTATGCCTTGATATTGGGGGACAATATACTTGTTCATCAACTTCCAAATGGACAGAATTAGAAACCTACTACCAGAATAGCTTTTCTCTGTCCTCCACTTCGGTCAATTTGCTTCAAATAGGTAAATCTTTCAACAAACTATGTCACCCATCGTTGTTATTTGTAACTATATTATTCAGTATTATGCTATTTTTCTCCAGTTTCTGGACCATTAGTGATAAATTACCGGCTCATGGGAAAGCTAAATTGATAAATTGTGGACTTTGTAGTATAAACGTGTTGATTTGGGGGCTAGGTGCTATGCTACAGCAGGAGGCAGTAAATACGACCGTAAATTTACTGAAAATATCGTCCAATTATACTATTCTGGCTACAATGGGTCAAAGATGTTGCAGGATGTCATGGACTGCATTTGCCTTACATCTCTTAATCACTTCTATTACTGGGTATCATTACTTCCGATTCCGAAGATCCGAAACTGTCGGGAATCCTTTCAATGAAAAAGTTTAAATATGAACACATATTATCAACGCCTTTAAAACCTTGAAATCCATGTAAAACTTATAAATTTTTTAAATCTCTACCCTGAAACTTCCATCATTGTGTAGTCCAGTACCGTTTGACCTCCACCCAATTTGGCAGTTACCTGCCGCAACATCCCGACACCAGGTCACGTGCCGACACTGAGAAACGCCAAACTCGAAATCCGCATTTTTGCAATTTTTTCAGAGTGTATTGTTGACCTCACCAAGTAGAACTAAAGGCATTTCCAGGTTTTACCAAATCATTTGGGCAAAATTGTTTGATTCCAGTGGGTTTTTAATCTAGGAAAGCACTTGAACCAGCCTTTGTACCCGTGGCCATAGAATTTGACCGAGAAATCCTTTGTTTTTAGCCTTGAAACCAAGAAAACTTGTAACGATCCATAACTACCTTGTGAATTAAATATCACCAACAACTAACGCAAAAAATGTCGTATACTGCTCAATTGGATGCATTTGTCACCCGTCTTAAGGAGGACGATGATTACAAAACTTCCCACTCTGTTTTGTCCGAGCTTTTGGACATGATGGAGACGTTTAACGGGGCTGCTGAATATGAATATTTCATTAAGAACCTTATGCCTATATTCATCAAAAGCTTAAAAGAAGTTCCAATTTCTTTCAATTCCAACTCATCAGAGCATAAATTCCGTAATTCTATCCTCGAAATCATCCATAGATCTATTATGAATGAAACATTCCAACCATTTTCTGAAGAAATCTTGGACACTTTGACCGGTATATTGCTTGAAGAAAATGAAGATAACGGGGTATTGTGTATGAAAATCATTACCTCATTACACAAGGCCTATAAAACTATATTAAGCGAGAAAGTACAGGCTTTTATCGACATCATCAACGAAATTTATGGCAATATGGATCAGACTGTAAAAACCGTCTTTGCAGAATCAAATGATGATGAATCGGAGACAAAAGATGACAAAGAGATGTCACCATCAACTGCTGGCTTTAATGAAGATACCTCCAGCCCTAAAATCTTGGCTAAAGCCATGAATTCATTCAAAACCTTAGCTGAATGCCCCATTACAATGGTTTCTTTATATTCTTCATATAAGACCCTTGTACAATCCTCCTTACCAACTTTCCTTCCTAACATTATGAAGATTCTTTTACTACAAGTAGAAGAACAGAAGCAATTTCGTGAGGAAGCAGAAAAAGCAGGTGAACATACTTCTTCCATATCACCCAAAATCAAAAATAGACAAGCTTTTAGTGATTTCATATTGGGTCAAGTCAAAGCAGCTTCATTTTTGGCTTATGTCTTCATTAGAGGTTATGCAAATCAACAATTAAGTCAAGATCAGGTTAAATTGGTACCTGATGTTATTCTTAGACTTCTACAGGATTGTCCTGCTGAACTTTCTGTGGCAAGAAAGGAGTTATTGCATGCAACAAGACATATTTTATCAACCCCATATAGAGTTCATTTCATTCCCAAAATTGAACTTTTATTTGACGAAAAAATTCTAATTGGAGATGGACTTACTTCTTTTGAAACTTTGAGACCTCTAGCATATTCTACAGTAGCAGATTTTATTCATAATGTTAGAAATGAGTTGACTCCAGTACAAATTTGGAGTACGGTGAGAATATATTGTGACTTATTGAAAGATGATTCCTTGGCTTTAACGGTACAAATCATGAGTGCGAAATTGATTCTTAATTTGGTCGAAAGAATCATGAAACTTCCCAATAAATTGGAGGGAAGACAACTTTTCATGATAATTATAGATGCATACGCCAAAAGATTCCAAAGTTTAAATCGGAAATATTTCTACATCAAAAGAAAACATAGAGAGTATGAGGAGAGGAAAATCGCCAAAGAAATAGAAGCTAAACAAGCTCTCCAAAGAAGTGGATCTAATCTCGACGAACCCGTAAGAGAACGTAAAGATTCGGAAGAGTCTGAAATTGCTATTCTCCCTGATGATGAAATTGAAAAATCCAAAGAAAAGGATGCCAATCTGGATGAGACCACTGATAAAATAAAAGATTCTGAGGACACGGATATGGAACCCAGTCTGACTACTTCATCTATTCTTGACCTGGAATCTAAGGTCGATATATTCAGCTCCCAAGAACTTTGTCCAATTTCATTTGTTCCAGTAAACAATAACACTGATCAATTGAAAGATGCCAAATACTTGTTTAGAACTTTGATGACTTTTTTGAAATCGGTGATTTTTGGCCTTAAAAATTGTAACCCTCCGGTTCCCCCACAACCTCTTCCAACGGATCCAAGAACTGCTGGTCAGACTATTAATTATGATAAGTGGAATGATTCTGCCAAAATCACATCTTATGAAGAGGTGGAGATTTTAAGAAGTCTTTTCCGTGGTGCGATATCTTGTTTAAGATTTTTTTCAGTAGCCAAATCTAAACCAAATTCATCTCTGTCGAAAGCATTCGATTTTTCAACTGGTGGGCCCAATTTACCAATAACTTCTTCAAAAGAAGAAAAGGATTTGATGGAAATCTTTGCTACAATTTTCATACATATAGATCCCGCTTCTTTTAATGAAATTGTATCGTGTGAGTTGGAATTTTTATTCGAATCGATGTTGGACAATGCAGCTCTTCTTCACTTGCCACAATTTTTCCTTGCCAGTGAAATAACTTCAGCTAATTTCTCAGGAATTCTTATCCTGTTTTTAAAATCAAAATTAGGAGAACTTGGTGACGTGGAACTCATCAAATCGAACATTTTGATTAGATTGTTCAAATTATGCTTCATGTCAGTGAACTTATTCCCCACTCAAAATGAAAGTGTCATCCTTCCTCATTTGAATTACTTGATTCTCGAATCTTTGAAATTGGCTACAAAGGCAGAGGAACCAATCATTTATTCATATTTGGTTAGAATTTTGTTTAGAAGTATCAGTGGAGGTAGATTTGAAAGTTTATACAAAGAAATTATGCCCATTCTTCCAGCTTTATTGGAAAATCTTAACAAAATGATCGCTAATTCTCGTCGGCCTTATGAAAGAGACATATACGTAGAACTTTGTTTGACAGTCCCTGTGAGGCTTTCTGTCTTAGTTCCTCATTTGAACTATTTGACGAGACCTTTAGTATTTGCACTCAATGGTTCCCAAGAATTGGTCACTCAAGGTTTACGTACGTTTGAATTATGTGTAGATAACTTGACTTCAGAATATTTTGATCCTATGATTGAACCTGTCATTGATGAGATTATGACGGCTTTGTGGAAACATCTTGAGCCTATTCCTTATCATCATCAACATTCTCATACTGCTATCAGAATTTTGGGTAAGTTGGGAGGTAGAAATCATAAACATTTCAAACCTTGCAAAAATTTGGAATACGAAACCGATTTCGATGAAAAAATCGAAGCATTATTCACTATTCATGGATTGAATGGAGAAGTTCCCGTCTCAATCACCTCCGGGGTCCGTTCAGCTATTGATTTGCTCGAAGATCCAAGATTAAAGATCCATTATAGAATCAGTGCTTTCAAATATTTGTCTGGGATCCTCAAATTAATGATTGATACCACGCCAATTGCTAAAGACTTCAACGACTCGATTGAAAAAGGCATCAAGCTTCTTGAGGTGGATCATATTGACGAGCATGTCGAATTAAGCGATACAGATATTCTGAATGTGTCCAAATTGGATAGACAACAAGCTCTTTTCTTGAGATTATTGGAAATCCTTTTCTTCTCCATTTCAATTCCAGAACTCAAAGATGAGGCTAGCGAATTAATCGATGGGTTAACAGTCCACTTTTCGTTGATTCATGTTGGTACTGCTGTAATTGATAGAGTAAAAAAGGAACGTCCATTTTCTGTTGTTGATAAGGAAGGTAAGGCCTATATTGACGAGACAGCCTTCCTCAGTGCTATAAATTATGCCTTAAGTTTCTGGGATAAGGACGTCAGAAAGAAAGGTATCGACAGTATCAAATTGATCTATAATACCACGGTCACCATTTTTGGATCGCAAGAAAAGGCTCTTTATTCTCCAATTTTCAGAACAATGTTTTACAAGTTTACTCATTGTTGTTACAATGAATATTACTATGCTAAATTGGGAGGTATTTTAGGGTTGCGAACCTTATTTGAAGATTTGGAAATTTCTCCACAATGGTTTTATAAACGTCAATTTGAACTTATCCGTTCCGTGTTCTTCATTCTTAGAGATACCCCAGAAACAGCACCATTCGAGGTACGTGAAATTGCCAAAGATCTCATTTTGAAAATCTTAAAAAGTTGTAACGAATCATTGACCAAAGAGACTGTTTTGGAGAAACCATTCCAAACATTGGTCAGTGCCTTGGTTTATGATTTAGCGAGTGCCAACGTCGTAGTTAGAGATGTTTCTCAGCAATCCCTCAAGGTTCTTTCGGAGACTACGAAGATTCCGATTGCTACTATAATTAATCCCTGTAAACAAATTTTATTGACGCCTATTTTTGGTAAACCATTGAGAGCATTGCCTTTCCCCATGCAAATTGGAAATATTGATGCTATTACTTTCTGTCTCGGCCTTGACGATACCTTCTTAACATTTGGGGATGAACTAAACCGTTTGCTTTTAGAAGCATTAGCTTTGGTTGATGCAGACGATGAGTCTTTGGCAAATGTTCACAGATTGCATGAGTATCGTACATCTAAGCAATTGATCGAATTGAGAGTTGTGTGCATCAAATTGTTATCTTTGGCTCTCACCAAGCCCGATTTCTCTTTAGGAGCTTTAGCTGAAGCTAGAATCAGAATACTAGGAGTCTTTTTCAAGGCTCTTTGTAATAAATCAACTGAAATTATAAATGCCGCTTATTTAGGGTTGAAATCAAGTCTTCAAGAAAACGCCAAACTTCCCAAAGAATTGTTACAAAACGGGTTAAGACCAATGTTAATGAATTTATCAGATCATAAAAAATTGACTCTTTCTGGATTAGAGGCACTTGCGAAGCTTTTGGAATTATTAATTTCTTATTTCAGGGTAGAAATTGGTAAAAAATTGTTGGATCATTTGATGGCATGGGCTCAAATCAATACACTTCGTCAAATTGCCAGTCAAGAACTTGAAAATAACCACACAGTCCAAATTGTGATGGCAATTTTGAACATCTTTCATCTTTTACCAGCTAAAGCCTATACGTTTATGGAAGATATCATTGGAACATTACAATATTTGGAAGGTCACTTAGATCGTCACCAGAATTCTCCATTTAGAATTCCGGTTTCCAAATTTTTAAACAGATTCCCAGAAAATTGTTTGGAATACTACATGAAAAATTTCAAAAACAGGAAATTAGGAAATATGTTAGCATCATTTGCTGGTATTGAAAGCTGTGATAAAATCCGTGAGGTTACGAAGACCAAGATTGATGAAATTTTGGAAGATGTCACTAAAGAGGCAGATAACAAGGTAAGAGTTGTTAAATTTGCCAATTTGGTAGATTTGCTCGATTCACTTTCAGAGAGAGAAATAGAATGGTTTAAGGGACAGAAGGATTTGTTATCAAAGGTCTTAGGATTATTAGATCAGGTAACTATCCTGCAAAATAACTCAGACTTGGTTTCGCCAGCCCTTTTCCAATCTGATCAAGCAATTCATAAGTTCGAATTGATATTGGTGAAATTCTCCAAGCAGAATAATGATATTGACTTATTATTCCTGCTTGTACAAAAGCTTTTCGAATTAAAGGCAGTTGTTCCCAATGAAATCGACGATTATTTCTTCGAAAATATTGTCTCATCTGACGATATTAAAGACAGAGAAAATCACTTAAACAGAGCCCTTGATTTCGTTGCCACGGATGATTGTACCCTCAAAGCTAAAAACTATTTTTACCAAAAATTGATTAGTGCTATTTTATTGGGAGAAATTCAAAAACATGGAAGTGCTGATGCATTTTTTAGTGAGGAATCTCCTGAATGGATGAATAAAATTTGTAATCATATATGGAGATCCACCACTACCGATGTTGTTACTGATCATACCTCCGGGAAGTTGGATAGTTTTAGATTCCAATTATTAGAACTCACATCGATTCTTCTCAAGTGGTGCTCCAAGAATATTGAAGGCTACAAGAAAGATATAATCAAATTTAGTTGGAATTATATTAAACTTGAAGATAACATCACCAAACAAGCAGCTTATGTTACCACCACATATTTTATTTCTGCTTTCGAAATCCCCGCCAGACTTGTCACTCAGATTTTTGTAGCATTACTTAGAACTCATCAGACGGATTCTAGACATCTTGTGAAGCAGGCCCTTGATATTCTTGCCCCAGTGATGTCGGAACGAATGCATGGAGAAGATGCTCCTATGAGCTGGTTGAAATGGCCCCGTAGGGTCATCTCAGAGGATGGATTTAATGTGACTCAAGTGCTTAATGTATATCAATTCATTGTGGCCCACCCAGATTTATTTTTTGTGGCAAGGGAACACTTTATTTCAAATATTATTACTGCGATGGGTAAATTAACTATTCTTGCCAATCCAGCATTGGAAAATCAAGTGTTAGCCATAGAGTTAGCGGAATTGATTCTCAAATGGGAAAAGAAGTCTGCAACTTTGAAGAAAGAACTCGAAGACAATAAAGAGATTGAAATTGATTCAACTGGTGACGACTTTACCACCCTGCCTTCTTACAACATTCCATTCGGTCAAAGAGAAGCGTGCGTTACGTTTTTGATTAGATATGTATGCATTAGTCCTCAAAGAGCGTCGGAGACCGAATTGGGCCAAAAGGCTTTAGGAATTTTGTATGAGCTTCTTAGTCCAGCGCATTGGTCTGAAGTTGCTGTTAAATTGAAATTCTTCGAAAAGTTTTTACTTTCCAATGACCTCAATACTGCAAACTTGTTGGGCTACTGCTTAAATGCTCTTGAAGTTTTAGGAGTCGTATTAGAATGGAAAACTTCCGAATGGATCTTATCAAACCTCACATATCTCCAAAAATTACTTGAAAAATGCATCAAATCAGATAACCATGACATCCAAGAGGTTTTACAAAGAGTTTTACGGGTCATTCTTCAGGCCATTAATGACGAAAGAGGCCTTGCTACCTCAATCGACGACGAGGATGATGAAGTCAAGGAATTTGTAACTTTATTGACTGCTACGGTCTCTGAAGATCTTGGAGATATGCCTTCTGTTGCCGCAGGAGTCACCTTGTCGTGGACTTTGGCCAATTACAGGCCATCCACGCTAGATGCTCTTCTTCCACTGATAATGCGGACGTTCAGCAAGCTTTGCAAAGACCACATCACCATAATTCACCAAGGTAACCAAAGTTCCACTAAAGATAGTTCGAATTCTGAATTTGAAGCTAAGACTACTACAAAATTATTGGAAAAAATTCTAAATTTGAGTTCAATGAGAATTTCCAATCTTGGTGATCAACGAAGAATTTTCTTATCCTTATTGGCCCAGCTCATAGAAAGATCTTTAGATAAGGCTACCTTGGAGAAGATTATTCAGATGGTTAAAACTTGGGTATTTTCGCGGACCGATTTGTTCCCCACTACAAAAGAAAAGGCGGCAATTTTAGGTAAAATGATGGTTTTCGAGATCAGAGGTGAAAGAACTCTTTCAAAAGATTTCTATAAAATAATCATTGACATTTTCGAAGACGAAGCATTCAGTTGTACTGAGTTGACGGTTCGGATGGAACAGCCGTTTATGGTGGGAACAAGATCTGCTGATGTGTCAATCAGAACAAAGCTCATGTCTATTTTGAACCACTCCTTAGAAAAGGATATCAGTAAAAGGTTATATTATGTCATTAGGGAACAAAACTGGGAGTATGTTGCTGATTATCCATGGCTCAATCAAGCATTGCAATTACTTTTTGGAGCTTTTGATCCAGAGAAGAAGTTGGTATTGATGGACAGTGAGAATAAGTTGCCACCGTTGAGTTCTTCAAGATTTAAAGTCGGCATCAAAGATGACGATGACGACTCAATGGATGTTGACGAGCTCAGCAACGGTACAGAGCTCAAGAAATTGATTAGCGGCCATCAAAAGTTTTTGGATAAAGTTACCGATATCAAAGCCAGTGATATTCTTGGCCCTCTTGTTGACATGTTCTATCAAAGTAGTAAAACGATCCACAGAACTTGGGCTGTGATATTCCCTATCGCGTTTAAATCAATCCCTCAATCTGAACACTTGGATTTCACTAGATTTTTGGTGATATTGCTTTCAAAAGATTATCACACTCGCCAAGCCGATAGTAGACCGAACGTTATTCAATCTTTACTAGAAGGAATAGCGAAAACCAAGACCTTACAACTTCCACCATTTGCAATTGAAAGTCTCGCTTCCAATTTCAATGCTTGGTCTCAGGGTATGGATATTTTAGAAACCATCGAGAAAGATAATATCAATGGTAATGCAGATGTTAGAGAAGTCACTCAAGATGCCTTGGCCAAATTGTATGCTACATTGAAAGAAGACGATATGTTTTACGGTTTATGGAGAAGAAGAGCCAAATACGGTGAAACCATCGCGGCTCTCTCTTTTGAACAAATTGGATTGTATGATAAGGCCCAACAATTGTATGAAACAGCTCAAATTAAGGCTCGTAGTGGTGCTTTACCGTATGGCGAATCGGAATATGCTTTATGGGAAGATCACTGGATTTTATGTGCAGAAAAACTTCAACAATGGGACATCCTTACTGAATTGGCCAAACATGAAGGATTTTCTGATCTTCTTTTAGAGTGCGGTTGGAGAGTTGCTGATTGGAACACCGATAGAGATACTCTTGATCAAACAGTTAAGAATGTTATGGATGTTCCTACACCCCGTCGTCAAGTATTCGAGACATTTTTGTGCTTGCAAGGGTTTGGCCAAGAAACTGAAACATTGCAAAGTCTTTCAAAGCTTTGCGATGAAGGAATACAATTGGCATTGCGTAAGTGGCACGGGTTACCAGGAAAATTCAACGACGCTCATATTCCTCTTTTGCACACGTTTCAACAGTATGTTGAATTCATGGAAGCCAGTCAGGTTTACGCAAGTCTTGTGACTACCAACGCGCAGAATTTGGATGTGAAATCGCAAGAATTGAAGAGAGTTCTCCAAGTATGGAGAGAAAGATTACCAAATATTTGGGATGATATTAATATCTGGAATGATTTGGTAACCTGGCGTCATCATGCATTCCAAGTCATTAACAAGGTGTATATGCCATTCATTCCAATGCTTCAACAATCGAACAGTGGAGGGAATGCAAATTCATACGCGTACAGAGGATTCCATGAAATCGCTTGGGTTATTAATCGGTTTGCACATGTCGCCCGTAAGCATGGAATGTCCGAAGTTTGCGACACCCAATTAAGAAAGATTTATGAATTACCAAATATTGAGATTCAGGAAGCATTCCTTAAACTCAAGGAGCAAATTAAATGTCACTACCAAAACCCCAATGAACTTCATAAGGGGCTTGATGTGATTAGTAACACTAATTTGGTTTACTTTGCTGTACAACAAAAGGCGGAATTCTTCACATTGAAGGGTATGTTCTTGAGTAAATTGAATCAAAAAGAAGAGGCCAACAAGGCCTTTTCTGCATCAGTCCAAATTGACCTTAATTTACCCAAAGCATGGGCAGAATGGGGTATGTTCAACGATCGTAGATTTAAAGAAAACCCCAATGACATGGTTTATGCCAACAACGCTGTGATGTGTTATTTACAAGCAGCTGGATTGTATAAGAATGGTAAAGCTAGGAAATTCCTTGCCAGAATTTTGTGGTTCATCAGTTTGGACACTGGAACTTTGGCCCAAGAATTCGACAAATTCCAAGGTGAAGTTCCAGTGTGGTATTGGATTACATTTATTTCTCAATTATTGTCATCTTTGTCTTACAGAGAAGCCAGATTGGCTAAACAAATTTTGATTAGAATTGCCAAGTCATACCCACAAGCATTACACTTCCAACTTAGAACTACCAAGGAAGATTTCGCAGCCAAGCAACGCCAATTTATGGATGGAAAACAAAATTTCAACAAGCTCAAAACAGAGAAGAAAGATGCTATTTCACCAGTTCAGGAAGAGCAAGAGCCTCCTGAAGGCAAGAAGTCTCCTGGTGAATCCGAAACAAATGGGGAATCAACCACATCAGCTTCAAAGGCATCTGATGATGCCAAAAAGATTGACAATGAAGCAGAAAAGAAGTCTGATGCAGTCATCAAAGCTGACAACCCAAACACTCAATCATGGGAACACGTGGAGGAAATTATGGCTATCTTGAAAACAGCATATCCTCTACTTGCGCTCTCATTGGAGTCACTTGTTGATCAAATTAATCAAAGATTTAAGTGCACTGCAGACGAAGATGCTTACAGACTTGGAGTGGCACTTCTTAATGATGGGGTGCAATACCTTAATAGATTGGGTAACCCTAGAGAAGATGCCAAGCTTCCTCCTGCCACTGAGGCCAACATCACTCGATTCGCAGAAACGGTCTTACCAAAGCAAATACGTTCAGAATTTGAAAAAGATTTGGTTCTCGGTAAACCTAACCTTGAAACTTATATTATCAAGTTAAGAAAATGGCGTGACCGCTTGGAGGACAAGCTTGACCGAAGATTTTCTGAAGTCAATTTGGAGAACCTTTGCCCACATTTGAGTGAATTCCATCATCAGAAATTTGAAGAAATCGAAGTACCTGGTCAATACTTGTTGAACAAAGACAGTAATGCTCACTTTGTTAAAATTGAAAGATTTTTGCCTACATTGGATTTGGTTCGTGGAACAAATGCCTGTTACAAGAGACTCAAAATCAGAGGCCATGACGGATCTCTCCATGCCTTTGCGGTACAGTTCCCTGCTGCCCGACATTGTCGTCGTGAGGAATCTGTGTTCCAATTGTTCAGATTGTTCGGCAACACATTATCGAGAAAGGTGGAAACTCGTCGTAGGTACATCCAATTCACATTACCGGTGGCAGTTCCACTTTCTCCACATATTAGAATCATAAATGACGATACCCGAGACATTACTTTGCAGCACGTTTATGAAGATTTCTGCAGGAAGAATGGAAAGAGTCGCGACGAACCTTTCATCTACACTGTTGAAAAGCTTCGTGCTGCATTTGATCCTAGATTACCTAAGCCTGATATTCTGAGTGTCAAAGTTGAGATTCTCAGCGCCATTCAATCTTTGTTGGTTCCTTCTACAGTGTTGAAGAATTACTTTGTTAATATGTATCCGAAATTTGAAGATTTCTGGTTATTCCGGAAACAATTTACTTCTCAATATGCGACCTTTATATTTTCCACATACATGATGTGTGTTCATCAAAGACAACCTCAGAAGATTCATCTCAACAAGGGAAGTGGTAACATTTGGACATCCGATATGTTACCTTGTAAGATTGCCAGTAAAAATGCATCCTTAGATGGTTCGCTGGGAGGCAAGGCTGCACCGTTATTCTTCAACGCTGAACTTGTACCATTCCGATTGACCCCTAATATACAAAAATTGATTGGCGAAACCGGGTTAGATGGTATTTTAGCCGTCTATATCTTGGCAATAGGAAGAGCCCTCACCGAGCCCGAGTCCGACTTGGAAACATACTTGACATTGTTTGTTCGAGACGAGGTCTTATCTTGGTCTACACAACAAGATCCTCCTAAACCAATTCCTCAAGATGCGCAATTAAGAGAAATTGTAAGGGCCAACGTAGATTTGATAATTAAGAGAGTTATGTCTATGGGACATATTTCTTCAACATCTACGACCGCCACCCAGAGTGTTTTAGAGCTAATATCACAAGCGGCTAATCCTAGAAACTTAGCTGCTGCTGATACTCTTTGGATGGCTTACTTTTAGAAGATGCTCTAAGTATTTATTGAAAGCAAAATGTACATTATTAAATATAATCGTGGTAGTAGTATATTAATACTATAAACAGTGTCAGTGTAAATCGACGTCAGTAGAATATATTGCGGATATCATTGATTGTAGTTTCAGTAGAAGTGGGGATTTTATTTATCAATTTTGGTAAGCTTCCGATGAATTCTATAGCGTAGACGAATAAATCCTTCAAAGGAGCTACATAAACTGGCAATCAGAAACATAACTGTTATCCAATATGTAACCATTAATACAAGGGTTGTAATCTTAATATAAGAAGTGATGTTTTCCTGGTATTCTTTTCCAGTTTTTGAAGTCCAACGCAGATACATTGGTTGCAGATTGAAACATGCAATAACCGAGCATGATGAAAGTATTGCTCCAAACAACTGCATAATTGTACTAAACGATAAGCAAATGGCCGACCTCAAATTTGGGATTGCGATTGTATAGAGGGGAAATAAGATAGCAGATATAGGAAACTAGAACAGGTTAGTAATTTAATCAATTGGACATGATTTTGAATTTAATAGAAGATTGAAAGTGACATACATTTATCATTGAAAATATATCCACAGCAACAGTAATTTTCGGTCGATTTTCAATCACCTGAAATGGAAGAGACACTAAACACAGAATGTACTGAAGTGATAGAAACACTAGGAACCCTAAAAAAAGTCTTCGAGCCCATTCTACGTCATATAAAAGATCGATATGGCGTACTGGGAGATCCCGACCAAAATGAACTGTAGCATAGGGAGAGATCCTACCATCAATAAACATGTTATGCGTTCTAGATATACAAACCGTAGTCAAGGTGATTTCCTCGGGACTGGAGGGTTCCATTGTGCTTTGCCAAATTTATTTGTGACTAGTCGGGCGTACAAATCTCGTTCTATACTAGGGAATAATTTTTGCGACTGCTTGACCCCATCTTGCAACCATATTCCCCAAGAGCCCATCATATTTGCCATCAACATATCAGTAAACAAGCGATCCCCTATTACAGCTATTTCATGGTTTTCAATCCCCTTTTCTTTGAAATAATTTAAGATCTCCTCATGACATCCGGGCTTTTTCGTCAGATGTTTAAATACGGTTACCCCAGTATTGGTGGCCAATGTATTGGCTTGAGTAAAATTTATATCATCATTTGTACCGGCGGAATTACTAACAATAAGTAAATGATCATTTGGGTATGTATCCTTGAGTTTCTGCCACGTCTCAAGGTATGTCGGCCATACCTTATCGTCATGATCTTGAGCAAAGCAATTGTCTTTGTCCAACACAACTCCGCGAATCTTTGATTAGAGCTGGTGCAAGAGCTCATGCTGCTGCTTCCCTCTCCCATTGTCTTTCCATCTTACCAGATCAATTGACTAGGTTCTCTAGTGATGATATCGAGACCGCTAGAGCTGCTCATGCTGAGTTGGCCGCCATTCTGGCTGCTGATGGTAATATTGATCTCCTGATTGCTGAACTTACTGCCACTTTATCCCTCCCACCACCTCCTTTATCCCGATTAGAAGAACATGTGGCCCTTTGGTGTGCTTTGGCTACGGCAAAGGAAAGAGCAGGTGACCTTCAGGGGGCCTTAGCTGCTTGTGAAGGGGCAGAACGTGCCGTCGGTGCCTCTCCTCGTATATTGATGACTCATGCCCACTTGCTTCTTCAACCTTCCTTCAAAGATGCCACTTCTACCTCTTCCAATGGTCATACCGATAGAAGTAGACCAAGCTCCCCTTCTGGCACTCAACTGCATCCACAAGAAGAAATAGAAGCGGCTCACAAGGCTGCCTCTCTTATTCAGTGCGTTTTATCTCATGAACCACAGCAACAAGACTCCACCGGTGGTGATTTCCTCCCCTGGTACCTTCTAGGAAAGGTATACCTGATACTAGACCAGCCGCGGGCGGCTTATGACTCGTATCAGGTAGCACTTCGTCGTGCTGTAGGTCTGCCGATTACCTGGCTCGCAGTAGGTAAGCTCTACTTCGAATTCAATCAACTTCCTGACGCTTTAGCAGCATATCTGCAAGCCCTTAGATTCCAGGCTGAAGAAGGACTGCCAGCAGCAGCAGTTGCATGGGAAGGACTCCTGTGTGTGTACGAACGCTGTGATGATCAAATGGTTGATGCACTGGATGCGTGCCGCCGGGCGGCCGCATGTTACAAGCAAGCTGGAGACGACGCCAAGGCAGCAGCTATGGAGGCTAGAGCATCGCAACTTGTTCTGGCAACTGCACCATCCCTGAGAGATGCTCCAGATGTGCCAGTGGATCTTTTACGGGATTTGGTGGCTCTTTTACCCCACGAACGTATTGCTTATGTGTCTGGACGTCGTGAGGAAGGAGAGCAAGAGGAACTTCGGTCACAGCAGCAACTTCAACAACAGGCTCAAGCCCAGGCTCAAGCTCAGGCTCAAGCCCATGCTCAAGCACAGGCTCAGGCACAGGCACAAGCACAGGCTGAAGCATTTGCCAAACTGTCTCCACAAGTTCAGCAAGCAGCAGTTGGTCCTCTGATGCTTCCAAGAGCACCCGAACCGTTTTTCTTTAACGGACCTCCCCCTAGACCACAAGCACCACCAGTGCGTGCAGACTATTTTCCCCCTCCTATTCCATACGGATATGGACAGTACATGCCAGTTCAGGGCGGGCTTGTGACATATGATCCTCATATGGACGCCAGGCGCATGTAGCATAGCATATGGATGAGAGATCCATGCATTAAGTAACATTAGTATTATAATAAAGTGACGATAAATGATGTAGAAATGGATTTTTTTGATGTAGAAATGGAAATTTGTGAACAAAAACGGACATTGTGGTATAAATGGTATGGAAACAGGAAATGAAGAGGTCAAGAATCGTGGATTTGTCGAAGAATGGATAAAATCGGCTGTAAAATGGATGTTATCGGCAATAAAACGGATAAAGATCTGGTTAAAGTGTCCCATAATATGCCATTTGGGGGCAGAGGGGTGAAATGTGATCTACGGTCTACGGAAGAGCCCTGGTTGAAGCTTAAGAGTTCAAAATAGATGTAGGAGCAATTCCTGGAGATCTTTGTGTCTAATGAATACATGAATTGGTAGGGAGAACGAAGAACGTCACGGTGTTGCAACAAAATAGGCGATTTGCAATCAAAAAATCCACCGACCATTGGCTGGAACTGGTAAAGGGAAGGTCAATTGATCAAAAGACCGAACAGTGGAATGAGGAAGACAAAGAGCTGGGTTGAAAAACAACCGAGACACATTGAGTGTCGCACTTATGTTAAACATATCCAAGGAGAACTGAGTAGAATCTGTCGTCTTGTTCAAAATCCTTATGAACCTCTATTACTACTTAACTCTTTGGAATATATTTTAACACTAAGATAATTTTTTCCTTCCTGCGGCGATGTTTTCACTTCCCTCAAATCAATTGAAACTATATAAAAGATATAATTTTCACCCACTGGAATAATGGAAGTCGCCGGCGAAAACCAGGCTCCTATCAAGAGTAGGGTGGCCAGGGGCGGTCATAAAGGTCTGGGCCAACGGAAACAGAATGGAAGTCGACGTCAAGATGAAAATACCCTGAGAAAGAATGGTCAACAAGTCACGGATGAGGATGAAAACGTGTGTATCATTTGTGCCGAAAAATTTCAATACCTTGCCCTTCTGCCATGTAATCATGTTGTTTGTCACAAATGTGGATTCAGACAGCGGGCATTGTATGAAAGAAAGTCATGTCTTGTTTGTAGAACAGATTGTGAAACTATCGTGATCACTGAAAAGCTTGATAAAGTATACTCTGATATTACAACTGAAGATATTGAAGCTCACAACGAAAAATATGGAGTAGATTTTACCAGTTCTTATGCTCAAATTGATACACTTCTGCTCCTTGAGATGAAATGTCCCATCTGCAAAAACGTCTTTTCATCATTCAACAAACTCTATGAGCACGTAAAAGAAGAGCATCATAAGCTTTATTGTCTGATTTGTGAGGGAAATAAAGGATCTTTTGTTAGCGAATTGAAGCTCTACAATGGAAAAGGAATACAGAAACATCAGAGAGAAGGTGATGAATTAGGATTCTCGGGCCACCCAGAGTGTAAATATTGTAAGGGTAAGAGGTTTTACTCGGACGATGAATTGAATATTCACGTTAGAGATCATCATGAAAGATGTTACATTTGTGATCAAGATACCCCCAAGACTGCTGACTATTATCGTAATTACGACAACTTGTTTAAGCATTTCCAAAGGGAACATTATGTGTGTACAGTTGCCTCTTGTTTGGAGAAAAAATTTGTCGTTTTCAGAGAAGAATTAGATTTGACAGCGCATATGTTAAAGGAACATGGAGGTATAATGAGTGGTAATAAGTTTGTTATAGGTGCTACTGGTAGACAGTTCCAATCTCAACTTTCGACTTTCTCTATGGGCCAATCTACGTCGTCTATATCTGTAGGAAACGGAAGTAATCAAAGAGACTACTCTAATGACGTGGATGCCTATGAGGTGAAGGCGAAGAGGCTCGAGGAAAGAGCTAAACATTATCTTAATTACAACACCGCCAATTTAAAATTATTTCATCGGATAAATGCCAATTTCAGATCGAAAAAAATCTCTGCTTCCGAACTTGTTGATCAGTACAACGAGATCTTTGGCAATACATCGAAGGATGACATCAATCTTCTAATATATGACTTATCAGAACTTTTTCCTCAAGGAGCACCGGAAAGATCCCAACTTGGGTTGGTATCAGCAAATCTAGATGAGTCTGGGTCTGATGCTAAAGATAGATTTCCTGCTTTACATTCTGGGTCATCACCAGCAGTCAGTATCAATTCTTGGGGCAATAGTAATCGGGTCAGCTCTCGAAATAACCCCGATCTTTTTCCAGCATTGGCCAAACCAGTCAAGAATAAGTCCAATACTATAAACGTGAACCAACCAATAAGGTATCTGACTGTATTGAAAAAGCAAGAAAAATCTAAACCGGTCGTTAAGGTGTCTTCTGGGAAGTCCGCGCCAGTTAAACTCACCTACCTTGCGGAATCTCTGCTGGCAGCTTCAACTAATACCCCATCTCATAGTGTATCAGCAGCGTTACCGGAATCCAAATTTCCTGCGTTGGAGAAAAGGAAGAAGATGGAAATCCCAAGAGTAACGCCAATTCTGCAACCAGTTGCTGGGTGGTCCTCGATCAAAGAGACTCCAAAGGTGGCAGATGACCCGTTTGGGTTTGGGGTACCAGTGATTATGAAAAAGTCAAAGAAGAGAAAATAGACATAGATTCAAATAGAAAATTCATACACATTATATTCAGATTTATCTCGATACCTCCATCTTATGGCTGCTTTCAGTGGTCTTCCAGTAGAAACAATTGTAAATCAACACTTAGCCAGTATCACATTATACACAAGTCAACACGTGTGGCCCATACCATAGGTTAGCCTTTTGGTAGGTTCGTTACTCCAAAATAAAGAAAAAGTGCTGGTGTGGCGCAGTGGTAGCGCAGCAGATTGCAAATCTGTTGGTCCTTAGTTCGAATCTGAGTTCCAGCTGTTTTTTTTTGAATCTTAATTACATTAAGATTACATTAGACTTCTTTATCTATTCATCGTCTATATGGATAAGAAACGTTTTGAATTACTCCCTCGACCGATCAAATTACAGTTAAAACAAAGTGAAAATCTACACGAATAAAAATTTGTAAGATGTATAAATTCTTCAGTTCTATACATTACATTAATGAGGTTCTACCACCAATCTCACTACTAGGAGTGCCATCTGGCATGTTTCCATCACGGTCAGAAACAAATTGTCTATAAATTCCTGAGAGCTTCTTAAGTTCAGTGGCCGAAATAGATGGCTTAGTCTCCTTTAAAGATTCTTCGAAATTTGAATGAGAGATCGACACAATTGCCGAATCTTTTGCCGAATCAGAATTCTCGAGATCATTTTCAACAGAAGAATCTCCACTCTCGCTATTTTTGAAAACTTCTTTAATTTGCAGCAATAACTGAACTCTTTCGGCAGGTTTCAACTTTTGACTCTTCAATTTTTCTGAATTTAATTGCAAAAACTCAAAGTGATCCTTCAAGTCTGAGCCCAGCAGCTTTTGAGATCCAGCAGCCTTTTCATCATTTTCTAACTTTACATGAACTGCTTTCAAATATGCGTTATAGGCCAAACCTTGCATATCAGCCCCACTATATCCTTGAGTTTTTTCTGCAATCTTATTTAAATTGACATCACCGGTGAGGTTCATTTTAGCAGTCACAGTTTGAAGAATATCCAATCGGTCATCAAAGTTTGGCATATCACAAATGACACTCTTATCTAATCTACCAGGACGTAACAATGCCGAATCAATGAGGTCAGGCCTAGAAGTTGCAGCCAAAACATAAACTCCATCTAATCCTTCAGCACCGTCCATTTGAGTTAACATTTGATTGACAACTCTATCAGTAACTCCTGTAGAATCATGCCCTCTTTTAGGTGCAATAGAGTCAAATTCGTCAAAAAAAAGAATACAAGGCTTTGCCGCTTGAGCTCTTTCAAACAAATCCCTTACGGATTGTTCAGAGGCACCTATATACTTGTTAAGTATTTCAGGACCCTTGATGGAAATGAAATTCAATCCACATTGGCCCGCCACTGCACTAGCTAACAAAGTTTTGCCACATCCAGGGTAACCATAAAGAAGAATACCTGAACGCAAACGTAAGGGACAATTGGCAAAAATTGGAGAATATTTCGTGGGCCACTCTAATGTTTCAAGCATCAATGTTTTAGCATCGGTCAATCCTCCAATATCAGACCAACCAATTGATGATTTTTGTAATTTGATTCCTCTAAGGTTACTAGGGATGAATCCTTTTAAAGCCGTCTCAAAATTGCTCTTAGATGCTCGTTTACTACCACTAAAGAGCACTTCATGGTATATTCTATCTCCCAATGTTTCAAGGTCACCATATAAATACCCTTCAGTCTCATTAGCAATATCCATGATATCGAAATCAATTTGACACTCTAATTTATCTACCAAATATTTTTCAATGAAATCACGTCTGGTGGATTTATCGGGTGGACTTAAATGATAGAAATGTTCTATTAAATGTGATTGAGCCAATAATTTATTCAATGACTCCTTCGAAGTGGCAGTCATCAAAACGCTCAAATTTGAATCTTTTTGATTATGGATTTTGGAGAGTTGAGCAATCAAGAATTCTGTCAGTTGATTTGATTGTGAAGAATCGGTATTTTCTACCTCAGCGGCAAAAATTTTGTCTACGTTGTCCAAAACAAGCAACGAAGGCTTGTGCCA
Source organism: Kurtzmaniella quercitrusa (assembly GCA_030570095.1). Classification (NCBI taxonomy): domain Eukaryota; kingdom Fungi; phylum Ascomycota; class Pichiomycetes; order Serinales; family Debaryomycetaceae; genus Kurtzmaniella; species Kurtzmaniella quercitrusa. The sequence goes on along the minus strand of JAJLUZ010000007.1, from coordinate 291,958 downwards.
CGTACATTCTTGGAGCCATTTCAAAATATGGTTATTCGAAAGCAGGGAGAAGTTTTCATTCATTATTGCTTCGCAATTAACTGTTTTGACATGAAAGGCATATTGATCTGCCATTTTTTGAGACACTATCTTCAGTAATAAAGATTTACCACTTCCAGAATTACCATAGAGGAGCAAACCAGCGTTTCTCGTTGAACTTGCTATATGCGCAATATCAGAGATTGTTTTCTCGCTACCTACAGCAGATAATCCAATTTTTTCTGAAGAGGAAGTGGGGGTCTCTTGAATGAAACTCTCAGTTCTTAATAAATCTTCAACCATTTCATATTTAAATTGTACGTCTTTAGCAAGAAACCAGTTGTTGTGGTCATCAGATCTTTTGAATTTTAAAAGACCGCCACTGGGAAGAACGTTGGGAATAACGGGTATCTTCGTAAAGTTTGTCACTGGCCCTGATAATGATAAAGCTTTCGAGATGATTGAAGCAAGTTTAATATCTCTATCTTTTTTTGACTGAGAAACCACATTTATTGATGCATTTTTCTTCGTCTGAGTGATGAAAGGATGTATTTGAATGGTACTAGGAGCTTTTCCTGGTGCCATTGATTGCTGTAGAACGATAATATTCCCATTTTGGCCATCGCATCCAAGGGCAATAGAGAGCGCTTCCGATAACCCAACAGATGACGTGGGACAATTTTTATAAGGAACTAGCTTAGCCACCACCCGTCTATTTTCTTTGATGGCCTGTAATGCTGCTAATTTCGATTTCTCTTTACTTTCCTTGTCCTTGCCAAGAGGTCCGGGGGTTGATTTCTCTAAAGGAGCAATTTTGGTTAAGGGGCCAGGTATCACCGAAACTGCAACATAGGACCAATCACGAAGAAATCGGGGTATCTCTTGGAGGTTTACATATACAGCGAAAGTAGCATTCTCTTCAATGACACCATTGAAAAGTTGATGGGGCATGGAAATACCTCTTTTCAACACAGTGGGTAAGGTGGAATAGTCTTCTTTGGAGGAAGACTTTACAGTTCTAGAATGCTTTTTTGCTGTAGTCTTTGTACGCACCTTTGGAGCAATGGCTACCTCACAGGAGGGAGATATTTTGGCATATTTATGAGTTGGGGAGCCTATGTCGGTCACGACTAACCTTGCACTGCTCGTTTGTGAGGGATAAACCACAAGAGTTTGACCCACACTGACACAGCGTGATTGAGAGAGTAACTTGTCTTCTAAAGTCTGAGCATGAAGCTCCACTAATTCCCAATCAGAGGAAGATTCAGGCTCAAGATTAATATTGGTAGCCTCATAGTTGTCCAATTTCAAATTTAAGATAAGCTTGTCACCCTCGGACAAGTTGAGGGACCGTGCAAAGATAGGGTCAAGCTCAAAATTGTCAATGGAAGACAGAGACATCCCAGACCATCCACAGTACAGTTTTGTAATTGAGGATGAAGACTCTATCTCCACGATTACGTCTTGAATGGTGATATTTGCATTGTAAAGTAAGTTACATATGGGCAGCGGAAGGTTGGCAAGATTTGTCCTCAAGGACTTGAATTTTAAAGTTGCTCTATGTCTATCCATACTTCTTAAATGAACAAAATGAACAAAATGAACAGTATGAACAGAATGAACAGATACTGAAAATCACAAGAAACAATGATAATTTTCGGCGGCCCACGAAATGTGGGGGAATTTACCGAGGAAGGTAAGTGCAGGCTATGGAAATGATCTTTACATGAGGTTGAAGAGGGGGGGAGAGGGGCAGGAAAAAATAGATTCTAGGGATTGAAAAGAGCGTGAATGAGAAATGAGAAAGAGATCTTGGTTGAAGACAAAGTTGAATAATTCTTGAAAATACGTTTGCAACTTCTTGTGGGATTCGGAGGGGCCCCGCAATGCTGACATTAGGTCCCACATTAAGTAAATTTGCACACGGTTCTTGAATAAGATAAAATTAGAGAGAATTAGTAAAATGAAATTAGAGAGAATTCTTGATTAATGACCAGATATTAGTGATAAATAACTAGATATTAGTGGGAAAATATTTCAAGTTAGAGAGAAATTAGTGAGAATTTCATAAAAAATTAGTGAGATTTCACTATCCTACACATGACCATGGAAGGATCCAATCTACACCTTAACCCATTATGTATCAGTATCCATGTATATACAAGCTATTGCCTATTTGCCCCTTTTCAAACTCTCCCATTTTGCCATTCCATCCTCACCTGAATTTTCCTCAAGTCTATCCACATTCCTTTCCATATTTTTCTGTCTAGCCATCTCAACGTTATGGAAAGATCTCTTTCTTAAGGATCTACACTGTTCCCAACCAACAACGTTACCCAAAAAGAACCCTCCAACAGCCCAATTGATAGCTTTTGTGGAATCCTTTCGCATAACGAATGTAACAGCTCCTAAGACAGCCATAGCCAGAAATCCTGTGAGCATGGCATCCCTGAAACATGGAATCATCACCATCAGTGAAGGACTGAAGTCCGACAATTTTACCGTTGAAAGTGCTTGCTGGTAAGTGGGGCCATTATTGGAATGACTAGGCTCTGAATCTTCGAATTTAGGGGGTAAATCCTCCAAGTATTTTGGCTGCTCAGGAACCTCGCTGACTGTAGAAACGGTGCTTGGTGGACCACCAAAGAATCCCATGATATTATTGATGATGAAGTGTTTTTTTGAAAATCTCAATTTCAAATGCAGCCGCCTGATTATAGATTTGGAAAATATCAAAAGAAGATGGAAAAAATATGGAAAACAAAAAGGGCGTTGATAAGGGTATCAATGTGTAAAGAAAAAGATGTGACTTCGTAAATAATGATTCACATGATATCTCCAGTTTTGATATCTTCTTCTTCTACGACGACTCTTACTTCAAATGCAAGATACAATATCTTGCCTTTGTTAAGTCCAGAGAGAACTAAAAAAAAATCTAGCGCAGCCAGGTTTCGATCCTGGGACATCAGGGTTATGAGCCCTGCGCGCTTCCACTGCGCCACTGCGCTTGCTAGATGCATTTTTAGCTAAGCAGAAAGCCTCACCCAACAGATAAGTGACAGGGAAGCTTCAATTTAACGTGGCATTAAGTATTTTAGAGTACGAAATCGCCGGTAATAGTAGCAATAAAACAGAAATGTTTAGTCAAAGTTTATTGAAGTTGTAATTGATGTATATAATAACCCCGATTTTGTCTTCTTGGCTGGTATTTGTAATGTTCATAGCGATATTAAATTTGTACGTCTCAAAATATTCTGTTGGCCTGCACAGGTCGGTCGCAAGTATAACGATAATAAACCAAACGAAATTCCTTCCAACATCATAGACATGTCGACTGATATATTGCTCGATCCACAACTCAAGTATTGGGTTTTACTCCCGATTTCATTTGTCATGGTTCTTGTGGGTGTTTTACGAGCAAATATCACACAATTGATCAATCCTTCGCCTAAATTGGAGTCATACAAAAAGCATCGTGAAAAGTAAGTTACTATTAGGATAGATGGGCAAATTAATGGGGTTATTTTTACCATTCGAGATAGGAGAAACCAAGATATTAACACTCTAGACTGTTCTTACAGCGGGTCCAGAACTTCAAGGCTAATAATGAGGTCTTGACTGATGATGAATTTGCTATTAAACAGAATTATTTGACCGAGACCCTTAAATCGGACAAGTTCTACGCAGAACCCATCTCTAGCGAAGAAACCACCACCAATCCATTAACGGACCCTTCTACAAATGATGCTATGATGAACATGATGAAGGGAAATTTGATGAATTTTATACCTCAGACTCTTATTATGGGATGGATCAACTACTTTTTTGCCGGATTCGTGGTGATGAAATTACCATTCCCGCTTACTGGTGGGTTCAAACAGATGTTACAACAAGGAGTACAGACTCCAGATCTCAATGTGAGGTACGTTTCGTCAATCTCTTGGTATTTTGTCAATTTAATGGGATTGAGGCCCATTTATAATTTAATTTTGGACGATTCAGAAGTAGATCAACTTATGCAACAACAACAGAACCAACAAAACGCTCTTCCAGCCATTGGTGGACCAGGAGCTCCTAAGGTGGACAAGATTTTCAATTCTGAGGCGGAAAACTTGCATATTTTGACCCATACTAGTGTCTATGATGGTATTGTTGATAGATTTGTAGGAGAGTTTAAATAGAATGCTAGGATGCTAGAATGTATAAAATGGGGTAGCATTGAAAAGTAGATATGTAGATATAAAAGTAGAATGAAAAGTAGATATGTAGATATAAAAGTAGAATGAAAAGGTAGAATGAAAAGGTGGTAGTTATTCGACTAAGTATATCATCTCTTCGCTTATCTCCCTTTTTGACTTAAACAATAGTTTTCCAGTACCCCTGTTACCATAATCTTCATTGTATCTGAACCCAGTGTTCTGATATTATCCTGTTTCTTTCCTATGCTCTGTATTATCAGTAACTTATCGGCCACTTTTTCGTCTCGAATCGTTTTCGCTATTTTCCAAATTCCGGCACAAAACTCTTGATCACCATTTATCAAGTACTAAGCACATCTCCATCGATGGCAGAATTCTTGAAGTATGTAATGGAGGTGAAGTATATTCCCACCGTCGAAGTAATACTAACAGCCTTAGAACCACTAAATCCAATCCAAGAGGGATTCCTGAAGCCCCCTTTATCGAAAAGGTCGAGGATGTAATCAAAGATCCAGACGCTGACTACGAAAAATTAATGCAAGCATTCCAAGACAGAATACAGCAATATAAGTATATGGAATTATCCAAAAAGCAGCAACTTGGTAGCTTAAACGTCAAGATCCCAGACATTGAAAAGAATTTGGAGATCATTTCATACATAAAACAGCGAAAGATAAAAGCACAGGAAGAAGAAGAAGATGATGATGGTAAATCTCCAACCAAGATCGAGACCAATTACGAATTGAATGACACTTTATATACGCGAGCTGAGATTGACGTGGAGAACTTGGACTCCGTATATTTGTGGCTTGGAGCTGAAGTCATGCTAGAGTACCCTATCGAAGAAGCGGTGACTTTGTTGAATGAAAGATTGACTAATAATAAAGAACTGTTAATTGTTGTCAAGGAAGACTTGGAGTTTTTGAAAGAAAATATCACTACTTTGGAAGTTAACACTGCCCGATTGTATAACTGGGATATCCAGCGTAGAAAGTCGTTAAGAGAGGCAGAGGAGAAGACCAAAAACTTGAAGATTTAATAGAAACAATTATAATAGATGCTTCCAGATATTCCTGATAAATATATCAAATTCCATAAATGAAGACATGTGAGTCGGTATTTAAAATGCTTACTTTACTGAAAAATTCCATTTTGTTCATGTTAGTTCTTCTGAATTTACTGAGTTGATATTTCTATAGGAGACGAAATTCCGAAATGATGAACATCAACGAAACTCTAAACTACATATATATGTGACATTGTATTGCAATAGAATAATTAATATACGTAGAATCATACAGATGCCACCTCCCCTTTCTCTTTTTATGAGCTGTTGTCCCTTGTCCCTAAGTGTATTGTACCTTTGTGATATTTGCTGTCATACACTTAATCTCTTTACTTATTCATTACCCTCTACTCTAATTCCTCTATTTATTCTATGCTCTAAATGTATCCAACAACTGACTTCCGAGTGGCCTAACAGGCGTCTCCGCACGTATTTCTCTGCTTTCGTTATCTCTGGTCTCATCTTGTTCATCATCAAGAGGTTCATTGTTAACAACTCGATCAATTTCTACCAGTCCAACTCTACTGTAGCCGCTACCCCAACGGGTAAGGCTGAAATTCAGGGCAACACTTCTTAAAAACAACAATGGATTAATGAAAAGCTTAAATATGATATTAGGAATGCTCCATGATGCACCAGGCAATAAATCATTTACATACAAAGTCCCTAAAAACAATCCCACTGAACATGGTACCATAGACTTGAAACCTTGATTCAAAAAGAGTATTGTGTACAAAACTTGGATTTGGATGTGGTTTGTCAAGGTCAATACCCTTCCCAGCGGTTGTTCCACCGTATATAGGTTAGAATGAGCTACAGAGATCTCTGATTGAAGGTCATGAGTAGCTGAAGTTTGCGGATGTATATCTACCATTTGCTGATCATTATGAGGTTTTGAAAGTAAAATATTGAATTTGTAGGATACGGGGACATACCTTCCATAACAAACATACAAAGATGAAATGATCCCCAAAGGTCCAGGTATAGCCTGATTGAAAATTCCTGTGACATATGTATACTCACCTAAACCGAGCTTTTCATTTAGAAGATATAAGATCATGTTTTCGGCAATTTGGCCAAAACACATCACTATGAAACATATTAAAGCATTATATAAGGCGAATACCGTGATGTGTGAAAGATATCTTGAAGAACCGAAAAATCGTTCCAAATTTTTGAACAGAAACCATAATAATGTACATAAAAGAAAATCTGATTCATTAACAACGCTTAACTGATAGGTAAGAAGGCGCCAATATTGATGATATTCTATTATGAAAGGATCAATTTGGAAGTTCAAATAGAACTTAAATTGGAGAACCGAGAGAGCTATTGCAAGAAATGTTGTGATTATGCATATAGACTTGGAAACTGGGGTGTTCACGAAGCCTTTGAGTGGCGTAAATTGCATGTTGCTGACTTGATTAAACAATGGTGGGGTTTGTAATGGAACAGTGATCTTTTTGGAGTTGATCCAGATATATAAATCGTTAGCAGGCGAGGGTCTGTGTCCTTCTTTCTGTGTAGAATCAGAGTAACTAGATAAGAATGTAGTATTGATCTCTCTTTATTAATGTGTGGTGTGTGGTGGTCTATTGAATATTTCCTGCATACACTCCAGTTGATGTGGGTTGAGATCTAAAGAGTATGATAGCGAAGATAACGGGAAGGGGCCCAAGAAAAGGTGAAGGGGATTGTTGTTAGAGCGGAGAAACGAAGATACTACAAAATAATGTACGAGTGGAAAGAACGTGCGAGTGGAAAGGTATGAGCGGGGGAGGGGGGGGAAAGACATAGAGTGAGAGAATATAACAAGTAAAGTAATTTGGCGACATAGCAGTATGTAACATGTTTCAAGGTCTGATATCAGAAACAATTTTAAATTATCTAATCAATTGCAATGATGAAAGTACTGATAGTTATGGCGGAACTTAATAAAATAGTACTAATGCAGGTGTTCATTTACAAGCATGTACGTCAGTGTAAATGAAAATAGTAGGGTAGGTTACGCGTTAGTAATAGAAACCAGGCCCTATGTTAAGAGTTATAGAGGATTGTGTCAAGCGTCGCACAATTCGGGATGTTTGTGGCAGCCATTACAGAGGTGAGAAAAGTGGGCATTTCAAAAGCTACAAGTTTACTTGGCATTAACTCTGTACCAGCAGATATAATTAGAAGGTCATGACAATTAGTAAAAGTAATCCTCTGACTGGTGGCAGGGAAGTTTCAACGATCCGTGCTTGGCCGTTATCCTTAGTTTTCTCATCGAAGTACTTTTCATACTTTTCCCACTTCTCAGTACTCAATATTTGTGAGGATGATGCTTTTCTATGCCTTAATTGTTGATTACAACCAGGGTTAAATTAGTCTGGCCTCCATCTAATATCAGGTCTCATTTCCACATGAGTCTCATGGTGATTGGCCGCAGCTAATTGAGCTTGAAGCTCTGTTGATAGCATATCCGCCAATTCATGTTCTGGTGGTAACTTTATTGCTTTTGATAGCGATTGAAATGGACTGACTACAAGATATTATGTTGCAATCATGTCAACTCTTTGCACGTGCATCAAGTCATGAGAATCAGGGCTTACGCCCTATTTTTGCACGTGAAGCTTTTATTTTTATTTTTTTATTTTGTGTCACCACCTGTGCTCATCTTCCTCATTACATGAAAACTTCTCGCGAGCTCAATTTTTTTTCCACAGCTTAAGCACACTATGGGTAGAGATCACACCACTAAGCAGCACGCCAGATCTGGTCACAGAGAAGCTCCAAAGTCCGACAACGTCTACTTGAAGTTGTTGGTCAAGCTTTACTCTTTCTTGGCTCGTATGTAACCACTTCAGGGACTCAAAATGATGACGTTCAAGAACCGGCCTCGCTAGTTTAGCAAGAGGGTCATTCTTTCACCGAGGACAGTTTTTTTCATCAAAATTGTTCCTCGATTAAGTACTAAGAGGTTATCTACTGGTAGATGACTTCGGGATTTGCAGGAGAATGTAAAACCTTGATAGTTTTACTGATTATTCAACGGAGAACCCGTTAGAATTTGTGCTGTCACTCAGGAAGTGACTTCAAAAAAACTCTAACTCTCCTAATGGGGCGTACCTCCTACGAGTAAATCGAAGGAACCCCATCTTCTGCGAGTACAGTTCTTTTACACGTTGTGAAAGAGGCTTTTTGTGCGTCATCTGAGCAGAATATAGAATCCTTTTATACTAACATTCAGGTCGTACCGATGCTCCATTCAACAAGGTCATCCTCAAGTCTTTGTTCTTGTCTAAGATTAACAGACCACCAGTTTCTGTCTCTAGAATTGCCCGTGCTCTTAAGCAAAAGGGTGCTTCTGACAAGACTGTCGTTGTTGTTGGTACCGTTACTGACGACAACAGATTGGTTGAATTCCCAAAGGCTACCATTGCTGCTTTGAGATTCACCGCTGGTGCCAAGGCTACCATTGTTAAGAACGGTGGTGAGGCTATCACCTTGGACCAATTGGCTCTTAGAGCTCCAAAGGGTCAAAACACTTTGATCGTTAGAGGTCCAAGAAGCCACAGAGAAGCTGTTAGACACTTCGGTATGGGTCCACACAAGAACAAGGCCCCAAGAATTCAATCTAAGGGTAGAAAGTTCGAGAGAGCTAGAGGTAGACGGAGATCTAGAGGTTTCAAGGTCTAAATTAGATGATTCTCATTTAGTCATTGGAATTTTTATAGGGGTTTTTACGTCTCTTAATTTATGTAAAATACATATATTTTTGGCATATATCGTAATTAATGTATTGAATTGTCTATCACGATGAAAGTAGAGAGCTGAAGAAAAACATTGGTAGAGTTTAAGATAGGACTTACATTGGTAGATATCAATGTAAAATGCTATTTCGTGGACGAATAATGTTTTTCAATGGATGAACCAAAATTTATTTGTTCCAAGCTTTCATCGCATCCTCGGTAATTAGTGTTTTGGGGAGGCACCTCGCATTTAAATCATAGCTAATTGATCGATAAGATAGGTTAAGCATTTACGGCTCAAGGTCATCAATGTCTTTAGGACAACTTCCAGTGGACATCCTCGGGAGAATCATACATTTTGTAGTTCATTATGAAACTGAAGTTAGTGAATACGAGCAGGAGTTCCTGGTTATGAATTTACCACCGGGTGCCTTCTCCTTAAATAGTGCAAATTATCCCCGGGATTCATATAAGGATCTCCTTAAATTATCAACCACATGTATTCTTCTCCGGAAATTAATAGCACCTTTGGCATTTCGATCGGTCAGTCTTATCAGAGAAAATGAAATCGATTCCATTTTACAGAGTTCTGCTTACTTTCGATACTTTCTGGACAAGAAGAAGTATCATCGCCAGTTTATGAAGGAAGTGTTAAATCGAGGGTTCGAAGAATGTCTTCGATCAGATATGGCTCGAAAAAGTTTTCGGATTCAAACTGACCTTAGTAATTATCAAAAGCATCTTAGCATCAATAATTTTGTTACTATAGTTGAATGTGATAACTCTATGATAGGGGTTATTGAAGATGGGTTGATATTTCCTAATCTAAAGACTTTGAAAATTTTAGATACCGCAATAATACGTACGAATCATACCACGAAACAAGTTGAAGCATGGAAGAATCTTAAGTTGGATTACTTGTCCATTAATTGTGCATCGTTCCCAAATTATTACCCATTACATTTTTGCATCCCCAATCTTAAAAGATTAGATATATTATGCCAAATATCTCAAATGGATCCTCTTAATGCTTTCAGCTCTTTACTCGAAGATTTGAGTCCAAATATCGTTTTTAGGTTACAAGAGTTGAACATCTTTATCAATGATAATTGTTTTATCAAATACGAACAATTTCTTCAATTTTTAGAATCAATAGTACAAAAATCACCTCATTTACAAAAGCTAGCCATTCGTATTAGTTTCCGTAGAGGAGACGAAACGATGATATCTACACGAAATTGGAAACTCTACGATGAATGTCCCAATGGAACCAAATTTTTAAATATTATCAATCTGGCGCCCAAGTTGGAAATATGTGTGCTAGATCTTTCATCACTTGCCTTAATGACATTGAGTGAAACGAAAGACTTGCTTGTTCCCGCAAAATCCCGTTCTTTAACTCTTCTGCTCGTTGAATCACCTTTGTCTACCCCACCTATTCCTCTAAATTTAAGGGAATTAATTTGCGAAGTTATATGGCGACTTGGAGCGGATAAAATCACTTTTTACTATGGAGAAGCAATGGAACAGGCTAGCATCCAGGCACTTAAGGTAGTATCTGAATTGGTCTTACAATTATCACTCATGAGTTCTAGTTCTATTCGGATGGATACAAATAAGCAAGGGATTATTAAGAGGGTTAATTTAGAGATGTGTTGGTCTATTAGTGATGATACCATACGACGCAGCTATTATTCAAAGCTTCTTGAGCTGAGAATAAATGGTACTATGGATGCCCACGAAAAACGTAAATTATATACGGCTACAGTTTGGGGAAAATTGGCATCCAATTCCCCGAGGTATAGAAGTTGTGAAGCCTATGAAGTTAAAAATGTACATACAGAGTTCCTGACATCGTCGGTTGAAGATACTGCCTTAACTATACCCAATTCCTTCGATTTTGCAGCATTTAAGCTTAATCCAGTGAGTGTAAATCGAGATGAAATCGAGCAAGATTCGTATTTTTGGGGCGTGGAGTGTTCCCTTTCTGACTTAGAAGAGTATGCATTTAAGCCTAGAAGGAGTAGGTTATTGATTAATGACTAAGTAATGGAGAAAAGTTCAACAGTATTAACTATTTTGCGTAATGTTAAGACAGACACCCACGTATTGAGTATTTAAGACTGGAAAAGTTCCAAAATATACAATCTGGGACAAAATATACACAAGAGATGTACGACATTAAATATGTGAGACACGTACTGGTCTAGTAAGTCATCATGTAAGATATATACTGGTATAGTGAATCATCATGTAAGAGATGTATTGGTAAAGGAAGTTATCGTGCTAGTATGTTTATATTGTTTCAATAAGTTTACACCCACGGGATAAATGTATTGATTTCTTAGTTGCAAGCTAATTTCAACCACCCGTAGAAACTGTATAATTACCAATCACTAAGCTACAACTTGTATGTGGGGTTCCCACCTTTCACCAAGTTTACCTTTATCAAGTTCTCCCACCAAATTCCCTCCCAATATCCCTCATCTGGTGTGGCAAGGATAAATCTGTGACTGCTAAACTCACGTGATTGTCACTGGTTCGCGAGTGCAAAGATTTTTGTGTGATTTTCGCCAGATGCAGGCCCTCGCTTTTGGCCTTAGTGAAAAAAAATTCAAAATTTCAAAGGAATCATATCACATAGTAATCATGCCAGGTGTATCTGTTAGGTATGTAGCTCTAAATCGGCGATGAATGGAACGTCCAGAGCGAGAGTGAATGAACTATGAGCAGCTGTGAAGTAGACCGAAGAACAACAGCCAGCTTTCGAAGAAAACGTCTGTTGAAGCTCCCCAAAAAGAAAACGAAGTCACCGTCCAAATTTTTTACTTCACCACCACGAAAAACTTTTTTGGAGGTTGTGTTGCTATCCATCATAATGTGTGAGTGGGTTAAGTAGACTGAGTTGGTTAGAAGAAAATCTGACCACTCGGGAACTACTCAGTGCTTCAGAATGTAGAATCTTACATCTTTCGAAACTTCGACTTTGAGAGGCTTCAATAGCCAGTAAAAAAAAACTTCGACAGACTTTGACAAACGTTGCTTCTCTTTACAATACACTGCTCCATAGTTCATCTCATCTTATCACGAAGTGGCCGTTGCATGAACGACAAATCATAATCATAATCATTATTCTCCCATACTAACAAAATAGAGACGTCCCAGCTCAAGACTTCATCAACGCTTACGCTCAGTTCTTGCAGCGTCAAGGTAAGTTGGAGGTTCCAGGCTACATTGAAATTGTCAAGACCTCTGCCGGTAACGAATTGCCACCTCAAGAAGCTGAAACTTGGTTCTACAAGAGATCTGCTTCCATTGCTAGACACATTTACTTGAGAAAGCAAGTCGGTGTCGGTAAGTTGAACAAGTTGTACGGTGGTGCTGCTAACAGAGGTTTCAGACCACACAGACACGCCGATGCTTCTGGTTCTGTTAACAGAAGAGCTTTGCAAGCTTTAGAAAAGATTGGTGTTTTGGAAATCTCTCCAAAGGGTGGTAGAAGAATCTCTGAGAACGGTCAAAGAGATTTGGACCGTATCGCTGCTCAGACCTTGGAAGAAGATGACGAATAGATTCTTGGTGTATTTTAATTAATTAAATGGAATTTGCTCTATTGACGTTATCTTAGTTTTGTATTACGTTTATAAAAATACAAAATGCATGTATTTTTTTGTAGGGAGCTTTTGAATGGCCGATCAATTATAAGAAATGGATGACATTAACAATAAAGTCTACGATATCAATGTATAAAGTGAAAAAAACTCTTAGCAATCTACTTAATCTCTATTAATCTATATTATTTCTGTGTTAATTTTACTTCTATTCGACTATCCTCCTTCTTGTTAATTGCTTGTGAACAATTCTCTACTCATGTTGGAAACAATTTGAGCAATCTCTTTAAGTCCTTCCTCTGTAGTTTCTTCGTGAGCCTTAGGATCAAGCCCAATCCATTCAAGAGGAACTCGTGGTGGAAGTTTGCTAATCCATTGGCTGTAAACGGTATCAGAAACCCCCTCCGGTGGGTGCAAATTACCCTTTGTGGCCATATTGAAATTCGATTCAAATGACTTTTCAGTAAATATTTGATCCGCTAACAATTTTAGCTGTTTGAGGTCTTCTGAATTGTTAAATTTGCTACCGTATGTCACAACTGATATCATATACGATAAGTATCCCCAGGGAATGGAGTCTGGAGATATATGTTCTTTATTCGGATTGAACTTGGAAAGTACTGCGGCGATGGCATGAATCCCTGCTGTGAAGTCTGAAGAATTGACTTCGTATTTTTGGTTGAAGGTTTTTGGTACATAGAGAGCTTTCTCTTGTAAGATGCAATGGAACCATGTTAGTAAAAAGTGAAGATGTCTTCTTTCACGAGGGTTTTTGACCAACAATTCTTCAGGGATTGAATCAAATACATTTTGAAACCGTTTTTTTATACCGGGCTCGCTATCGAACATGATTATCATTGATTGCGATACTAATGTAGAAGACAATTGTGATCCAGTGTCAGTGGTTAAGAATAATTTAAAGTTTTCATGAACATTCAATTTCTGGATATTCTCAAGTTTTTGAACCAAAATATGGAGCCAACTAGTAGACATTTGAACATTTTGAAGTACAATCCAGTCACCTCTTTTCATAGCAAGTTGAATTTCGGTATTAGCATCTTGAACCCCTTCTTCAGATCCCATAGAAATAATCTTCAATTTACGATGAAGTTTATGGCTGAGAGAAACTACTTGAAATGTTGGATCCAAATCTTCAGGAGAAACTAAAAGTACAGGTGTTAGTGCTCCGTGGTACTCAGTAATTACATCATTGAAATCATACTTGGAAGTTAACCAACTAGTTTCCTCGAAAAGAAATGCGGTGATCTGCTTGAATCCGTCTACCAATTTAGTACCTTTGTTTGCGACATAGCTAATTAAAAGTTCCATAAACTCAAGATTAGAAACATCAACAGCAATCTTTTCCTTTTGGCTTCCTTGAGAGATATCGAGAATGATATCGAGAATAGCATCTTTTGTAGTTTCCCCTATCTTAGATTGATAGCTTATAGCCAAACTTAATGCCAAGACTGCTTTATGCTTCTTGTAAAGCGAAATCGAGAATCTATAAAATGTCTCACGATAAAGCCTGACTATAAGATCTTCCTTGTTGGAAGATTTAAGAATCTGGTAGTAAATCTGAATGAATTCTTCCATAGTGAATTTGTACCACTGGTTTAAACCCTCAAGGCTTTTAAGTATTCCAAAAATTGCACTGCAATGTTCTGCGATGTCATGATAGTCTTCACGAATTCCCTCAACTGATCGAAAGACAGCTTCCGACTCATTGATCTTAGTATCAATATCATTTGCCTCACTTTTGATTTGTTCAAGGTCAGTAAGAACCTTGTCATCATCTAAGATACTACTTGAAGTGTCTGCGAGAGAATACAAAAGCTTGTTTTCAAGATCATATAAATGACGTTTGTAGTTTCTCCTTATTTCAATCAAATCATTTCTCTTTTGTTGGATCTCGGGCTTCTTCTCTCTCAAAGTCAATTCAAGGATATTATTTTCAAGGGTGGCTTCGGTAACTGAAAAATTGATTCGATTTGATCTGGCCTGAACAAATGGCAGTATTTTAATATGAGGATCCCTGGTATGCAAGATCAATCTAAAAGACTCTGAATAGTCAACAGGTTGTTCTTTGATCATGATCACTGATCTTCCACCTTGTCTAAATATATCTTTCCTTAAAATTGAATTAATAATAGGGTTAAACAATTCAGCATTTTGTACAAGTATAGAACCACCAAATTTCATAGCACTTTCAAGCTGTTGGACAAAATTGGAATCCAAGAAACTGGTTACAATCAATTTTTCATACTTCTCTTGTAACCTCCTTATCGTAACTAATGCTGGGTCGATCAAAAACGGTATTGGACTTGAGTTTACTAAAGTGAAATTTTCCCGGTAAAGTTTATCAACATCGACTGCTTCAACATTATCCGTATTCTTATCCAAGTAAATTGACATATCGATCGATTTATCAAATGGGATACCACAACGATACAAAACATTTTGCCATGATTTCAATAATTCATACCTGCCATTCGAGTCGTGGTCTCCAAAATAAGCAAGGAACGCTGCTCCAAGAACTGCATTTCCAATTAAAACTTCTTTGTCGTTGCTTGAATTCGAAATGCTCTCTTTCCATCTCTCCCTTTCGCTAGTAAGATTAGAAACTAATTTGGAACTTCTTTCAACCTTGGCAGTAATAGAAGAAATTTCAGATTTGATATTTTCAGTACTTCTAATAACCTCGGAGTAATTCTTTTTGTAGATACCGATGCTTTCTTCAAGTTCTGTGATCATGTCTTCAATTGCTATCAATTGTGATTTAGTTTTATTTGCCCTCATCTCTAAGTTATGCACTTCTTCTTTCAACGGTCCAATTCTATCGAGAACAGAAGAATATGTCAAATTAGCCAAAACCCATTGAACCAATGGACCACATGCCTTACTTGCTCTATTAACTGTTTCATAGTTGAAATCATTTCTAGAGAGATAAGTTTGTTCCATATAGTACCTTTGCTCTGCAGATAATTGTTCTTCAGTATTGAAAGAAACAATGCTAGCAATGAAATCATCTTTCCGAACTACCAATTGTACCTCCCGCCAGCTATTGACCTCATACCCTAATAAAATACAAACAGATTCCAAGGTCATTTTGACAGCTGCCGGTGGATTAGACATAGAACGTAACTCAGTGAGATGTTGCTTTTTAATGTTTTGCACTCCTTTTTGAGCTTCCAATACCGCTGGCTCAGCAAGCGACAAATCTTCGAGTACTAAGTTCCTTCTATTGGATGTTTCTTCCTCTTGAATTTGAAGTTGTTGCTTCATCTCTACTGAGAACTCCCGTTTCCTCTCCGCTTCATTTTGATTAGTTAACATTACATCTAACATATCTCTTGCTTCCATATCTTTCTTGTGAAGTGCCTCTTTTTTCACAGAAAGCTCCTCTTTCAATGCATTAACAGTGATGACAGTTTCTCTTAATTTATCAAGTCCTGTTTGAGTATGATTTTGAGTATCTTCAAACAACTTTAATGTATTGATGTAACAATGTTTAAATTCATTGACGAACTGCAAAAGTACATTGGGATATACAGTGGATTTTAATTTGCTGCATGTGTAAATGCCAACCAAACAATCAGCTATCACATCTCTGGAGGTAATCATTTCCATCAGAGAAAAGCTTTCGTATGACTGAGGAATTGAATGATTAGAAAGGTCAAATGGTAAGTCGTCCACAAGAGTTTTCGAAATTTGAAACACAGACTTGTCACTCCAACCACTCATCCAATTGAGAACGCATCTATTAAACAATGCCGGTGATGCTAATACTCCAGGGGTGGTATCACTAATCGTAAAGACGATGTGTAAATTGTTCGTCACTTGCCCAGTAAACCAAGAGTAAAGTTCGTCGTTTGTGTCCAAATATAATCCCAGTTGATTAGACTCTTCTTGACAACGTTTCATTAAATTATTGAAATCATCTCCTTCGAACAAACCTGGGATTTCAGCGTTCGCAAGCAATGTATTCATTCTCTCGATAAAAGTAGCTTCGATGATACAAGATTCGTCAATCATAAAACAGATTTTTTCACCCGATACACAATTCAATAGAATTGATTTCAAGATAGAATCAAAATCTTTGATGGTGAATCCCGTAAAAACGTTCAATTGGATTACCTTGATTCCATACATCCATGAAACAAACCTGGTAAGAGTTGACTTCCCACTAGAGCTGGGTCCCACTAAGATAGCATGTCCTTGCGGTTGCCTGAGAACTCTGTCTATACGAAGGATATGATCAAGCATTTCATCGTAGAGAATCAAATCTACGTCAACATCTTCTTCAGAAAATACCCGTAGTCTCTCTCGTATAAAAGTCACAAGTTCATCTCTTTCAACCAGTTCATAATCATTACTTAACCAGTTGGAAAAATAGATGGGAGATTTCATGACTTTGAGTAAATTCAAATGGGGAAAGAAGTCGTTGAGGGTATCTTTGAATAATTTGTAGGTCCATTTTTGCTCCTCCTCGTGGACTAATCTATCATAAAACAATCTTAGTCCTTCATGATACCATAAACGTAAGAAATCTTCTAAGGAGTTATATTGATGACTTTTGAGCGCTTCGAGTATACCCTTTACCCATCTACTCACTTCTCTAGGCGAGTAAATATAGTGCTTTTGAATTGCTGGTGTCAAATGTGACTTGGTGTTCACGTAAACATTTATCATTGCGTCAGTAATATTCAGAGCAAATCCTCTCAAATCAGGGGCGTACTTCAAAACTGCCAACATAAATGTTTGATAAATTTGCTTCATGGAAACTTCTCCAGGGTAATCGACCATTATTAAAGATGTATGTCTTAAAAATCTGTTTGAAAGAGCGTTTCTTCCGGGGTCGGTAGGTGGGTTACAAGCACCGACAAACAGAATGTTGTTTAAGGTGACCCAACTTTTATCAATGGGTCTCCAAAACCCATTCTGCTCCACCATTTGTCTGAGGAAAGATATCACCTTTTGAGTACCGTAGCTGTCTTCTTGAGGCAAATTGATCTCGTCACAGAAAACAACAACCCATTTTCCAGCAACCTTGGGTGCTAATGATAACCCAGTGCTCAATTTTTTGTATTTACAGAACTGCTCAATAGATTTAAGTAATAGTTCTGGTGAAGTTTCCTTCGAAAAGTTCAATGATAGAATATCTAAGTCTGGAGATTTTCTAAGAGCCTCCAATAAAATCATGGTTTTACCAGAGCCTGGAGGTCCACAGAGGATGAACGGACGATGTTCATTTAACATCAGATATATGAGATCCTCATGAATCACGGTATCTAAAGTTGGTACAACAGTACTGGTTTCAGTAACTTGATGTGGTTCCAATTGTACATCTTCAACTTTTGTAAGCCAGCTTCTCCAAGATCCGTCAGAATAATCTACTTCGACGTCCATATAATTATTCCCATCTAAAGTAGATTTAATGGATGTGAATGGCTCCAATGTGGATACGTAATTTCCTATTTCTCCTCGTTCAAATAGCGAACAGTCACCACCAAATGTCCATAAAATTGTCAAAAAGATCACTTTCGTGATTCCGCTTTCAATATTCAGAACACAAGAGGAGGATTTCATAAAATTGGAGTATTTACGGATATGTGTTCTTAAAAGAGTTCCAAATGTTTCAATATAACGGTGAGCATTATATTCCATGATATGATTATATTTCTGGATATGTTGTAGTATTTTTTCGAAGGTTTGGAAATTTAGCTGGTTTTCAATTTCGTTGACAATGTTGAGGATCGTATCTCTGGAAATCTCGTCAATTTTGAATTGTTTCAATTGATGAAGCATACTTTCAAATCGAATATTAATTGGAAGAGTATCATAATCATACCATATCATGCCACATCTACTAATAGTTGCTGGAGTAGCATGTGACAAATTGTCAGTCTCAAAAATCAACCTTACGTTTGGTGGTAAATGTAATCTTTCACCACTAGGTAAGGTTAATATTTTGTTGTCATCGAGAACACTATTTAAATTCTCTACCCACTCAGGATCCATATCACCATCGAAAATAACCCATGTTCTTTTGTTCATTTCACCTCTCGAGTTCTGCACTATTCTTCTCAAAATACTGGTAAATAAACCATCGGTCCATTCTCTTGTAACGCTATCAAGAGTACCATAGATATCTTCCTTCGATAAGACCTTGCAGTCGATTACATAACTGGTGTGATCTCTCTCTTCTATGTTTGATAAAGCTTCAAGCAAATACTTCCATGATGATGTCTTGCCCGAGCCAGCCTCGCCTACAAGAATAACACCGTGGCTATTTTCTTGAATACTTTTAAGTTGTAAGCATTTTGTTATCCACTCGTCTGAGAAAACCAAATTATTATTGGCCATAACCTTCTTGAGCTCGTAAGACACTCGACTTTCAGCGTTTTCAACAGCACCATCTCCAAAGTGACTGGCCAATACCTCTTCAACTTTTGACACATCATTCTTTATCAACTTGGGAAAAATAGTGTCCCTGATTGCTTTGACGACTATTTCTTCTTCTGCCTGCGACAGTGATTTTAGGAGCTTATTTTGGCCACACGATATCAATGTTCCCTTTATAGCTCTTAATCCAAAGTCGTAATGAATCTGATCCAGAGTTTCCAATTCTGTGGATTTGAAAAACTTGACCATTTGCGAAGCTAAAACAGCTGCATTTCTGAATCCGCTTGAGGTAAGCAACACCTCAATAATCATTTTACTATCAGGAACATCCATAGAAATACTTCTGAAGAGCCGTTTCAAATTTTCAGGTAACTCAGATCGTCCAGCATAAGAGGGATTCATGGTGATAAAAAGTCCAGTATGCGGGTGAACTTTCAATGATTTACCCAACAAATTGATAGCTTGTGTATTGTCGATTAACCCTGATTCGATCGTTTCTATCTGAGATGAAATGGCACTCATTATGCGTTCGTCTAAACGATTAAACTCATCGAAACATCCCCATACACCAACCTTACACAATCCTAAAAAGATTCTTCCCATCGATTGGTAGTCAAAGAATTCATCACAACAAAAAACTAAAACCATCCTGCCAAGATGTTGACCTAATGCCTTGACTGTTTCTGTCTTACCGGTTCCAGCTGGACCAAATGGAGATCCTCCTAACCCTTGGTTTAATGCCTGTGTCAACACAAGGTAACATTGATTAGTAAGAGGCGTGTGAGCTAAATTTTCAGTCACACCTAAATATTCGAATCCGTAGTCAAACTTTGAACCTGCTTGTTGCACCGTCAACCCCGGATTATTATCGTCATTGGAAAGGTAATATTGTAGTTGGCGGTTCCATATTGATTCTTTTTCCTGTCTTGAGTCGACTCTTTGCAAAGTGTTCAAAACATCTTTCTCGTGCAACAACTCGGTCACCAAAGATTCGCATTTCCTTCTTTCCAATGTAGTAGTGGGGTTTAAAAGATATGACATAACAGTATCGAGCATTTTTGAATTGGTGGCGGAATCGACCTTATCTTTTTGGAGCATTTCATTTGTTTTTTCAGTGAAGGTGATCTGGAACGACAAATTAAGAACCTGGTACGGATACTTTGAAATAAACTCCTGAGAGATGACGTCCAATTTCAACTCTTTAACCGCTTCGTAAGTTAATGACATAAGAGTTTGCTTGAGCTCTCCCTCCAATTCGTAAAGCCATTCATGTAACCTGGGGAATTTGAGCAAAGAGACGGGAGTTTTGAACTCAACTGTTTCATCAAAGTCACCAGATATAGAAACAATAGTATTACTTTCATCCCTGAATCCAATAGCTTTTATACTGGGGTACATACTTGCTATATTTTTACCAATAAGGTTCACGTCGTTGCCACTTCCTATTATTTGCAATAAATCTTCATTACCAATGAAATAGAACCTTGGAAATATCTCTCTTTGTTTTTCTAGATACTCAGATAAAGAATTTCTTATTCTTTTTAAAGATTCAAATATCTGATCAATTGTAACTTGGGCTTCGGGGATTTTCAAGATATTCATGACCAATTCATACTTGGCAGTTACCTTTAAAAATTGAAAGAATTCATGGGAAATATTGTTGAATCGGCCATTTTCTACAGGAAGTAATTGTGCTAAATCATTATCCAGTCCGAACACACCATCCAAGTACATCCATTCTTTCTGAGACTCGATCCAAGAGTCTAATATGGAATACAAGTTATTCAACTTGCTTTCAAGCTCAGTCACCTGGATTTCGAAAGTAGAAAAATACGCAGAGTTTCTCATGTTAGATAGAGCCACAAGGTCATTGCTACATTGTTCGAACAAGATATCCCAGCCTTTGACCAATCGGTGCTTACCTTTATACGTAAACATATCGAAAGTGATTGTTGTCCATCCAGACTCAATATCTTTGATATTTTCCTCAATAATGGACTCATTCATCGCTTGATTGATGACATTTTTGATTGACTTCTCATTGAGCATTAAGTTCAAATTCCAGACGTCTCCATACGTCAAATCATCGACATCTGGAAGTTTTCTAGAAACCGATTTTGATATTTGAGACCAATGTCTAGGTTTTAACGATTCATTTTTAAGATCTGTAACAATTTTGTGACAACTCACGTAACTTTTCAAGGTCTCTAAGACCACATCGAAAGCAGGATATTGTCGAATTTTAGACAGCGTCAATCGAGCGGAGTTTAAAATTTCGTCGAGGTCTTTTCTTACTGATCTCGAATTTGTGCTTAACCACTTAGTCTTCTGTAAAGACTGCAAGCTTTGCCAGAGTTGATCCAAGGTTACCCAAACATCAAGGAGATCTTTAACTTCATCGCGGAGAATTGAGAGATCTTGCGTTATAATGACGTTGGCTTGAAGAATTTTGCATGCTTTGTACAAGTGTTGCTTCTCCGCCTCAAGGTGGTGACACAATTTCTCGTATTTATATAAAACATTAATTGCCTCAGTAGGGTCCGTAGTTCCAGATATAGGTTTCTCATCTTTCCAGTTCGAAATCAATTGATTTATGCGTTCCTCGATTTTTTTCGCCTCACTTGATAATCTTGGGGAAATCAATTCTTTATGATCATTAATCATGCTTGATTTTCTATCCTCCATCGTTTTCAATTCGCTCAATTTATTCTGAAGTTGTTCAACGTGCATCCAATCATGTCCCAATTTAAATCTGTGTTTTGAAAGATACGTCTGTCCATTGAGGAAATGGTTGATCTGACTTTCAGTGTTATCAATTTTTTGGTTGAAGTCTGCATTGAAATTGATTGACAAGATAACGCTTGCAGTCGAACCAAAATTTATGGGTTCTTCACACGATTTCTGGAATGCTTTGAACGATATCCAAGTTTGGTTTATTGCTTCTCCAAGAATGCTTGAAAATTGCTTACATATGCTGTAATGCCATTGGTCAAACTTGGTCGAAATTTTCGACTGTATGATGCTATAATCTACCTCCAACGCACCCCCATTGTCTCCAATTATAAATGAAGATCCTGATGTATCGAAGAGTTGCCTAGACTGTTGAATTAATGAAAAAAACAGTGACCATTGAGCAAAATCAGAGCCAAGCTTTTCATCAAGGTGCAGCAAAGGAGTTTCTAATAAATGTTGTAAAGAGATCCATTGAGAAAAATAAGCTCCAGCTTGAAGTGCAACTGAATCTACGTGATCATAGACGGAACAAGCCAGCACATTTTTAGAAGTCACCATGGAAGTGAATTTATTGCTGTTATCACTTCCGCTTAACATCCTGTGATTTAGAGCCATGTTCATAATTAATTCAGTTGCTTTAAAAACCAGTTTTTTATATGAATCAACTGTTGGAGAGAGCAGAAACTCCAGATCCTGATACAAAATTGTGAGTTTGTATTTTCCAGCAAAAGTGGACTTGTTTTCTAGGATATTGTCGAATTCAACTTGAATCTTTTGAAAGATTACCTTGCCAATTTCATCGTTTAGGAGTACATAAAATTGTTCAACACTTTGTAAACCTCCATAGCAAAACTGCGATACAAGTTGTTGTATATTAGTCAAGGCTTCTTCGATAGAAGAATGCTCAAAATCACAATTCTTTAAAACTTTCAACGATGAAACGAAGTTAACGTGAAAATTTCTTAACGAACTCACCATGTCGAAGAAGCTAGCTATCTTTTCATTGAAGGTCTTAATGGTGATTAAACACTTTGACTCGTCTAGATTTGTAAGACTATTTATTTGGCGACTAAAATTTTCGTCATTTTCATTGATTTGACTCATATCTACAGCACTCGAAACGAGAGACCAACTTATGGCCATCAAATTTTCGAGTTCATTATAGATTTCTATTACGTGATTATCAAGAATAAACGAAAATTTGGGGCCATAATCAGATTCAATAAATTCCTTCTCGATTATATTGGTGAAACTCTTCAATTGATCTTGCAAATTGATAACAAAGGGGTAAATATTTTCGACTAGAGATAAATCAGCCACGATTTTCTTGGGTATTTTGAACCCCAAGTTAGTTAGTTGATGAGTTTCATCAAATAACTGGATGTATTTATTATCGAACGAAATCGTAATAGTTGGATTGTCATCTCTTCCTGTTTGTATATTGATCAATGGATCTTGTAACAGCAATCCTTCAATGACCCTTGACGTAGACTGGATCCAGTTTTCCAAGATTTCTTCGAGATTTGTGCTTACCAAGACACTGGTAATTTCGGTTTGTATTTTCTTTCCTATACTATATTCGTGCCATTGATCACCAAAAATTGATTCCAAGGAAGACTGATAAAATTCTACACTGTTTCTTAAACTGACCATCCAAAAGACCGATTCCATGGTAGTAGAATTTCTTGAAATTGCAGTTAATCCATGACTCTGATAATAGATACTCAAATCCTGCAACACTTTATTACTTTGTCTACTTTGTGATAGCAAAGATTCGATTTCTGCTTCCACTTGAGTCATACAATTCAACTTATGGTCTTCGTTAATGTATTGTGTGATCTCTTGGCCACCATTATCGGTAGATGATATAACCGATAAGTAATCGTTAAATGATTGACAATTATCTAATTGGTCATTAATTTTAGTGATTACTAAAGATTGACAGTCGTAGAATATTTCTTGATACATCGACTCGTTAGAATTCCAAACATTGGAGGCATAAACTGATATATCTACCGCATTGACTGGAATTATATACTGGTTATATGCATCCACTAATTTCAGTGCCAAATCAGATTGGTTCACAGTAGTGTTATTTAAGTCATCAGTGATTTCAATGGTGCGAAGTAAGTTTATATGATTTGATCGTAAGATTTGTAGATGGTCGATCTTTTCTTTCAATTGAATTAAATCTGTCTGTTCTACTTTTACGATGACAAACTTTTCTTGACGTTTTCTGAGGAGTTCTCTAATCAAATTTGTAATTGAAATTATGGACTCATCGATGTATAAGAAAATTTGATGGCATTCATTTACGATCAGTTTGAACTTGTCGAATGATAATGACATCAAGTAGAAGTTCGACAAAATTTCGGCAAATTTGAAGCATATGTCTTTAAGTATCACTTCTACAAGGGCAATGGAACGGGATATTGGATAATTTGGGAAGTTTTTTAACTTTCTAAATTGATTAAGTACAACAGAGACGGACTCCTGGAATGTGATTAAGGTCTCAGTGGTGGGGTCTGCACAAGATATCAGAAACATGTCGTCAAAGGTGAATTCTCTAAGTAAAGAGTTATTTTTTGCCGATTCGAGAATTTTATCCTCAAGTCCAGTTTCATTAGCAAAACTCATGGTGACATGGTACCTCTTTGCTCTTTTTAAGATCTCAAGGGTTAATTTTACCCTAGGATCATTTAATTGGTGGGATATTTCACCAAGTGAGTCCCCTATTGATCTCCAAAAGGAAGTTTCTTCCATAATTGAGTCACCATCCATAGGATTATGCAGTAAGGATGTCACTGATTGGATCAGCTTAATCCAATTATTTGCAATTGATGTCAATTCGTTTAAAAAAGTCGAGTCTGCAATGAGTGATTCCGGCACCGATTCAATATCTTGATATTGAGATTCTATGAGCTTTGGATGAATGGTAGAGAGCAAATTTGGAGTCAATATGTTCAGCTGAAAGTTTTTTAAGGTTATGGATAACTCATTGATCTTCTTTTTCACCGCTACAACAGAAGACTGGTCGTTTTGGCGAGTCATCAGTTCAAAGTATGGGGAAATTCCAAGACTGATCAATGATCGTATAGCCTCGAAATTGGATTTTGAGGCATTAGGGATATTTAAAACGTTGATTTGGGAGGCTATTGGGGAATTTGAAGTTAATGGATCCTTAGATTTAATCACAGCGACGGCAGAATTAAAGGAAGATGGTAATTCAGCCTTAAGTTCGGGACCAGATTCAGATTGGATCAAGAAAAGCGTGGATGGATAATTACTTTTAGCGAAGGTATTGAAGAGATTACAATTCTCCAGGGTATCAAAGGGATTATTCTGTGACCGCTCAAGGTTCTGGAGAAGTACTGCCGTCTCAAACACAAAGGAAAGGAGTTCCTCTCCTACTGTGGACGCCACCATGATCAAGGTAGTGGTAAACAAAAGACGCGCGAATGCGGGATATCAACATAGAGAAGAGAAGAGGGCAGAGAAGAGGGAAGAAGAGGGAAAAAGAGGAAAGACACTACAAAGAACTATATAGAAGATAGCATGGGGGAGGGGAAGAAGCCTTCCCTACCCATGTCTGTAGACTATCTTCAGGCTTCAAGAGTCTTGGTAGGTTGAGAAAAGGTTTGTCTTATTCAAGTGTAGCAACTCAAGGGTGTTGACACAATTTCTACACCTTTTTAACTAAAGAATGGTGTATTTAACATGAATATATTCTTTTCGAGAAAGTAACATGTACAGCTTTGAATAGTTTTAAGAAACTGCGTAAACTTTAAGGTCAAAAAGCATTTCTACAGCAGTACGATATCTATAACCTTTTATTCCAATCATGCTACAATTCTTTTCAAGTAGACTAGTATCCAGCCCCCATATATTTACGACTCCATTTCAAGTACTAATTCTTGACTTTGGATTGACAGCCGTGCACCACAGAATCACGTGATCATAAGCCTTGAAAGGGTAAGTTAATCGATTAAACGGATGGTTGTGGTTGCCTGTTAAAAAAAGAAGCATGCGAGCATCTCATACAAGCGAACATGTGCATGCAAGATAGAAACTCGAATAAATTCGTTAGTGGGCTAACCGTCAGCTGACACAATGTCAAACTCAGGTGACCTGCTGAGCGAAGTGCCAAAACCGTTGAGAAAAATTAAGTGTTTGTTCTAGTGGTGGGCGAGTTTTACTGAACATAGATCAAGCAGAAAGGGAAAGGAGATTAGGAACAAAAGAAACTTGGAAAACAGACCAAAGAAAGAGAAAATGGATCATAACCAAACATAAGTAGAAACTACTCAGATAGCCACCCCCCTCCTCCTAATCTCTCCTCATTATTTTTGCAGCCTCTCCACTGTCCTACACACATCGAACCATAAATCTTACGATCTGGTGCCGCCAAAATCTCTCGCATTCGCACGCCTTATATCCATCCCTCTTTGACTTGCCATCGGATAAACAACCTCGATCTTTACTACTATCAACCACTCGTAGTGCCATGGATCACCAAGCCTCAATCAACGACAGCTCGCTTCCCATGCGTCAGCGTATGGAGGCACTTATACGCTTAAAACAGCAACAGATTGTTGCCGGAATCACTGCTCTTGACACAGTGGAATTTAGAACCGACGAATGGGTAAGAGGTGATGAAGGTGGTGGAGGCCAGCTGATGGTACTTCAAAACGGAACCACCTTCGAAAAGGGCGGTGTCAACATTTCAGTGGTGCACGGGAAATTACCTGCAGCTGCAGTTACTAGAATGAAGGCAAATCATAAAAACATCGAGGGAACAGGGGAGGATGGACTGGTCAACTTCTTTGCCTGTGGACTTTCATTGGTGATTCACCCTCATAATCCCCATGCACCAACCACTCACGCCAATTACCGTTATTTTGAGACCACTGATCCACAAACGAACGATGTGCAGGCATGGTGGTTTGGTGGTGGTGCCGATTTAACTCCACTGTATCTCTATGAAGAAGATGCTAAACTCTTCCACCAGTCCCATAAGGACGCATTAGACAAACATGACCCTGAGTTATATCCAAAATACAAAAAATGGTGTGATGAATATTTTTATATCAAGCACAGAGAAGAGACAAGAGGCATTGGAGGGATCTTTTTCGATGATTTCGATTATAAGCCAGCCGAAGAAATCTTCCGAATTGTAGAGGATTGTTTTGATGCATTTTTGCCCTCTTATGTCCCGCTTGTCACTAGACGGATGAATACTCCATTTAATGAGCAACAAAAGGAATGGCAACAAATTAGAAGAGGTAGATATGTAGAGTTCAATTTAGTTTTAGATAGAGGTACCCAATTTGGGTTACAAACTCCTGGGCTGCGAGTGGAGAGTATCTTGATGTCGTTACCAGCCACTGCAAGTTGGTTATATGATCACCATCCTGAACCAGGATCAGAAGAGGAAAAATTAGTTAAAGTATTGAAGAGTCCAGTTGATTGGATTTAGCAATATTATATGACATTGTAAATAACCCAATATACAAAATGCTTAATGAAAGATAATTAGCGTAATAGCATGAATAAGAATTTGACTGAAGCTAGAAAAAATCGGGGAATTGGGGATAGCCGCCGAGAATTGTCCAATGAAATGAGGCAATAAATTTTGGTACTGGGGGGTGCTGAAAGAGGCAATAGAGGGTAGAATATGGTTTTCTTCTATTATGACTGTCGTATTAGATTTGGCATGGTTTGGAGATACCGTTTTTATGGGGTAGGAAAAGGAAAGTTGAGATATTTTTTATGTAACTTGGAGCAGTCTTAACTTTAAAACTGTCAGAAGGGTAATCGGAGGCTGCATTGATGAGGAAAAAGAGGTTAACCAAGAACATATAGATCAGTTATGATGATGATATCAGCAGCAGAAAAACCATCAATGTTCGTTTTGAACACTTTTCAGGTTTAGTAGAATAATGAATTAAATACAAAATGTTTATAAGTTGTGTAACTTTTGTGTTTGAATTATATTTTGAGCATGAAAACATCTGTTGTCGATGCCGAGGATCATACAGAGGAAAGAAAATACTTCAGATTAAAGAAAAAGAAAGAGGGGAATTTTAACGGCATCAGTACGAAACACCTGAAAACCAGCCCGCCTGATCCTACATTGCTAGATAACGGCTAGCTCAAACGAGCCATGCATGTGTCAAAAATAGAGCTTCTGCAATTCGCAAACTCCCTCTCCCTTTTTTTAAAATGAGGGAATTAGTGATAGGAGTGTAGGAAAGGTATGATATTATTTGGAACGTGGGACTTGATATGTAACCATTCACAATTCAACAAAGGTTAATGATGCAGAAAGTACAGGAATATTGATACTAATACTTTGTATACCATCTCCAGCATACCACAACGTTTTGAAACTGCATTTGCTAATGAATTCAATTTGAAACTATACTTCCCGTCGGTCTCCTTTCATGTAATGGTAGAATTATTGCAACTGGCCCTGTCTCAAATTAAGCGCTGGCACATTGCGGTCCTAAAAAAAAAAACTCCCACCGCTCATCGCATAAATTACAACGCTAAATTAGAAACCTTCTGGACTCAGTGGATCACCTTTCTGGCTTGATCCTCCCTAAAAATAACCTTATTACCTAAATGACCATTCTCTTGAAGTCATTGTGGCTCATTTATATTATCAAATCTGCACCTCAACTTCACCTCTATTGCAAAATTTTCCCTGCAAAGTGCCGTACTTCTCTCCCCCCCCTCAGTTTGCTCCTGCTTCCCGACCCTGGCACGCCATTTTAGTTGCAAAATTTATTTCATCGCGGGTATTTAAACCGAAGAATTTTCCCATTGCTTTTTTGTTCCCTTCAAGTCAGTTTTTTTAAACAAAAAGACCCAGGTTCAACTACAACACACCCGTGTTCCACCATCTATGATTGTGTCTAGTTAGTCTATTCACATCCAGTATCTCCGCTGATGGCTATATTGAACAACTAGTAACCCTGCGAATCGACTAAGGTCAATCAAATACAACCAGAGAAGATGTCTGACACTGAAAGTCACCGCCTGACATCGCTTGCCCGGGACTTGCTTGAAAAGGTCCACAACACCGATGAAGTGTTGAATGACCACAGAAACCAGCCCGCTAGCTTACCAATCCGTCAGCAAGACAATGATCACGTCAAAGTCGAGGCATCTGAAGCCAGACTTCGAAACCCTGCTTTCGCCAGACTGCTTCGAACCGATTATTATGCCAACCAGCCCGATGATGATGACGACGAAAATGACAGTGCCCCACCTCTTGTCAAGCGCTCCTCTCGAGCTGTCAGATCAAAGCTGAGACTGTTGACTGAGGCCATCCATCGTACTATGTCTGGTCAAAATCAAGGTCAGGGTCAAACTTTGGCAGTCCCTGCTGGCATTTTACGTAAAAAGACCAGAAGAGGCTCTAATGCAGAGGAAGCACTTGATTTCATCTCTAGACAGAAGACTAACGATAGTATCAACCTGTATCGTAGAGAAAGACGTGGCCTGAGATCTCTGATCTCGCTGGACGACTCTCATGGTAGTAGAACTTCCCAAGAAACTGAAGAGGATGTTTGCTTCCCGATGTTGAAGGAACATGTTCGAATCAATGGGATTGATTTCGATGAAATTGAAGAATTTATCAAGGAGGAATTGGAGGAAGAGGAATACGTCAAGGAACAGCAACAAATCCTTGCAGAAAAGACCGCTCAAAGGGTCAAGACTTCCTCTAGTGCAGCTATGAAGTACACCCCCAAAAACATCTTGCTTAGATCGACTACCAAAGACTCAAAGGCCATCAAGGATGAGGAAAAATCTGATTCTTCCACCATTAAAAGCGAGTCATCTTCCTCCCCTCAAATCCACACCAAAGTTGCCAGTGGGTTTGATGATCTGTCTTCTGAAAAGGTCAAATTCGGAAGTACCAGGATGAATGATGGGGCCACTTCTCTCCCGGAAAGATTCCTGTTTTTTTGTCTGGAATCGGAGGAAACGGTCCATGCTCCTGACATTCCACTGTTGGTTGGACCAGACCAATCAGTTCGTGAATTGTTCAGAAATGGAGAGGCCACATGGTGGCTTGATTGCTCTTGCCCTACTGATTCAGAGATGAAGATGCTTGCAAAGGCGTTTGGAATCCATCCTTTGACCGCAGAAGATATTAGAATGCAAGAAACTCGTGAAAAAGTCGAATTGTTCAAGACTTATTACTTTGTCTGTTTCCATACTTTCGAACCAGATAAAGAGAGTGAAGACTACTTAGAACCAATCAATGTTTACATTGTTGTTTTCCGTGAAGGAATTTTGACCTTCCATTTTCTGCCTATTCTGCATCCTGCCAATGTGAGAAGAAGAGTCAGACAATTGAGAGACTATGTTGACGTCTCAGCTGATTGGCTCTGTTATGCCCTTATCGATGACATCACCGATGAGTTCGCTCCCGTGATTACAGGAATTGAGTACGAGGCAGATGCCATCGAAGATTCCGTGTTCGTGGCTAGAGAATTAGATTTCAGTTACATGTTACAAAGAATAGGAGAACTGAGAAGGAAGGTCATGACTTTGATGAGATTATTGTCTGGTAAAGCCGATGTGATCAAGATGTTTGCTAAGAGATGTCAAGATGAAGCGGCGGCAATAACAGTGGCACAACCTCAACAAACGGCCGAGGAAGGAACCATTGCCTCTGGATTACAACAACCAGGTATTGGATTCAACCCGGCTGGCTACGTTAGAGTACCTCTTGCCACCTCTGGTCGAGCTCAACCTAGAGCTGATATTGCTTTGTATTTGGGTGATATCCAGGATCACGTGGTCACAATGTTTCAAAATTTATTGGCGTATGAAAAGATCTTTAGCAGATCACATTCAAATTATTTGGCACAGTTGCAAGTTGAATCTTTCAATCTGAACAATAAAGTTACTGCGATTCTTTCTAAAGTAACTATCATCGGTACAATAATCGTTCCATTGAACATCATTACTGGTTTATTTGGTATGAATGTTCATATTCCTGGTCAAGGAATTGAAGGACTTGGATGGTTTTTTGGAATCATTGGAGTAATGGTATTTTTTATCCTCACTTCTTTATTAGCAGCAAGATTTTGGTTACTTGGTCCAGAGCAAACTCCCACCCCTGGAAACGCTGGAAGAAGTATTAAAAGCTTGGGTATTCGTAACCGAACTCGAGGAGTTGCCAAGCTGATAATCAGTTTCCCTAACAAATTTGATTAATAATTAGTCTTAATAATTAGTTTTTAATGTAATCGATAAGTTATTGGCTTGTATGTATTTGGAAAGTAATTAGTTTGGATGCATTCAATTAATAGTTAACAAGCGTTTTATCAATAATTACGGGCAAGGTCAATTAAAAGTGGTGCCCAAAAGCACCAAAAAGTTCAGTTGATTAAAAATTGCTTCATATTTTTTATAGATACTCTACATCGGTGTAAGCCCTCTTGTCTTCTTTTGTCTGACCTCTTTCATGCTAACAAGGCTACTTCTGCCAAAAAATAAATCCCCACAAAATATTATGTAGGCTGATTTATTCTATGGGGCCCTCCTATGCGTTTTTAAACAAGTGAATGCACATAATGAACCTAGTAAAGAATACGATGTCAAGGTTGAAGAGTTGATCAAAAAGAGAGGGTAAAACAGGCGATCGCTTGAATTTCCCCTCTTGTTCCCTTGATGAACTAGTCACCATATGGAAGGTTACCCCCTTGATGGTTGCGACCCCTCTCCTGCATTTGTTTAGCGATAAGAAAAACAATGTAGTCAGAGAATGAGAAAATACCAATTAGGAACTTTACAGCGAAAGGTCGATCATACAAAGTATACAAAGTATACGAAGTATTATTAGACGGGCAGACCGAGTGGGGAGGGTTATTTTGCAGAAACGTTTCCCCCGTAATTCATTAGGCAACAATGCACAGATTTATGAGTACATTATTTAACATGTTTAGTGATCAGTTCGAGGAAATATATCTGGTTATGGTGCTAATAAAATTCCGGCGGTACGATTTTATAAAATATCACTCTGCAATTCCATAAAATGGCAGGTGGGTACATCAAGGGAAGTGACATGAAATATTATCTTGCGCACGACATTAGCCTATAACGGTGAAAGATATGGAAATATTATTGAGGTCCAGTAAGTCGATATTGAATTCGAAGAGACGATGATAAAGGAAAACGGAAACTTCCGTGGAACCATTCATCACAACATTCTACCTACTAATATAAATTATGGAGAAGGTTAGAACGGCTGTTTCATGCGTACGAAATAGGCATCCTTGATTAGAGTCTAAAAAAATAAACTGACTTCACTAAATCAAATTGTAGAACAAGCTAATCCCCAGGTAATTTTCCTTGTGGAATCATTTCTCGGTGAAGACCGATTCCAAATTTGATTCTGCAGCGGGTTACTGTCTCACGTAATCCGATGAAAGGCTTAAATCGCCACTAAATGCCGTTCATTTGAATTTACCAAAGAAGCCAGAAGCGGGAGAAGAATACGTCAAGAAAAAAATAAAATTTTACGCATCTACCTAGCCCATCGAGAAAACGCCTCAAAGAGTCGCCGTAGCATCGCAATGAGTTGTACTTAGGGTCCACATTTACCCCATACGATAAGCTATAGATAAGAGGAAACTAATCCGCACCTAAAATGGTATCAAAAACCTCTCCTTCTACTGTTGATTCAACTGTTGCCCACTCTTGATTCAACCCTTATCTCTTCATCAATCTCATCTCCTTGACCATTTCAATTTTGGTTTGAGGCCTTCTGCACAGCCGGAAAACAAAAGAAATTTTTTACTCATTGCCCATCACTGTGCATATATCGGTGCTAAAAAAAAGACTTTGCTATCGCCCCAACTGATAGCCATACAATCTTCAAGAAAGGCTACTTATTGGGTAAAAATCTGCACAACCTAACCAGTTTTTTTTTTCTCCCCAACTGCTAGTTTAAATACATCAAATCTCGCCCACTTAGTGCTGCTGAGTCATTTAACTAGTATCAATTATCAATCAAC
This sequence comes from Kurtzmaniella quercitrusa, assembly GCA_030570095.1. Lineage (NCBI taxonomy): Eukaryota > Fungi > Ascomycota > Pichiomycetes > Serinales > Debaryomycetaceae > Kurtzmaniella > Kurtzmaniella quercitrusa. The sequence continues at coordinate 259,159 of JAJLUZ010000007.1, read as the reverse complement.
TTCATCATGGCTGATATTGAAAAGTCCTCCGGACCTTCAAAGTTTGTCACTAACCTTCATACAACTGTGCTGAGCGCTGAAGGTTCAAATACTGAAAAGAATGTTCAATATTTTTCTGACACTGAAAGTGGACATGCATTACTTGGTAGTGCTGATAATGAAGTCAGACGTAACTTGAAAGATCGTCATATTGCCATGATTGCTCTTGGTGGTACCATTGGTACTGGTCTTTTCATTGGTATGGGTTCCACTTTGTCAACAGCCGGTCCTGTTCCTGCCCTTATCTCTTATATTTTTATGACTTCATTGGTGTTTTCAGTAACCCAATCTTTAGGTGAAATGGCCACTTACGTCCCAGTTGCTGGTTCATTCAATCAGTTTGTAGGAAGATGGTGCTCTCCAACTCTTGGTGCAGCCAATGGATTTAGTTATTGGTTTTCTTGGGCCATTACTTTTGCTTTGGAATTGTCCGTTGTCGGTCAAATCGTTCAATACTGGACTGATGCTGTACCCTTGGCTGCTTGGATTTCTATTTTCCTTGTCATTTTGACTGCAGTTAATTTAATTCCAGTCAAGTTCTACGGTGAAATTGAATTTTGGGTCGCTTCCATCAAGATTATTGCCATTATGGGATGGCTTATCTACGCTTTGTGTATGGTTTGTGGTGCTGGAAAGACTGGCCCAATTGGTTTTAGATACTGGAGACACCCAGGTCCTTGGGGTCCCGGTGCCGGATTGGTAAGCAATATTAACACTGATAGATTCCTTGCTTGGTTGTCATCTCTTATTTCTGCTGCCTTCACATTCCAAGGCTGTGAATTGGTTGCCTTGACTGCCGGTGAAGCCAGCTCTCCTAAAGCTCTTCCAAGTGCCATCAAAAAGGTCTTTTACAGAGTCATCATTTTCTACATCTTGTCTCTTTTCTTCATGGGTCTTTTGGTTCCATTTAACGAACCTCTTTTGGAAGGATCTGACTCCAAGAACTCTCCATTCATTATCGCAATTAACCTCAGTGGTACTCCAATTCTTCCAGATATCTTCAACGCCGTCATTTTGATGACCATCATCTCTGCCGGTAACTCCAACGTCTACTCTGGTTCTAGAATTCTTTATGCTTTGGCTCAGTCCAAATTGGCACCAAAATGGTTCGGTTACACCAACAGATTTGGTGTTCCTTATGTTTCTGTTCTTTTCACTGCTGCATTCGGTGCCCTTGGTTATTTGTCTGTTTCTGAAGGTGGTGCTAATGCATTCAACTGGCTTCTTAATATCACTGCTGTCGCTGGTCTTATCACTTGGGGTTGGATTTCTGTTTGTCACATTAGATTCATGAACATCTTGAAATACAGAGGTATTCTGCGTGATGACCTTCCTTTCACCGCCAAATGCATGCCATGGCTCGCTCATTATGCTGCCGTTGCAATCTTTATTCTTTGTTTCATTCAAGGTTACTCGGCCTTCTTTGACTGTACTCCTACCAAATTCTTCACTGCTTATATTTCCAATATCTTCTTTGCTGCTTGTTTCATCTTCTTCCATTTTTGGTTCAACGGATTTGGAAAGGATGCTTTCAAATTAAGAGCATTCTGGATTCCAATTGAAGAGTGTGATATAGAGACTGGTGTATTGAACCCAGATGATGTTATGTGGGCTGAACCAAAGCAAGCTTCTAACATTTGGGATAAATTTTGGCTTCTTATCTGTTAGAAGCTTGATATGAAATTTTCTCTTCTCCATGACAATCAAGTGTTATATAGATTTATACATGTATATCCATTAATATCGTTATTATATTCTGTAATTATGTAAAGCTACTGATTTCCTTTTCACTTCTTTCGAGTACTACGACGAACTGGAGCAGGAGAAGTATTCTTTTGAGGAGTTCGGGTGCTTCTAGTGGTCCGTTTCTCGCCCTCATGTACCTCCGATCTCGTTCTTCGCTTTGCAGGGCCAGGCGTAGTGGGCGGTGGAGTGGCAGTCTTGGCCTTTTTTGATACCTTCTCCTTCTCTGGCTCGACTTCTTCGGAGCTTTTGGCCACACTTCGGGTTCTCTTCTTGGGTGCTACTATCATTGCCAGACGCCGCCTTGTTCTAGGTGCCTCCAGGGATCCTCGATCTTCAGGCTTCGTCTCTTCTAGTTGCTCCTGGTCTCGCTGTTGATTCTGTTGTTCATCAACCATTTCTTCGTCTTCGTCTTCACCTTCTTCTTCATCATCATCATCTTTATCTTCTTCTTCTTCTTCTTCTTGTTGTTGTTGTTGTTGTTGTTCTTCTTTACTAGCCTTTGGAACGGATCCAGGCCGGGGCGTTTTCTTCCTTTCCTTAGTCAGATCCTCCGTTTCTGAAGCCTTCTCGGTGTTTTTACTGGACTTATCAATTACGACTTGTCTAGAGGGAGTAGTAGCCCGAGATCTCGATCTTCTCTCAGAAGTTTTCTCTACTATCTGCGGTTGTTCTTCCTCTTTGATATCATCATTTTCAACATCTTCGTCCTCTCTATCTCCATCTGCATTTCCATCAACTTCATCATCAACTTCTTTTTCTTCTTCTTCATCATCGTCATCTTTTTCGTCATTATCTTCTCCCCCATTGTCGTCCTTTTCTTCATCTTTTTCTTGATCACTATTTTTCACATCTGTAACTCCAGCATCTTCATCATTATCATCCTGCTCTTCATCCACCTCATCTTCTATCTCACCAAGTCGTTCAAGATCATAAAACTTGTCTAATTTTTGCCAAACTTGGTCCTCTAAGAATGGATTACTTTGTTCGTCATTCAAGCTGCGTAAGATATTCACCATATTTTCGTGTTTTTTCTTCCCTACGGGCTTGAAATCACACAATAGTCTGAACAATTGGATCTCCTCTTGAACAGACCATTCCCGAGCAACGCTTCGTCGCCTGACCACCATTTTATCCCTAACTTTATCCTAACTCTGAGAAGGCTCTTGTTGATGGATCTGAAGGATTATTTTTCCCACTTTGCCCATCCACTTGTTACAGTAAACAAACGGCACCCTCCCACTTTTGTTCAACTGCTTTGGTGATAATAATTTCTCTCCAACTGAAAATTTTCTGCTCCAGGATCTAACCATGACAAGGAAGGCCCTGAATTTGAACAACCTCCTTCGAGGTAGGGTTCGAGCTTCAATGAACAAGTACAACTTGTTCAATCTTTACAAGAAGCAACTGCCCCGGTTCACAAATAAAACTTTGTATCAACAAAAATGGTATGGTAAAATGAATACTAGAGGTTATCATGGTGAACATTTAACGGAAAGACGTTGGGCCCGGATGTTTGACCCAAAATTAGAGGCTGTGGCTCAGTTGGATGCATCCTTGAAGGGTGAAGAGATTCCCCCAACTCCTCTTACCCTTCAAACTTATGCCACTTTGGAAAAACGTTTGGAATTTGCCGTTTTTAGAGCTCTTTTCGCTTCATCTATAAGGCAAGCTAGACAATATATCCTTACTGGTCATGTTAAGGTCAACGGTACTACGATAAAACATCCCTCGTTTAATTTAAAGCCCGGTGATATCTTCAGTGTCACCCCGGAGAGAATCTTGCAGGCCATGGGAAGAGACAAGCCTTCTTTGGCTGAAGCAGTTAAAGTGGATTATCTTCAAGTCGCTTCATGGAATCGTTACGTGAAAGCCGCCAAGAGTAACCCCAAGGAGGTCTGGGAAGTAAAACAGACAAAGCCAAAGTCGTTAAACACATTGTTGGAAAATACTGCCCAAAATTCAGTCTCCAAGTACAATGATTCTTTACTTGAAGAAATGAAAAAGATGCAAAAGGAAGTTACTAGAGAGTCACTCTTAGTGGACATTGTTAGAGCAGGACAAAGCGCTTCTAATGAGGCTAAGAATGATGAAGGAGGAAAGTCTGATGGAAAGACCGATACTGCCAGTGAACTGGAATCAAAGAAGAATATGAATGACGCCAAGGCCAAGAAGGAGGATAATAAGGATGAATTCAGCGCCATCTTCCAGAAGATTGCTGGTCCTAAAAATGCCTTCAAATGCTCGCAAGTATTCAAATTACTTCAAGACGCCAAATCGCCTCTTTTAGAATCCATCAGCATCAACAATGCAACCGAATTTGTGACAAAGAAATCCGATGAGTCCAATGCCAGTGAACACAAATTGGCAGCAAAAGTGAAGGTCATTCTTTCCGAATTACAAAAATCTCAGGTTGAGGCCATTCGGGTAAGAAAATCCAACGAAATGCTCGACGGTAGAAGTATTAAATCTATGGCATTTGATCCAAAGTTTGTGGAAAACCTCAAACCGCATCCCTTCATCAAAAAGGAGGAGATTCTCCAGGATGAATCCAAGGCATTCGTACGTCTTCCATGGCAGAAGGGTCTTTTCGGACGTCAAGATGTGACTAAGCCATATTTTACTCCATGGACCCCCAGACCTTTCATTGGATGTTTCTCGATCTTGCCACATCATATTGAGATCGACTTTGAAACCGGTCATGCTGTTTACTTGAGAGATCCTGTTGCTCGTCCTGATCATTCTGAAGTCATTACTCCATTCTCTGAAGATGTACATAAGAGAGCCTATATGTACTATGTTAGAAAAGGAATGTGACCCCTGTAAATATATAAATCAATATAGTAGAGAAGTTGTAGGATAGAAGAAAAGCTTAAGGCAATGATGAATCACCTAGAAGATTAGGAAGAAATCGTCATGGATAGAGATTATAAAACTGTTAAGGTATTTATGATCATAATCACCAACATGAAGAATCTGGAAGAGGAGTAGAAATTGTATTGCAAAGAATTAAAAGTGATTGATACGAGAAGTTGTCATTATGTTCTTCATGTATATAGAACCAAATCCTAAGAACGACATCCTACGACCTTCATCTCCGTGACCTTCCCCAATACTACCAGAGTAAATGACGTAGCCACTACTAACCTATACCTCATATGTAGAACTCCATTTAATATTCAAAAAAAATTCTATGCCTTCTCAAAAGTTATGCGGATATCACCAAAGAACAGAAGACTTGCATTCGCCAGACCGTACCTTCCCTGGCTTCTACGGGCCAATAGAACAGTAGCACAAGCCGAGCAAGAACTCAGATGGATTAGGAAAGAACTCCCGTCCAATGAATGGCTCTCAGCGGTGCAACGACGTCATCAGCTTGAACCCTTACAATATATTTTGGGATCTCAACCGTTTGGTTCATTGAGCATCCTATGTCGTCCTCATGTGCTCATACCTCGACCAGAAACTGAAGAATGGGTTATGAAAGCATGTCGATTGCTTCATACTCGCAATTCTCGACTGCTTAAAGTCATAGATGCTTGTACTGGCACTGGCTGTATAGCACTTTTAACTGCAGCCATGCTTAAATGTCAGGTCACTGCCTTTGACGTGTCGGAGTATGCAGTGTTACTTGCTAAGGAAAATGCTCGCTACAATAACCGTGATGAAACGGTCATTTTGAAGCGAGATATAGCGGAAAACCAGGCAGAATTGGGCCCAGTCGATGTAGTGTTTTCGAATCCACCTTATATTCCCTATAATGACTATTTTAAACCCTCCAAATTAGATGGAGTGGAACAACTGGTACGGACATATGAACCCGAGTTAGCCTTGATTGAAAATTTAGAATTCTTCGACCATCTCGTGGCAAATGTGGTGCTTCCCTGCCTGGCAAAGGCATTTGTATTTGAGCTAGGCTACGAAGAACAAGCTCAACATGTAGCCAGAAACCCACTTCTAGCAGGCTGGACTTGTGGGATAGCCTACGACTATGCAGAAAACCCAAGATGCGTTGTGGGATGGAGAGATGACAGGTTTTCAATACTACAGAAGTTATGCAGAGACATCTATTGATATTTGTTCATGGCTGATGGCTGATGGCTAAAGGCTGATGGCTAAATCATTTAGGGGTAACGGGCGGGGGGTGAACTAGAAACGATTAAGCAGTCGAAACAACAGCCTCAGGTTCATTTTTCTCTTTGTCAGCTTCATTCTTTTCTTCATCCTTCTTCTCAACTTCCGGCTCTACCTTTCTCTTCTTGGTCATACCTCTTCCTACCGCTTGCACGCCGCCTTCCAATGGGAAAACCCTGGTGGCCCATAAGATGAATCCTCCATAGCCACGCATCGACATGACTGGATGCATTCTACCGGGGATGGTCTGGAAAGGACGTACCTTTGTCTCGTAGATTGAAGGGGCAAGAACCCGCTTATCATCTTGCAAAAGATGCTGGGTCTCCAACAAAGGCTCCTTAGATTGGTGGTATACCACAATAGGTCTCAGACCACCGGCTTTGCCAACCAAATGAGGCACCAAAGTAGGGTAAAACAAGGTGGATACCACGATAACTGCATCAAAATTAGCCTGCTCGACCTCAGAAATCACCATGTTGATATGCTGAGCTCGATTTGTTCTTCTTTCATGCTGTTGACGTTTACTAGCACCTAAAGCGGCGAATTCTTCAGGACTAAGATCTTCCCACTCAATTTTTTCATTCTGAGGCTCCAAAAACTGCAACCAATTGATGGGTTTAACCATTTCCGTCACCATGGACTCAGGATAGTCGCTGTATCGAAGGGCAATGTGATTGGGGTGTTCATTGTCATGAGCAACTACTATTGTTCCCTTTCCTTGCATTCTCTCCATCATGGCATATAATACAACCCCTCCAGTTTCATCTATCAATAAATATCTCCCTCCTGGACGGACATTACTGTAGCTGAGAAGTAAACCTAATGATTCTTCACTCATATCTAATACTCTTTGAGCATCTTTCTCAGTATAATATTGTAGAACCTGAGATGAACCCAAATATTCAATGGTAAATCTTCTTAAGAATTTCTGCTGCTTTCTCTTCAAATATTTCTGTTGAGAAAAAATCGTCTTCTTATCGAATCCCCCATGTCCTGCAATGATCTTTTCAATGATCTTTTGACCCACATCCAGTGATGTACCCAGTTTTTTCAATTCATCTATTTCATCCATAGTTAATTTTTGAACTTCACTACCAATATTGATAATATTTTGGTTATCATTGGATGAATTTTGGAAAAATGCCGTGAGTTCATCCTTGGTAATCTCATCAGAATCATCACCACCTTCAACAATATCGGTACCAATCTCAAATGTTAAACTAGATATAGCGGAAACGTTATGATTTTCCAAAATTTCGAAAGATTGTCCTAATGGGTAACCCAATACACCATCAACAAGAAACAGACCAAATTTTCCAAGCAGAATTAAACCTCCAGGTTTAAGCTCTACAATCTTTATCCCCTCCAGCGGGAGACGAACCAACACGTGCTGATTAGCTGTGATGGTGGTTCTGCTCTTCATGGTTTGATATTTAGCTAGTGGGGTCGTGCGATGAGCTCTTTAATTTTTTTAGTCAAACAATATATTTCAAGAGCTCATCGCACATCATCACCTCTGAAAAATTAAACCATCAATCACAATGGGAAGAAGAGCTAAGAACAAGCAGGGAGTGCCACCCACTCTTGAAGAGTTCCAAGCAAAGAAGGAAAAGAGGGAAAACAAGAGAAGTCGTAATGATGCCGCCAAGGAGAAAGTAGAAAAGGTTGAACCCAAAAGAAAAAGATCCAAGCAACCAGAACCGGCACCAGAACCAGAACCAGAACTTCCTGAAGTGGATTTGGAAGAATTATCTTCAGCCAAGAAGGCTCTTTTCGATGATTCAGAAGATGACAATGAGGAGGACCTTAATGATGAGTTTGACGTGGAAGAAGAGCAGGATGATGACTTTGACTCCGATGATGATGCAAGAGTGAAGCCTATGTTCTCTGATGATGAAGATTCAGATTTAGAGAAGCTTAATGCCTCTAATATGGAAGCCTACTCACGTCAGCTTGAAGAAGAGGATGCCTTAGAAGCTGAAGAAGCTGAAGAAGAACTTGTGGGTGGTCAAACTACTCAACCAAGAGCCAAAATTTTGCCCACTCCTGAAGAGGAAGCAGCCTTAGAAGGTGTTCCACAAGATGTGACCATGGTAAGAACCAGAATGCTTGAAATTGTGAAAGTTTTAGAGAATTTTGGCGAAATGGCCGAGGAAGGTAAACTGAGAGCTGAATACATCTCTAGACTCATCAAAGATATCTGTGAATACTTTGGTTACTCTGAATTCCTTGCCGATAAGCTTTTCAACTTGTTTAGTCCAACTGAGGCCATGGAGTTCTTTGAAGCCAATGAAATTGCCAGACCAATTACCATTAGAACTAACACTCTTAAAACTAGACGTCGTGATTTGGCTCAGACCTTGGTCAATAGAGGTGTCAACCTTCAACCTATCGGTGCCTGGACTAAAGTTGGTCTTCAGATCTTTGATTCTCAGGTTCCAATTGGAGCCACTCCAGAATACTTAGCCGGTCAATATATTTTACAGGCAGCTCTGTCTTTCCTTCCAGTCATGGCCTTGGATCCACAAGAGAATGAAAGAATCTTGGATATGGCTGCTGCTCCAGGTGGTAAAACTACTTATATTTCAGCTCTCATGAAGAATACTGGATGTGTGTTCGCTAATGATGCTAACAAGGCCCGTACTAAATCTCTTATTGCCAATATCCATAGATTGGGATGTAAGAACACCATTGTTTGCAACTATGATGCCCGTGAATTTCCCAAAGTCATTGGAGGTTTTGACCGTATCTTGTTAGATGCTCCTTGTTCTGGTACCGGTGTTATTGCTAAGGATGAGTCTGTTAAGGTTCTGAGAACTGAAAAGGACTTTATCCAGATCCCACATCTTCAAAAACAACTTTTGTTATCGGCAATTGATTCAGTTGATGCCAACTCTTCCACTGGAGGAATCATTGTTTATTCAACTTGTTCCATTGCAGTTGATGAAAATGAAGCCGTTGTTGACTATGCATTAAGAAAGCGCCCAAATGTCAAGCTTGTGGATACCGGGTTGGCAATTGGTAAGGAAGGGTTTACACTGTACAGAGGTAAGCACTTCAATTCCAAGCTTTCTCTCACCAGAAGATACTATCCTCATACTTACAATGTTGATGGATTTTATGTTGCCAAATTTAAGAAGATTGCCCCACTGCCTCACGATGTTCTGAAATCTGGTGCCAAAGAAAAGGAACTGGCTGCTCGTGCTGAAGCTGAAGAGGAAGGAATTATTCATGACGATTTCGCTGAATTCAATGATGACGAAGATAAACCTCTTATTGACCAAGCCATTAAACGGAATATGCGTAAGAAGGGTATCAATCCAAACGCTAAGAAATAAATTGTATAATAGCATTTAAGACCAGGAAATTTGTAGCAGAGAAGTGTAAGACACTTAAAGATAAGATCTCTCTCTCCGATGCTCCATATATACTATACGCCTCGACTTCAACCACTCTTTTCTATTACACTTACAAATTGACTCTATCCTATGTTACACCTCCATCCTTTTTCGATTTATTGTATTCTTCTTCTCTTGTCACCTCAAACAAACGTTACCTAAGTTGTGCTCTTTTATATATTCAGCCCCCATTTCTTCATATTCAGCTTTCAGAACGTATGATTGCTTACTTTCAGCGGTCTTGGCCCATTTGGCCATACCCTTCCATGCATCAGTAATTGGATCCTTGGCCGAACGAACCTTGAGTGGTGATCCGACGGGTAAAAAGGACACAAATTCTTGCCTGATTCTTTCGGTAAAATTCGGCAACTTGACAATTCCTCCAGTCAAGAACACGTCTTGGATCAACTGCTGCAGAGCTTCACTCGAAAACCCACCTTCTAATCTACGGAACAACAAATCTTCTGACAAATGGGTGATACCAGCTTGATCAATACCAGCAATACTTGGTTGGAAAAACACTTCTGGAACTCTAATTCGTTCCACATTAAGATGCAATTGATGATTTCTCTTGATAACTTCAGGATGGTTCTCCATATCTTCGACGGCAATCTTTTCCTTCAGTAATTGTACTGCAATCAGTTCACGAGGTCCATACATGAACTTATGTAACACCAGGGATTTCCAATCGAAGACATTTCTGGCAGCATATGTATCTTCGTGGAGGAAAGTAGGATCAAATTCTAAGAGTTCGGCCTCGAGGCTATCTATGATTTCATAATCCTTTTTCTGTTCTTCCTCAATCAGCAGATTTGTGACATCTCTATACACCGACCAATCATCATCATTTGCTCCAAAAGTATCATTAGGATCATTATCTATCGTACTATTGGCGTTTTTTCTTCTCTTACGCAGTTGAGCTGAGGTCAGACCGCTCTGATCATGGGCTAATGTGGCTATATTTTTCATTCTCTCTTGAGCAGCGGCAGATTTCCGATCCTTAAACAGTTCAAGTAACTTTTGTCTGTCTTTGATTCGATTAATTGCATCACCAATCTCTTCTCTCTTCAGTTTGGACCATCCTTCAAGATCTCGTTCCCTCCATTCTATTTGTTCTCTTTCCAACCGCGCTGCCTGCTCTTCTTCCTCTCTTTTGATTTCCTTCGCTCTCTCACGGGCATCTCTATTAGCCTTCATGAGTCTTTGCTTTCTTTTCTCCTTGATTTGATCTTCTGAGAGTTGATCATCAGGAATATCTACTAAGGGGAACTGTTCTTCAGCACTTGGCTCTTCTTCATCATCGTTTTTCTTCAAAGCCTTTTCCAAGCCAGCCAAGTACTTATTGAAACTTGACAAGTTATCAAATTCCTCGTATGCAAGTCTTTTATCTACTTCAGACTTAGAGGTCATGGCATCCAAATCTGCTTTAACTTGGGTATAATATTCCAATTCCTTCTCTTTCTGTAGAAGCTTTTCGGCCCTTTTCTGTTTGGCTTGCTGTTGAAGTCTTCTTCCTTGCTCTCTACGCTTTTCAGCCTGTTTTGCAAGCTCTTCTTCCGATTTCTTCTTCTCTGGAGCAATAATTTCCACCGGTGCTTGTAAGACCCGATCCTTCTTTTCCAACACATCCACATCGAGATAATGAGCCAATTCATTAGAATAATCCAACAGAACATAACAATGGTCTTTGAAGATATTCTGTGAATGGTTCAAACTTACTTTCAGGGGGAAATATGGATATTTCATCGAAAGCAATTTTTGTAAAAACTGCAGCGATTCAGAACCACCCCAATCCAACCTTTTCGTGTGCAGAAGCACACCACGACCATTTATTACCGGAATAACATGGGTCAGCTCATGTCCTGTTCCAATAACTAAAGAATTACTGGTTTCTGAGGTAGTATTGGCGTAATGGGCAAATAGAGAGTCAATTCCAAACGTCACTTTTGGAGCATTATAAGTTTCATATAACAACTCGTAGTACATCTTTCTTTGAGATAAGGGAACACATGGAGGTTCTGTTAAGATTACTGGGTTGTTTAATTTCCCGTTTTTAGAAGAAACACTTAAATGTTCAAAAGAATAATCCAACATATCTTCAATATAGTCCCAATTAGTGACCAAAGGTCCATCAAATGGCGATTTTATCGACAGCTTGAATGCCACATCTCTATAGACGTCATTACCAATCAATGTCAACAATTTCTGTGCCTTTCTATCACGATACCTCGAAATAAGCGATGGGAATACATTCAGTGGGGACAGACTATTAGTAAGTCCAACCTTAAACGAGTAGGTTCCCAAATCCAAGGCTATGGGAACACCCTCCTGATAGTTCCCGTAGAATGGTTCTGGTTCTACAGGCGGTGCTGTCTCCTTAAGAGGGTAAATTTCCGGTTCAAACAGCATCTTTTGCCCCCCAAATTAAGTGGTGTGGTGTGTTTTAGTCGCCAAGTGATTGCCAATTTCTTCAAATCTCAAGCCCGTGAATGGAAAATGCGAGTGGTACCTTCAAAATTTGGCGTGCTCCTGCAGGTAATCGAAGCAAAAGTGAGATTTGGGGTTTCGATTTCTTTTAGATCCCTCGTTGTGATCAAATTCCCGGTTAGGAAAAACCAGCCACGAATCATTCATGCCCGAAGAAAACAGCCCATTGAACCTCCAAGGTTACAATATTGTGACCATTCTTAAGCGTTTGGAAACCGCTACGTCCAGATTGGAAGACATCACCATTTTCCAGGATCAATTGAGGGGAATCTCTACAAATTCTGCTGATCCCAAATCAACTGAACTGGCTGCCCCTATTACTACCGGAGGTACGTCGAAAGAAGTCGAAGAAGAGCAGGAGCCAGAACCTCAATCGGTCATTTTATTCGATGAGCTTGTAGCTACCCATGTGGAGCCCTTTGTTGCCACTTCCAAGGCTATTGATCCGCTTGTTGGCGAAGCAGCTGATCATTTCTTAAAAGGATTTAAAGAACAATCAAAATTCCTTAGAATCGTGTCCCTTGCCACTGAACCTTCAATGACAGACCCTAAATTTACCGAGTTACTTACTCCAATAACTAATGAGATTCAGAGCATATCGGATGTCAAGGAAACAAATCGTAAATCGAAGTTTGGTAACAATTTAAACACTCTTGCCGAGGGTGCCGCCATTCTTGGATGGATTGTCTCTAAAACACCAGTTCCTTACATTGGCGATATCAAAGAAAGTACTCAGTTCTGGCTGAATAGAATCGTGAAAGAATTTAAAGAAAAAGATGTACAGCAAGTCGATTGGGTCAAGCAATTAATGAATATTTTCGATCAATTGAAGGATTATGTCAAGGAAAACCACAAAACTGGTCCCTCTTGGAATAGCCAGGGTAAACCATTGGCGGATGTTGATGTGGCTTCTCTTTCAGGAACTACTGTATCTGCCAAAGAACCAAAAATTGAATCTCTGGGTGCTCCTGCTCTGGGTTCCCAAGGTCCGCCCCCTCCACCACCACCCCCACCGTCAAATCTTTACAAAGAAGAGGCAAAAGAAGAAGGTCCTGGAATCACTGCCGTTTTCGCTGACTTGAACAAGGGTGAAGGAATCACTTCTGGGCTCAAGAAAGTGGAAAAATCCCAAATGACCCACAAAAATCCTGAATTGAGAAAGCAAAAACTTGAGCCAGTAGCTCCAAGCAAGCCTCAACCACCCAAAAAGCCAGCCAGCTTGTCTAACATCAAAAAGAAGCCAGCAAACAAGCAACTTATTGACGGATCCAAGTGGTTGATAGAGAATTTCACCGAAAATGATGTCAGTGGCCCAATTGAAATCGATGTAGAGATTACTCAATCAGTGTTCATCGGTAATTGTTCAGGAATTACGGTAATTCTTAAGGGTAAGGCTAATGCTATTTCAATTTCTGAAACCAAGAAGTGTGGATTTTTAGTTGATTCGCTTGTTTCAGGAATCGAAGTGATCAAATCACATAAATTTGGACTTCAAATTCAAGGAACAGCACAAATGATTAACGTTGACCAATGTGACGAAGGTAACATTTATCTTTCTAGAGAGTCGGCAGAAGTTGTTGAAGTTTTCAGTAGCAGCACCGTTGCATTGAACGTGAATATTCCAAAAGGAGATGACGATTCGACAGAATTGGCAGTTCCTGAACAATTTAAGCATACCATAGTAAATGGTAAGTTGGTGAGTGAAGTAGTAAAGCATGCAGGTTAGAAACAGTACACAACAGATGTTTTTGGTAATGGTTGTAGATTTTTGAGGAATAGAGATTGTAGAATTGCAAGAAATGAAATGTAGACGGAAAGAAGGTGGAAGAAAGACACTATGAAGAGAGATACTCTGAGGAGAGAAACTATGGAAGAAAATAATTGGAGTGAATATTATATGAGAGGAGGTGCTATGAAGGAATATATTATCAAGGAAGACCCCATAAAGATATCAACTATTAAATATGATGACAAAAGACAATATATTGAAGATTAGTGCTATGTGAAGACAACGGATTAGTAGGTGATTTTAATGCCACAGTAAAGGGAAGCGGCTTAGGACTTGGTACAAGAACAACATTACCGGAATAGGCAGCGGTGGGCGCAAAGACGTAAGAGAATAAAGATAATAGAGACAGTAAAGACAATAGAGATTACAGAGTACGAGAGAAGAGTTGGGTTGGCCATTTGAAACGAAGGAGAATTTTATCGTAGTCGTTTATTAAATACTGTCGTTTCATACAATGTGAGATGTCGACAAATCAATTGAAAACTATCGGATGCTTAAATGCAGCGGAGGCCGTATCATTATTAAGCTTACTCGATTAAGACAAATTTTAGCACTACGGACGTCACATAGAAAATAAGAGATGGACAACATAAAAGTATATCGATCATTATAATTTCCAAACAAAATAGTAAGCCACTGAAAAAAGTATTGATATGAAGACCGTTCCAATACGATTTAGCCGTTAATTCCATAGGATTCGCCTCTTCACCATCTAATGTATTTACTACCCTCTCATAACTCTCATCTTCTCTTCTCTTCTCTTCTCTTCTCTTCTCACTATCTTTTACATAGCCACCTGCACACAATTCCTTTTCTGTCCAATTTGGAAATTTTTTCGTGGAAGCTGCTAGAACATCGATAGAAAAACGATTCTTGGTGGTTTATTAATCCGATTCGAAGGCGTTTTCAAGACTTAATACAACAACGATGGTTAAAGAAACCAAGTTTTACGACCTCTTAGGGGTCTCTCCTTCTGCATCTGACAATGAGTTGAAAAAGGCTTATAGAAAAGCCGCCTTAAAATACCATCCAGATAAGAATCCATCTCCGGAGGCAGCTGAAAAGTTTAAAGATCTTAGTCATGCCTACGAGATTCTTTCTGACGAGCAAAAACGTGAAATCTATGATCTGTATGGTGAAGAAGGTTTGCAAGGTGGTGGACCAGGTGGTATGGGAGGTGGAATGGGAGCTGAAGATATCTTTTCCCAATTCTTTGGAGGAGGTTTCGGTGGTATGGGAGGTGGCCAAAGAGGCCCTGCTAGGGGTAAGGATATCAGACATTCTATTCTGTGTACCTTGGAAGAGCTTTACAAGGGTAGAACTGCCAAATTGGCCTTGAATAAGACTGTTCTTTGTAAAACCTGCGAGGGTCGTGGTGGAAAAGAGGGTAAGATTAAAAAATGTACCAGTTGTAACGGTCAAGGTGTCAAATTTGTCACCAGACAGATGGGTAGAATGATCCAAAGATTCCAGACCACTTGTGATGTCTGTAACGGTGCCGGAGACATTTGTGATCCAAAGGATCGTTGTCCAGACTGTAAGGGTAAGAAGACCCAAAGCGAGCGTAAGATCTTGGAAGTTAATATCGATCCAGGTATGAAGGACGGCCAATCCATCGTTTTCGCTGGCGAAGGTGACCAAGAGCCTGACGTGATCACTGGAGATGTGGTTTTCACTGTCGATGAAAGACCTCATGATCAGTTCACAAGAAAGGGTAACGATTTGTACTACCAGGCTGAAGTTGACTTATTGACTGCCTTGGCTGGTGGTACTCTCGCCTTCAAGCATGTTTCTGGAGAATTCATCAAGATCACCATCTTGCCTGGTGAAGTTATATCGCCAGAATTAGTCAGAGTCGTCGAAAACAAGGGTATGCCAATCTACAGACTGAGTGGCAATGGTAACTTATTTATTAAGTTCTCTGTCAAGTTCCCAGAGAACAATTTTACCACTGAAGAGAAGTTGAAGGAGTTGGAATCAATCTTGCCTGCCAGACCTAAGGTTGACATTCCAAAGGATGCTGTTGTGGATGAATGTGAATTGCACGAAGTTGACGCTAGAAAGCACAATTCCGGCGCAAGAGGGGGTAACTACCATGATTCCGACGATGAGGAAGGTCACGGCCAACCATCAGGTGTCCAATGTGCTTCCCAATAAGTGCTCTTTGGGCCTTTACTCATTTTTATTATAGATATATACTTTTGTATATTTAATCTAGGTTTGGAAATTTATCAATGATTGATAAGTAAGAGTCACAGAACAACCTAAAGTACTTATATGACGTGTATTGGGGGAATATTTATGAAGAGCTTTGATCGTTTAATCAAATTTGAATTAGTATTATTAAATGTAAAGTAATTTTCTGTTCAATTGATGCATAAATGTGAATCAGAACTGGATTGAATCCTCAAGAAGTTGTCATCTCTATATCTCTCGGTCACACTCTATCAGATACCTCAGTAGTTGATTTCTCTAGTGGAAAATCGTTAGCATCATCCAAATTAGATTCGCTATTACTTCTATGACCCTGCCAGTAAAGTAAAGCAAGTCCAAATAGACAAAGTCCGAACATAATCGTGTATGCTCCACCTTCGCCTACTGCATTGACCATTGATTGTAACGCTCCAACTCCTGCTGCAGCTAATAAACATCTCATTAAATTAAGACAACTGGTTGCAGAAGACCGCTGTTCAGGATATAAATCGACAAGAAGAGTAGTTGAAGAGCTTATCATCATTACTCCACAAAACGAAGTTATAAAAGATGCAATTAAAACAGGAGCCAAATTAACTTTGTATCTAAGACACCACCCAAACATCAAATAGAAAAAACTACCAACAGTTGCAGGGATTAGGGTAAAGTTGACTCTAGCTTTTACAACATTAAATGGCGGCCGATTTTGTTCTGGAACTGAATTGTAAAGTTGATCATAATTTGCCTTACTACGTTTATAGACCCAATTTAAAATCCTTCCAGCAAATATTGAACCAATCAATGTGCCAAATCCAGGAGCCAAATAGCATAGGCCAATCTTAATAACGGAAAAATTATACCGTTTTTCCAAAGTTGTGGAAAGAGTAGTTAATGCCATGATCATTGTAGCATATTGTAAGCTAGGTGCAATCAAATTGAAAAATACAGTTGGATTAAGGAAGATCTTGAATGGAGCAGCAAATTGGGCAATACTTATCTTTTTATTCTCCAAGGTGGACTCATCATTAGTCAACTTCTTTTTAAAAAATGGTGTTTCCAAAATGGGGGCTCGATGCACCCAGCTCTTTGGATGAACACTCATATTCCCAACGTACAGTCGATGGGATTCAGGATAAGTAAATACAGCTAAAATGAACACCGATCCTGAACCAATTGCCAAAAATATGAAGACCCCTCTCCAACCCCATCTAGCGACGAGACCGGCACCAACAAGTGCTCCAAATGCTTGTCCTATAAGTTGGACCCCAGAGATAAGACCAACATACCCACCTCTTTCAGAAGGAGGACAGAAATCTCCAACTGTCCCCGCTGATATAGCTATTAAGGGAGCAATGGAGAATGACAGTAAAGTTCTTAACACTACTAAGAGCCAGAAGACATTGGATTGAGATATTGCAACATTAACTGCAACATAAGATACAAGAGAAACCAATAAAAGGGGACGCCGACCAAATAAATCGGCGAAGGGAGCGACTAAGGTAGGTCCAATTCCTTGAAATATTAAATAGGCAACGACGGTCAAGTTTGTTACACTAGGAGATACCAGGAATTTATCAGATATAATTGGTAAAGCTGGGAAATAGATCGAGGCAGCAAGAGTGGACCATACACTGCACAACAGAATTAATAATGCGAAAATTTTCTTTTGCTTACCTGACAAAATCGAATAAACTGGTTCATTGTCTTCCAGATTAGAAGATTTAATGGATGACTTCATTGTCTTGGTTTGTTCTTCTAAGTCCCTTGGAAACCACTTCTTTATATACTACAAAGCAGCATAGACTTACCGTCGGCGGTATCGGATTTTTGTCCTGCATGTAACTTGACAGACAGCATTTGCGGAAAAGAACGACGAATTCCGAACTTAAAGCCGAATGGTAGCAGGCCATCAGTCATTATGCAGGTAAACAAACCAGGTCTGGATAGTAAAGGTCACAAGACAGAAACCAGCCATCAAGGTGTAAGTTCCGCCATCACCTAGAGCATCACTCATACTGCTTAAAGCACCGGTTCCAGCAGCAGCAAGAAGACACCGGAAAAGATTCATGCAACTGGTCAGCGTGGACCCTTTTGTTGGATATATATCAACGAGTAAAGTTGTTCCTGCCGAAATAAAGCAAGAGGCTGCAATGGATATCATCGATGACGAAATTATTATCGAAACTACACTTTGTTGCTTTTGGAGGCACCAACCAAAAATCAAAAGACCCGAGCACATCAAAGACACTCCTGGAAACAAAACCATCAATCTAGTTATATATATATTGAGTTTGGGCCTCTCACTGGCTTTCATATCTGCATACTTCTCATCATGCTGTCTCTTTACTCTTTTGTAGTAATAATTTAAAAATTTCCCAGTCGCAACGGAAGAAAGTAAAGAACATATTCCCTGAGGAAGATATACTAAACCAATATGAACAATAGAGTAATGATATTTTCTATCCAAAGTAACGGATATTGACGTTAAAACCATTGTCCAACTAGCAAATTGGAACCCGCTAGCAAGCAAGGTTAACAAAACGACTCTACTTCTCATTATTTTGTAAGCAGCTAAAATGCTAAATTTCTCCTTTTCCACCAACGTTGATGCATCATTTGTAAGCCGCTTCTTAACTGAAGGTAGAAACAAAATTGGGGCAGTATTGAAGATACTCTTGGGCTTGACAGAACCATTCCCAACTATCAGACGACTAGTTTCAGGCAAGCATATAAAAACTATTACCAATGTAGCACCAGATCCAATAGCAAGAAAATAAAACACTGCTCTCCAATCGAACCGAGATATAATTCCAGTTCCAATCAATGCACCGAAGGCATTTCCTACTAATTGTAGACCTCCCAACACGCCAACAAAACCTCCTCTTTCAGCCCTGGTAGTTATGTCACCACCAACTCCAGAGTTTACTGCGATAACTGGTGCAATTCCACCAGCCTGAATACATCTCAAAAATATAAGTAACCAAAACTTATTAGAAACGGCTATCCCTATACAAGCTCCGATATATATAATTAAACAAGCAATAATAACTGGCCGTTTCCCCAAAGAATCGGCCAAATTCAGAGTAATTGTTGGCACAATACCCTGAAAGATTAAATAAACTACCACAACTAGATTCATCACCGAGTCACTTTCATGGAAATAGTTTGAAAGTACTGTGATCATTGGGAAAAATATTGGCGAGGCTATAGTTGACCAGAACCCAGTTAAGGACAAAACCAAGACCAAGCAGAACTTTTCAGTGGGCAGGATAATCAGGTATTCAATTTCCTTCTCCAGAAGGATAGGTTCATCACCTGTGTCATCGTATTTTCCATTCTCAACATCCATCGATAAGGGTTTAGAAAAGATAAGGAGACGAAGTTATTCGAAAAACCTCCACAATAGAGATGTGGAAGTCATCTGACGTCAAGCTAAGAGGCAACCTTCCAGAAAGAGTAATTATATAAATTAATAAAACCCTTGAAAATAATCTGGGCAACGGTTTTCCTAATTTATTCTATTATTTACCGTTTTACTGAATATTTCGTAATCTCTATCGTAATTTTGAAGTACTTAACTAACTATATAAATTGATGACTGCAATAGTTTGCTTGTAGCCGATTTCATGGACTATGTTCTATGGGATAAAATTTGTCTAGGGTTGAAAATCCGTCAAGCGTAAAAAAATAAAAACTTCAATTAGGGCTATAATTTGGGTTGCAAGTGAGTTCTAATTGTTTTTATTGTACTTTTTAGCAGGAGGGTTTTCTGGGGTAGTGATCATAAAGTTTATGCTGGAACTCTTTGCTGCCTTAGACTTTTTCGACGCTCCATGCTCTTCAGTTCCTTGCTTATCAAATCTTAAAATGTTACCTCCTCCTGGAACTTTATTAATCCTTTCATCTAGAGCATTTTGGGCAGGCATTGGCAAAGGTCGATAATGCAAAGGGGGCGGTGGAATCATCACATTTTCAGGTGGAGTACTACCCATGTAATATTGGTAGGGATTGCTGGTGCTTGCTGCTGGTAATGCAAAGGTTGGATTTTGCACCCCTATTTTTGGAACAGAATTAACCGTAGGTGGCAGAGAAGCAGTACTACTGATAACTCCGATATTTTGCTTTTGATTGTAAGGAGATCCAAGAAATTTGTTATCTGACACAGGAGGACTTGGATGGAAGTAAACGGGGTATGAAGGTGACAGTCCTGTACCAGTAATAGGCAAGGGAAGTAACACAGGCTTAGCATTGCTCATGGAAGGTGATGGTTCTCTTTCAACCGTGCTACCGGAATTGTTTCTAGTGTGAAGAGTAGGCAACTTTGGCAGCTGATAAGGAGATCTACCAGGTGAAACGGTTCTTGGCTTTTCCTGATCGACAATTACTGATGCAGCCTTTTTAGTAGATCCACCAAGTATCAGGTCGGCCAGTCTCTTTGTTCCAGATGGGTAGGAGGACAAATCTTTGAATTTTTGTCTCATTTCGTCGGCTTTAATATCACTACTTAAAAGAAGTGGAATCAAATCCGGTGAAACTTTTAAAGTTTGGGTTAACTTCAAGAGATCCAAAGTGCAATGAGCAAAATCATTTCTAATTTGTTCTTGTTTAGTAATTTCTTGTTCAGTTTTGAACCGAATTAACTCATTAATGGTGGTGGTATCAAAAGATTTAATAGAAGCCTGCTCTATTTGTAAAATCTCTGCAATCTTTACTTGATTTGGGTCAGGTAAAGGTGTTTCAATGTGAGTAGACTTGATAGTTTTCTTATCCAGGTTTTTCTGTGGAGAGTCTTCTGAGAGTTCAAATGTAGGACTCATAGCAGGTTGTAAACGTTTCATATGAACCTTTGGCAGAGAACCTGCCGTGGCTGACTGCAGCTCTTTCTTTTCTCTTTCCATTCGTTCTCCTTCACTGATAATCTTTTCAAGAGACCTCAGAGTTAACAGAGAATGATGGCCATAATGCCTATATTGTGCTCTATCGATATTAACCCCCTTAAAACTTGTCAATATGAGGGGATTTGAAGGTGACTGTCTAATAGGGTCTGAACTAGAATGCTCTTTTGTGTCTTCTTCTGAAGTTGTGGGCAGGGTCGAAGATATACTATCTCGTCTGCTTGAAAAAGCAGAGGGGACCTCTTTCCCAGACGCCCCCATATTTATTAAACTTAAAACGGAAATCAATTTGGTGGTTTTTGAAATATATCCATCGATCTGACCAGACAATAGTTTATGTACTGCTGGTACAATATAACGTTATTCTCTGATGGGGTTCACAAAGGCTCTTGTGATTATAAATAAAACTACGTCAATTAGTTGGTGTTAAACCTTGAGTTGATATTTGAAAAGATATAAGGCAATGAAGTTTTGCTGCCTCTTCGGACAAAGCTGTATTGAATTAATTGAGGTATATCTGTCAATAAAAGGGTCGGCTTGGAAATTGTTGATCTCACAAATGATTTCTATATCAACTGTTGGTTGGACTTGGAGTATTTGAACGAACAACTAGCGAATGTACAGCGAAGGGAATTCCAAAATCTTGTTCAGACGATAATAAAGATTGGAATATATTAAGTTTCGAGTGATTTGGGAAAGCAAATACAATAATAACTTGAACAAATGAATTTCGCCTTATTGTAGTTAACACTCGGAGTTGAGGAGAAGAAAGTTTGGAAAAATACCAAACTAAGTTATAATTTAATGATTGGAGTCAAAAGGAAATTTAACGAAAGAGGGGAGCTCCTTAACTTTTATAAGTTTGTCGTCAAGTCAAGTATACCGCAATCGGTGTACGAATAATTATATATGTACCAAAGTCATCAAAATAGACATTAATGGATAATGAAAATGGTTGCATAAAAGTGGCATTTCCTAATCGGGAAATAGTCTTAATGAACTTCCCAAATAGGAATACTTGCAAACTCATATTCAACCAAGAGAAAGTAGCAGGGGGACGCGGGAAGAAGCTAAAAGCTTAATCGGGCACTCTGATGAGTTAATTTGAACACATTTTTCACTTGAGTATGTATAAATGTTTTCCCGAGGGATTGTGTTGCCATGATTTTATGATCTTGGCTAACAAAGGTTGTAACTTCCTCACAATAAATTTAATTGAAAAATTCTAGAGGATACATTTTGTTTAAAAAGTTAACACTAATTATAAGTAAGTTGTTTCATATAATATAGCAGTAGACCGACAATGATGGGATAAGACTGCAATGCATATGATTCCACTAAAGAAGACGCATCATCAAGACGCCTTTTGGGTTCAGCCTTGTGATAAATCGTTCATTTCTCTAAACGGTATCCGGTGTATAGAAAAAAAAAATCCCCCCTTTGATTTCACCGATAAAATCATTAAAAACGGAAGATAACCATGGCAACTCCTCATCGGCCTATTATTGTGGGGCTTTCCGGTCCTACATCATCTGGGAAAACAACAATAGCGGAATCTTTACATCAATTATTCAATAACTCTATTCTTATTCACTTAGACGACTTTTATGTTCCCGATGAAGAAATACCCTTTGATGAAGAACGTCAAGAGAGTAATTGGGATTGCCCTGAAGCATTGAATTATGAAAAGTTCTCCAAATATGTTGAAAATGTGAAACAAAATGGCATTGATGCAAATATGGGGAATGAGACAAAATCATATGAGGGGGATATTAGTTTACAGTTAACAAACAAGGAAAAACTTCAATTTGAGGAAAAGCTTTCCAAGTATCAGGACACTCCAATTGTTTTCGTTGAAGGGTTTATGCTATACCATGATCCTAAGATAGTCTCTTTATTTGACGTAAAACTTTTCTTTTATGCATCTTATGATTGTCTTAAAGCTAGAAGAGAATCCAGAACTGGTTATAATACAGTTGCAGGGTTCTGGGTAGATCCCCCTGGATATTTTGAAAAAATGGTCTGGCCGGAATATGTTAAAAATCATAAACAGTTATTCAAAAATAACGACGTTAACGATAAATTAAATGACTACGCCCTAAAAGAACTACAAATTATTCCATACAAGAACGACAAAAATCTGTCGTTGGTTGATTTACTAGAGTGGTCAATCGAACAGATCCCTCTTAATTAATTTATTCGCTTTCAAGAGCAATTATGCATTTGTATTTATTTAAAATTATAATAGAATATAACTTTACTTATCATAACCCATTGTCGACTACTTCTTCGACTTCTTAGATTTCTTTGCCTTCTTTGCACTCTTCATCTCAGCATCAAAGATTTCTTGAGCATTTTCAACCTTTCTTTTAGCATCCTTCTTTTTAATACTTACAGTACCGTTCCCCTTTGCAGCCTTGTTGACAGATTTTTCTGCTTCAACCCATTCTTCTCCATCAGCAATGGCGTATTTGTCTAAATTAAGAGAATCAATTAATTCTCGTTGCTTCAATCTGAGTTCAGACATAGCCTCATCTCCAGCTTCATCCAAATCATCATGTAGCTTCTGCTCAATTGCATCGTAATCAATGTGCTCAGCTTCCCCATCCATTTCTTGTACTGTTTCATCCTTGAGAGCAGGCATAGTTTGTTCAATTGATTTACTTACAAACGACTTGAAAAACATGGAGAATTTTCTAATGATCTTAGCAAACATGGCCATTGCTTGATTAGAAGGTAAGTTCAACTCCTTGGCGATGGTATCCATGTCCTTTCTTTGAAGCCCAATTGCCAATAAAATGGCAGCTTGAACAGAGGACAATTTAACATCTTCGACTTTTTTGGAAAAGTAGATTCCAGCAATTGATGGTAACATATCAACAATAACATGATAATCCAACAAATTGTTGGCATATGAGTCCAATCTCTTTAAGTCGAATGGAGAAAAAAGATCGTCCATTTGGTCCTTTGTTAAGGATTTGTTTACTGAATCACCCTCTCCCATTTCACAAGCTTCAATGATGTTTAAGGATTGAACTGCAGCAAACTTTTTGAATTCGTATGATAATAAATGTAAGAATCTTCTGTGAAAATCTTTAGAGAATTCACCCAACCAAGTCTTTTCTCTATCAGGGAGAACGTTAATCATAACAGAAGTATGTTCACCGGTCAATTCATTAGCTGTTTGACGAAGATAGACTGGAACAAATCCACTTCTTTTCCAGAATTTGTGCAATTGAGGGGTCAACCCGTACGAAACTCCAAGATAGTCCAAATAGTATGGTGGCTTTTCCGAAAGTTTCAACAACAAAGGTGGCAAAGACTTGGCATCTCTCAATTTGATTTCATCTTTTAATGAACCATTGCTTAATTCCTTTTCAGTGACTCTGGTAATAGTGTGATCATTAATAGTATTAGATTCGCTGATGTCAGCAAATTTACCCTGATAATAGTCTTGTAACAATTCGATAGCTCTAGAACCGTACCCCATTCCAGCGTACTCTGGGTTGGTAGCAATTCTGACTACTCTTGCTCCAGATAAAGATGCAAAGTCTTCATCTTGGAATTGTTGAGAGATAAGCCATGGAATCAAATCACCTCCAGCTCTTTGACCTCGAGATAAAGACTTTCTTACGCTTTCTTTGGAAATTTCTCCTTCCAAAGCTAATTGAACCACACATAATGGATCAGGAATCTTGTTATCATTATCATCAAGGGGAGGTAACAATACAAATAATTGATGAGCAGGAGCATCACTCATTAATTGTAAATCATTAGGAGAATTCTTATAATGGGAAGCGACATATAATGCCATCATTTTTTGTAAAAATGCTTCAGATACCGGATGATAAGAGAACAATGTATCTCTATTAATGTAGAAAAGATTACATTGAGAAGGATGTGGGGTTCCCTTGGTGGCAAAACGGGCATTTTTAGATAATGAAACATCCAAACATAATAATTTGTTCAACCATTTTTCAACTGCATCTCCAGGGGCATATCTGATGGGTTCATCTAAGGTAACTTCTCTTAATTTTCTACCCCGGACTTCCACATCTGCCTTTTTGTCATCTCTGGAAACGATAGTAGTATCAGAATTGCCATTGCTGACAGATTGTTCCCGCAATTGTTGAATCAACTTTAATGAAAGTGATCTACCAGTACCTTCATAACCGTTGATGGTTGATGCCATAAAGATCAAGTACGGACCCATGAGTTTTTTCACCACTGGCAAAGGAATAGCAGCAGCTTCATCAATAATAAGCAATTCTGCCTGGCCCAAAACCTGTGAATCAGTAGGAGAGATATACTGGATTGTTTGACGATGTCCTCGCTTGATGTCAACTCGAACAATGGCCTTATTAAACGAAGGGTTAGTCAGCTGGATAATATCATAATCTAAATGTTCTGTGTATCCAAGAGCATCAAAACCTTTGAAAATGAATTCAAACAAGGTCTTCAAATTTTCTGGAGATGGAGAAGTGACAAAGATGTTAGAATAACCATGAGAGACAGCAGCAGAAATTGAAATACCCAAAGCAGCAGACTTTCCTCTACCTCTTCCAGCGGTCAACGTTACGGTGCTGGACAAAGTTTTCTCTGAAATGGCGTCTATGAAGGTCAAAATTGCCTGTGCTTGGTTAATGGTTTTAGACAATGCAACCAAAGACCCTGCTGGTTGAATATCGGCCAAGGATTCTTTCAATTCTTTCAATTCTTGTTGTTTAGGTTCCAAGAGATCATCATCTTTTGGAGGTAAAGCCTTAATATGTTTACCACCAGAGATTGGCAAAACGTTAAGTTCATCATCGACAACTAAACAATTGGCACATGAACCCAAAGACATCAAGAAACGTTCATTAAATCTGGCTACCACATCATCGTGAGCCTCAGTTCTATACCGAGAATGGATATCCATGGACATAGTGTACAATTGCTTTAAAGAAGTCATGGATTTTAATAAAATGACAACCAATCCACCACCTTCAACAGTCTCAATAGTTCTGGCTAAAAGATTAGGGGTTAAGGCCTCGAAATCTTGTAGAATACACATCCCGTAAGTGTTACCCAAAATCTTTTCGGTTTCCTTATAATAGACGTAACGAATGTGTTGATTTGAAATGAAAGTTTCAAAAGGATCTTGATCATTCACTTCCCTGATACCTCTTTTAATATCCTTTTTGATCTTTGCCTCTCTTTTTTGTCTGTGAGATGTAAATCCTAGAAGCTTTTTCTTGTAAGCCCATAAAACTGATTTATTCATTTTCAAGTCTGAAGACATCATTAAGTAATGTAAATTGGGGAGTTGGTTCTTAGCTTTGTCACCAACGATAACAAAGAAACTTCTTTCCCTCTCTTGAACACCATTACGGATAAGAGAGGGAATACGGGAGTCAATAGCTTTCTTTCCCATGGCTTTCACTTGGTAAATCCAAAAGCTACAATAAAAAATTCACGATGAGTCGTGCGATGAGCGTACTGCAGATAATTATCATCAACAAGATGTGTACCATACAATATTACAGCCCGAGGGTAGTTGGGAAACAGGAACAAGATCGAGAGCTATGGAAGCAAGGAAACCTTTCAAAGAACTCATCAAAGCCGATATAAATAATTTAGGGTGAACATTAGATTTAAAATGCAATTAGACCTGAATTATACCGCTGAAAATTCAACAAACTACTTCAAGTTACATCTCATCCTGTATATAGACCTAAAATGGTTGCAACATTAGAAAGGCTGCAAAAAACTGTCGCTTGTAGTTTACAAAGACACCTTCAACAGTGTTTTAAAGAGTTTAAAAAACATAAATTATCCTTCAAGTATGGGAAGAAGAAGAAAAAATTTCAATGCCATGGAATTGGCTTCTGAAACAAACTCCAATAAACCTCCACGAGCATCCTCTATCAAGAATAATGGTACCAAATATTTATTATCAACAGCATCATCACAACCTCATAACCTGGATGAAACTTCAGCAAAGAAAATTGCCCCCCGTTCAGGATTACAATTTCAAGTTGGTCCCCTGTTCGAAAAAACTGAATCCATTGAAACTGTTTATACTTCTGATAACCTTGATCCAGTTTATCCTCAAATCACTGCCAGAATCGATCGTGGATTGAAATTAATAGATAACCAATGGATAGGATACAAGAGAAATTATTTCACAGTAACTGCAGCTTTTCAAATAGACCCTTTAGACGTGGAAGAATGTAGAGGAAAGAAATTCAAAATGGATAATGGTAGTGGTGATCTTATGCCTATAGAATATTTTGCCATACAGTTGGTCTCTGTGTGTGTAGAGACAAATGAAGAGGTGCCACTTGTACAGCATACCGCTAAAAGAGATAAAGGTCCACAATCTGAACCTCCAATATATCCTATAATACCCGGGAATTTACCAGACCACACCACCGTCAAAGAGGCTGCAAATATTCGTAATGATATAAAAATTGCTGAGCTCAACTCTATATTCTACCTCTCACCACGGGAAAGAAACGATCATAAATTATGCAACACATACCCCTATGACCAAGAAGTATCCACAGCAGCACGTTACGAAAGAATACAATTTTCAACCTCTATTCATTCTCGGAAATTCTCACATTCACATCATCATTTTTATCTAGCATTGAGACTTTTAGGAGTAACTGGGGGTCGATCGACGGTACTTTCAAGTGCTCGGACTCCTCCTTTGATTGTTAGAGGTAGATCACCTTCAAATTATCCCAAAGAGGGGAGTCCACCAAGTCTCGAACAACTACAATTAAAACAACAAAGAGATAAAAGAAGATATCAAGAATTACGACCACCACTAGAAAAACTCACTTTTAGAACAGATCCTAATTATAACAATGTTAGCTATTCGAAGAAATCCAATTTCTCCTCTGGTTTCTTGCCGATAAAACTGCCAATGTTAAGCCAACGAACAAATGTTAAACGAAAAAATAGAGAGAAACGTAAAACCACCGATTTTATGATTGATCATGAATTATTAATCAAAGAAGAATTTGCCCCAATTGACCAAGAAATATACAAGGAAAACAAAAAGAAAACCACTCATTTGCAATTGCTTCCTTGTCTAACTTCAGACTGCGCCCAAAACTACGGTTTATTTGGCGAGGTTGCAGAAAATACCCATTCTGGCTCTTACTATAATTCAATGTTAAGAGATGCGAATATGGAATATTCTTTCGAAGCATTTTATGAAGACGTAGAGGAGGAGATTGAATTCGAATAATTTTATGGAATATCGGAGGTACAAAAGATTATCCATTCACTAAATTCAATTCATAATTGATATAAAATCCTTCGAATATGTGAATCTGATAAATCCCATCTTCATATTTTATATCAACAAATCTAAATCCCTCCCATCCCTAGTAGAAAATTGGTCAACACCTGCATATAACCATCATTACCAGTCGAGCGGAAAAAACTCGAAAACTAGCAAAAGTCTACTAACTCGAACGTGAAAAGAATTGACTTGAAATGTTGTTTTTCAGTTTTTTCAAGACTCTTGTTGACCAGGAGGTGACCGTGGAATTAAAGAATGATATAGAGATCAAGGGAACATTGAAAACGGTAGACCAGTTCTTCAACTTGAAGTTGGACAACATATCCTGTGCTAATGAGTCAAAGTACCCCCACTTGAGATCGGTAAAGAACTTGTTTATCAGAGGCTCCACAGTCCGTTATGTTCATATGAGTGCTGGGTCCGTCGACTGTACTTTATTGCAGGATGCATCTAGAAGAGGTATGTAAATATATATTGGGTAAACTTTTCTGGGACGTACATACTAACAATTTTATAGAGGCTATGGTACTGGGATCTAAATGATAGCGATTTTTGTATATTACATGAAAGATAGACGAAGATTTGAATGTAGGAGTGTAGAACGAACAACACTAAATCATCAAGTGGGTTTAAAAAGCTTCAAGCAACTGATAATTTACATGATTTTCCCCTTCGAGAGTTTATATAGGGTCCACCTTAAGGGTCTGAAGCGTCAAAAATGAACTCCTAGTACTCCTTTGTATCATTATGGCTGGTACATGAAAATAGATGAAAAAAGTAAGTGAAGCTTCTCCCGTTGAAGATTTTTGTTGCTAAGGGAAGGTAGAAGGCTGAAGGTTGATCAAGGGGTTGAAGAGGTTCCATGGTTCCAAATGCCATGCATCTTAGTTTGATCAATACTACGTTTCGAGCGGCTTGGATAATCTGGCTTGACATTTAGCACGTGTATGTCCGGGTTTCTTACAATAAGAACATACTATCTTGTTTTTCGTTTTTTCTTTCTTCTTTGGCTTGATAGCTGACTGGGGATCCTCCTCTTTTAGATTGCTGGATCTTGATATACCGAGTTGATGTAACTTATTGGATAATTCTGCTGTTTCAAATTGGTCTTTGATCTTCCCAAATGGTATAACTAGATATTTATCATCGAATAAAACATCAGAGTGACATTTGGAGCACGTAATTGCCCTTTTATAATCATCAACCAGTGTCTCCTCGGTAATTTCAGCGCTTCTTTCTACTGCCAGCGCCAAAAGTTGAATAAATTGATTCAACTGATCAATTTTTTGATGGTACGAATTTTTGAGCAGATCAAGTTCCTTATTTTTCTCAGAAACTGCCTTTGCAAGTTTATCTACACTATTAGATAGCTCAACAATAGACATGGTACAACTCTATTAGACTCTTTCTTCACCGATTATGTAGAACTTTTTCAGTTTCTCTTTTTTTGGTGCACTGAATTTAAGGGTACCAATTTTTAAGGTTGGAATATTTTTGAACTAATGAATGTTTTTTTGGATTGATAAGACCTAACTCCAACTAGACTTAGTAAAAGATATAACGGTTTGATTGGGAAAGGGCTTGATTTTCACCCCGAAAGGTATTCGAATAGTGTTGAAGCGGATCCATTTATTAACAAAGATTGAAGCATTGACTTTTATTCTATCCCCTTTAAACTAAAACATAGAATATATATACTGTCCAGATGAAGCCATTCAACACTCTCCATGAAGATCTAATCCATGACCTACAATATGACTTCTATGGGAAGCATATAGCGACAGCTTCATCGGACCAGCACATTAAAGTATTTGATTTTGACCCTTACACAAACGGATGGGTTTTGAATGACCTGTGGAAGGCCCATGATTCCCTGATTGTTAAAATTTCATGGGCCCATCCTGAGTTTTGTGCTACTAAATTGTTAGCATCATGCTCTTATGACAGAACTGTGAAAGTCTGGCAAGAATCACCGGATGAATTGCATGGCCTGGGAAGAAGATGGATCAAGCTTGCCACATTAGCAGTGGAATCATATGGCCCGATTTATGATGTTGTTTTCGCCCCAAAACATCTCGGATTGAAGTTGGGATGTATCGGACTGGACGGTGTTTTCAGAATTTATGAATCAACAGAATCTGCAGACTTAACAGCATGGCAATTGACCACAGAAATTCCGTTTCTTCAGTCAATTTTACCGGCCAAAAATTTGCAGAGTACTTTTGCCTTAGAATGGTGTCCCACCAAATTCACCTCGAGAGAAATGTTTATTGTGGTGGCCATTGATCAGGCTTTCATATATGGATCAAACACCAACGGTAATGCTACCCAGATGACTGGGATACCTCCTGCTGATAGGGGTGAAGAAATTGAATCAACGGCTCTGAAATATGTAAAATTATGTAACCTACCTGAACATAATGCTCTTATTCGTTCGGTGAGTTGGGCCCCATCGATGGGTAGAAAACATCACTTTATTGCCACCGGCTGTAAAGACGGCCTTGTGAGGATTTTCAAGGCCATAGAGTCAGATGGCGAGCTTCTTGTGGAACTAGTAGCCTCTTTGAATGAACACAAGCTGGAGGTGTGGAAGGTGAGCTGGAATCTTACCGGAACAATCTTGAGCTCAGCTGGAGATGACGGGAAAGTGAGGTTATGGAAGAGCAATTATCTCAATGAATGGAAATGTATGAGTGTTATCGATAGTACCCATAAGGTTGGAGAAGGTCAGTCATAAAGAAAACACATTTCGAATGATTAATTTACAATCGTATAATAGACATGATTTATTAAAAGAGTTTTATGAACGGGTGTCAATTAATTTATGGAAAGATGCCCTCTATTTCTTCTATTTCTATATGGTTCATCTATACTGATTATCTATTCTTTGATCTAATTTCTTTGATCTATTTTTTGACCTTTTTATGCTCCAACTGGTCCCATAACTCCTCCTCGTCACTTTCTTCATGCTTTCTCTTTGCCTCATCTACTTCTCCTTCTTCACCTTCATCCTCGGGATCTACAATGATTACTGAATTAATCTGGGTACCCAAATAAACCTTAGCCACAACTTCTCTATCTTCAACATCATAAACTCTTAAGTACCTATCGAGGCCACCAGTGGCTACCAAGCTGTCAACTACGTCAACACCAAACACAGCACCAGTGTTTCCTCCAGTGTACTTTCCGAGTAATTTGGCCACGGGCTTTTGAATGGTTCCTGCTGAAGCAGAATGGGTCTTGAATGCCTTCTGATCTACCTTTTCCAATGAATACTTGGCTACCAATCCGTGCGTATCAGATATAATAATATCTTCTTGGTCTCCATTGGTGAAGGATAAGGTCAAAATCGATTTTTCACATATAGGATAGTTCTTCTTGGGTCTTTTACCGTGTTTGGTGTCGTACATCCGTAATTGACCATATTTAGTAGTGGTGATGAATTGATACCCTCCAGAAGTTCTAGTGTCTTTATTATCCAAGAACTCTACTTTGGTTATCCATATTGGTGGTCTCAAGTCCAAGTGATCATTTTTTACATTCCGGGCTGCGAATATTACCTTTTGGTTACCAAAGAATGAATCCTTAACCTTTTCATCGGTAAAAACTTCATCTGGAATGGAATCTTCTTCGTACAACTTGATTATTTGGGCGTCGTTTTCTTGTCCTCCAAAAACAACCACGCTTGGCTCAACAGGATGCAATGATATACATGATATTGGCTTCTTTGTATCAAGTTGAATGCTAATTGCAGGTAATTGGAATTTCCCTTCATCAAGATTTATGAAAAATATTCTACCGGATGAATAAGTGGCTACAATTATCTCATTGGTTTTATCTTCGAACAATGATACTGGAACATCGTCCTTGTGTGCCCTAGAAAGATTATACGTTTTTAAAAGGTCATATTCATCAGTATTTAGGTCATAGACTCGTAAAGTGTCATCGGCTCTCAATGCGATGAGGTAGTCTCCACTAATTTCCATTTGCAACACTCTAGATTTGGCGGTGGTTCCCTCTTCATTGCACACATTTCTAATCAGAATTGGCTGAGGTTTATCCTGCTTAGAGGTATCGGTACCATGTACACATAAGATCTCCTTTACGCTCCCTGTATCCTCACAGGCTGCTAAGAACTTCATGACTGATGGAGATGAGTTGATAAATTTCCAAAAAAAAAAAGTTGGAGTGAAAAATGCATCAAACAAATTATCAATTGAAGTTAGAAGGTAAGGGATAACCAGTAGTTAAGAGAGGTAAAGGATTATAAAGTGCTACAGGTAAAAGATGTACGAAATAACACAGCGTTGGAAAAGTTATAAATTACAAAAGGAAAGTTTATAAAAGGTATAAATTAAAAAAGTTGAATCAGGTATCAACAGCTATAGTATATAGAGGGACGCAGTGGTCGTACACATTAAAATAGATAATCTGATTGATAATCTGATTGAACCTAAGACATCTTTTTGGCCAGACGGGCCTTTCTATTATGATTTCCCTGAGAGGCTTTATTTTTATTGGCCTGTTTACGTTCTCGTTGAGGGTTCTTTATTGGCTTCCCCTTATCTTCTTTCTCCCCTTCACCTCTTTCGTCATTCATTTTCTCAATTGGAGGATTTCTAATCTTCTTGTTGGGATTACCATTCTCCAAAAAATCTCTTTCAAGCAACTTGAGTCGTTTTGGAACTTTTTCAAGCATTCTAAACCATCCTTCAATCTGTTCGTCTGACCATCCACTCTTACTCTTAAGTCGCTGTCTTGTGGCCGAATTTCTAGCATTTCTTATAAACAAACTTATTCCTTCTTCCTTGTAAGAAGCAAAGAGAAACTTTTCCACTGGCAGAATGATATTATGAGCATTTCTTTGGCTGTTTGTTTTATCTCCTTCTCCTTCTGCTTCTCCCATTATTGCTGCATTTTCTGCAGCCGCTGCTTCCCAAGAATAAGAATCGTCAGGTTCATCTTCATCACTGTCGTATAACAACTCCAAAGCTGAGGCTAAGGTCTTACTATTCAACTCTGCAGTTCTTTTATTTCCCAGATCTTTTGTCAAACGTTGCATAGATTGTGAAGATGTGGCAAATCTATCCAATTGCAGTTTAGAGATAGGTACCAGTGCTTCTATTTCAGGATTATATTCGTCGATAGCGTCTATAATATCTGGATTTTCCAAAATTAAGTTTGTTACCTGATCTAGATCACCATTATATTTCTTTAATATTGAAATTGCTTTACCATCGTTCAAATTGGGAAATAATTCCGCAAGAAATTGAACATGTTCATCAGATATTTCAATGTCTGGTATAGTTAAATCGTTAGAATCACCCTCATCGAACAGAATATTTCTCAAAAATTGCAATCTTTCCTCGAGTCCTGGAATCAATTCTTGGAAAGGCTCTGATATAATCAAAGAACTAAACAATGGTGATATTCCAAGAGTCTTTGAACTCGTCACATGTAAATCCATAGCCAATTTAGCAATCTTGGCCACCGAGAGAGATATTAAAGAAGTAATCATTACATTTTTGGCCGTTTCCTTATGGATACTCAAATAAAGTTCTTCCAAAATTTCTATCCATTCAGCCTTAACAAATTGTTCAGCAAACGGTAAAGAACTTGTGTTCGCTTTTCTAATAGTCTTATTCAGGCCGTTCACAGATTGGGGACCACCTGTTAAGTTGAAATGCTGAGCTTTTGAGGCAATGTGTTGTCCTAATAATTTAGAAAGAGTATCTAAATCGCTTGTAGTAAATTTCCCATTGATGATTGACTCTTTCAAATGTTTATATAAAACAGGAATGCTACTGATGCCACCAGATTTCTTTTCATTGAACTTTGATTTGAAGGTTCCATCAACAAGCTGTCTCACAGTGGTTGAATTGTCCGTAATATAGATTGAAATGAATTGCCATACTGCTTCACCGGTGAAATTGAGTTTAATGATACTAGAATTTTTGATGAATGAAAATACTCTTGCCCTTAATAATTCACCATTACTTCTAATTTCAGGGTTTATGTGACCCAAGGAAAAAATCTTATTATGCTCTTGAACCGTTTCAGCAAGATATACCTTTAGGAATAATTGAAGTTGCTGTTGTGACTTTACATGGATAAGATTATAGCCATAAGCTTCATTATTATCGAGGAACATGAAGAGACGTATATAGGTCTCCAATAAATGGACCCATATCACTGGATCCTTATCTATGAGCGATGAACGAAGCTTGAACGGCGGATAATGTGGAATGTTAATCTGAAGTTGTGTTTCGAAGTTCATAATATCACTTTTCACCGTCCCTTCACCGGTTCTTATATAGATCAGAGAATGAGCAAATGTGCAAAAGAGGAAATGTTTCAAAAAAAAGGTATAAATAAGACTGAAAAAGAGATTGAAGGAGATGGACAATATATATACAAACGTTGATTAAAAGAACGTGAAGACGAATAGAAGAGTGGATATAAATAGAAGGGAAACGATAGATAGAAACAAAAGTAAAAAAATTGCTATTGTAGATTGAATGAAGCGATATCATATATTTCAATCAACTGTTTTATTTCTTGCTTTTTACCCATTACAAAAAAATCATCATATATTCTAGATATCATCAAAACTGATGGAGTGATACATATCATATTATTAATCATTAATGCTATTAGATGCGGGTTTTCGCATGTTTAAGATGGATAGAAAACAAATATCACATCAGAGATTTTAACTCATGGAAGGAATCTTGCACTTCCAATTCTACTTCCTCCAAAGCTCTCAGTTCAGAACGTACCCCGAAGTACCAGATCATCCCATTTATTAACGAACTGAATCCAACGATTGAATTGACAACCAAGACAACGGTGGTCCATAATGGTGATATAATTCCAAAGATTGGTACTAAAATAAACATGACAAAGACAAAGCTGATCCCCAAAAAGAAATGGAGTTTACGCCATCCGGTCTGGTAAGGAATTGTAACTCTCTGGTATTCTTCAATCTCCATGAAAATCTCTTTGTATAAATTAATTCTATCAGTAGGGGTTCTAGATACTGGGACATAGGTGGGATCTGCACCTACTTTTAACTCAACATAGTAGGCAAAATGGTCAGAATAGGAACAATTATATGGAGGTGGTAATTGTTCGGTAAATCTGACTTCAGCATCAATAATGGTGACCCTTTTTGGGTCAACAAAGGCATAATCGAGTCTACAAGCTTCCTCTATTCTTCTTCTTGATCGCCAAGTGTTGAGAGTAGAATCACAAGTCACCCCAGCTCTCAAAACTTGTTCAGTTGGATCCATACGCAGCACCTCCTCAAGCAGTCTCATAAGCAGACCACGACGTTTTTTCAACATGTCCCATGAATCAGCCATTCCACCTTCAACGGTAAAGAGTTTATAGGGCAACGAATTGGGCCTTGAATTTAAGTCTCCAACAACAATGGTAGCATATCCTGAAGCTCGAACAAATTGTACGATTTTAACAAGATCCCAAGCTTGACAGATTCGATGACATGAATAATTATCGGCAGCGTACGGAGCATGCATATGAGAGTTAAGTAAAGCTATCGGAGTGGCACCTTTCACATGGGGCTTCAATAATGTGATAGCAATGCCCTTCCCAACATACCAGTCCCCTCTATAAAAGGCAGAAGGTCTTCCATTGACTGGGAACCGATACATAAATGAGCCTTCGAATGGAATCTTTGATATGATTGCCAAACCTGGGCCAGTTATAATCCCTGACTTATAGATTCTTTGGTAGGGGAAATATCTTTTGCAAGTGGCAGCAAGATATTTCCAATCTTCTTCAACCCATACTTCTTGTAGAGCTACCACATCGTAAAGATTATGTTCCTTTTCCAATTTATCGGCAATTGCTTTAAGTCTTTCCTCACGTAAAGATGAAATATATTTGAGACCCCAAGTATTTAAGGTTAAAAGACGTAACGGAACTTCGCTGGGCTTTGAAGATTCACCTTGGATTACTTGAGTTGCAGAAGATCCTGAAATCGTGGGCATTAGCGACGGTATAAGCACGGGAGGTGCAGTAGTCATGGCTATTTTGGAGGAAAACACGGCAAGGTATTAAGAAATTTCAGAACCGCAGCAAGAGCAACAAATCGAAAATAATTAAGCAACCGTTGCCGACATTTAGAACGTTTTGACTGGGAATGATGAGAGGGTTGAGATGTAAAAACCGACAAGATATCAAAATAGTCGAGCTTATATCAGAAAATATGAGAGGAGGTCAAAAAAGAAGAAGAAGGAACACTTGATATCGGCAATGTTGGTGATATAATAGCCGATGGGGATTGTTTATGTAATTTTTCTGTAACTCAGTTACAGTCTCATTCAAAAGTCGCATTTCCTATTCGGGCATCAACGGAGTCCTATAATTGAAGACCGAAGGGATGATCAGTATGAACTTATAGGGCATATTATATTGGTATTGTTCCACTATTTGACCTTGAGTACAACATTATCGATAAAAATCAAATAAACTTAGTGAAGATGTCCTAGCTTCAAACTCATTCGTTTCAGTTAACCTAATAAATCCATCACTTACCCTTCTCCAGCTTTTCTTTACCTGAACTGCACACAACCTATCACGTAAATAAACAAATACGTGCACATCAACAAACCTAAAAACAAAGAACTCAACAGACATCTCCCATATTTTACCCCCCCAAATGACGGTTTTCGATGAATTTAACGATCTCAAGACCGAGATGGAAAAGTTCTCGAGACATTTTGAAACAGATTTGACCGCAAAGCGTACTCTCATACTCCAAGAAAGACAAAATCACCAGTTGGAAATTTCCGATTTGGCTCAACATGAACAGAGGTTAAACAACGATATTGCTCAATTAACACAGAAGGAGGGAAAGGTTAAGGAATCCATCAAAAAGTCACTTGAAGATTTGCAGGTTCAGTCTCTCAAAGTTGACGAATTGAGACTTAAACATGCTGATTTGGTCAGGAAGAGAGATGATCTTCAAGCTAGTATTGATGAGGTTAACCACGATATAAAGAGTGTTTCTGATAAAATTACTCTGTCGAAAAATGATTTGGAGGACCAAAATAACAGGGACTATCCTGAATTACTTAAGTATGAGCAGTACTTGGGTCTTCGAATCGAAGTAGTGGCAGTAGATTTATTAAAATTCGTGTTCACCAATGTTGACCCCAATGATTACACTAAAGAAGTGTGGGTAGAATTAGCAGTAGGTGGGTACAAATATGAGGTGAAAATGACCCTGCCCGAATTGAGCAAGGATACAAAAAATGAAATTGAAGACGATTTCAA
Organism: Kurtzmaniella quercitrusa; assembly: GCA_030570095.1. Lineage (NCBI taxonomy): Eukaryota > Fungi > Ascomycota > Pichiomycetes > Serinales > Debaryomycetaceae > Kurtzmaniella > Kurtzmaniella quercitrusa. The sequence goes on along the minus strand of JAJLUZ010000007.1, from coordinate 221,884 downwards.
TCAACACAAATCATTTATTCAGTTCTTGAAACGCATAAGGAAGACCTTGAGAGATACTGATGTGTGATGTATGGTGTATTTCAAATCGGTCAGTCTGAAGGTATTGGAAAAAAAAGTGCAGGGCACATTCATAATTAAATAGTTCAATTAACCAGCGGAAGGGGAATAAAGAGATGGAAGGAAGAGTATGGAAGGTGTTGAATGCAATAGATGAAGTAATAGCGATCGAAGACGAGCAATGGTGTAAAAATTGAAGCATTAGTAATAGAAATAGAAACAGACATTTCGTAATAGACATCAAACAAGAATTATAGAAATACAGTGAAGGTTAACAATTTCAGAGCTGTAGCTTACCGAAACATCTCATACGGTGATATCAAAACACCTGATACAGTAATATCGAATACAATATTATAGAATACAGTTCATGATAGGTTTCCGTGATTTCATTGTCATTCTGCTAACAAAAGCTAAAGAATCTAGTAACGGCCACCACCAAAGCCTCCACTTCCACCAAACCCACCTCCGTTTTCGTAACGACCGCCACCATTTCCACCATATCCACCGTCATTTCCACCATATCCACCGCCTCCTTCGTGACGACGACCACCACCACTTCCACCACCAAGGAATTGGGAAGCAAGACCCTCGAGACCACCAGAGCCTCCGAAGACATTACCACCGCTTGGAGGGCGCGAGTTAGGTCTAGCTGCCTGTGGGCTGTAGTTGTCAAAGAAGCCACCAGAAGAGCCACCAGAAGAGCCACCAGAGCCACCGAAGCCACCGAAACCACCACTACTTCCACCACTGTTCCCTCCATAGTTGCTGTTGCTACTCAGGTGACGACTAGAACTGTATTGTTTGACAGCATAGCCCAAAATACCGCCCAAAAGACCGCCACTTGAACTTCCACCAAAACCACCACTGCTTCCACCGAAGCCAGAAGTTCTACCACCTCCCATTTGCAGTTGAATGAGAGAACCAACAAGGCTCAGACCCATGCCTCTCTCGCCAGAAGGTGCACCATTATCTTCAGCAACCTTAACGGCATCATCTTGAGGTTCACCAGCAAAATCGTGTTCAGTGTGGGGAGTAGTACCCTCTGGAGGTTCCCATTGTGATTTCCCGGAGCTTACTTCAACGTAGTAGTATCTTTTGTATTCTGTATCCCATTCGGCTACCCAACCATCTGGAACCTTGGGTGGAAACGGAACGCCAGGGGCAATTTCTTGTGTCATTATAACAATTGTTTAAGATTGAAATAAATTGAAGAAATTATTCAACGGCGATCAACGCATTTTATATCCGCAAGGAGAGTGCAGAATATGTGGGGGTTGGTGATTGCACTACAGATTGACACGGGGGTGAAGATTAGTGTTGGAGGTGAAGGAATTGTTCAATTGAGTCATTTGTGTGGCCAATTATAGCCCATACTACTTTCAAGTGATCCTAACCCTGTTTGGACCGGCCAAGTCATCGAAGGTTCGACTCAACGAGGCTTGTGCACGGCTAAGATTATTTTTTCTACACAACGTTTGCCGTTTCGTTCTTCCTCACTCCGTTGAAGTATGACTACTTGGAACTTACGAACAAATTTGATAAATGACCGATACAATTGACACTTTGACGATGCTGGTAGCTACTGTATATATTTTTGTACTACTAAGATACATATTTACTATATAAATAATACCATTTGGAGTAATTGATCTGATTATTGAGCGCTCTTGGCCAATTAGACTGGCCGGGGAATGACCCGAAATTCGACAATCACCGCAGTTTCTTCCATGCAGATATCAATATCAGGCACAGTTGGTGGCGCTCTTCTACGGCTCCACTTTGTAAACAACAATGGGAAAAGTCGTATCACTCACTCAGATAAGAAAATGTTAGAAGCCATAGAATCCAGCATATGTAATGAAATGGCCTCTGTTCATTAATGCTCTGTACTGCCTATGTTTTTTTGCTCCATGTCAATACACATTGATCGCATCGGAGCTATCTCAATGTAAAGAAAAAATGATAAGATGAAAAATAATTGGCACAAGTAATAGAAGCTTATATTATTCACTCGCATCGTCTACAAATAGGTTTTTCATTTATAAATAAAACTTCATTACACATGTATCATCAGAGTCTAGTGTAGGTAGACTCGAAATAGCTTAAACATCCGTCATACATTTTGTCCGGAGATTCACGATTCCAAAACTTCCAAGCAATCGGTTTTGTGGTCTAGTTGGTTATGGCATCTGCTTAACACGCAGAACGTCCCCAGTTCGATCCTGGGCAAAATCATGCTTACTTTTTTTTTTGCAAATCGGCCATTGCATCTATAGTATGTATCCATAATGCCAATATAGCACTAATGTAGCGTCAGCCAATGAAGTAAGGTGTTATTTGTAGGTGGTTCTTGGAAAACCATCATGTACATACGACTTAATAATTCAATAGTAACATGTGGGTCTTTCTCCATTCTCTTTTCAAGTTTCAACAAGAACTCAACATTTATCTCTTTGGAAAACTTCAATTTGATATCTTCCAAATTCTGACATGCTGATTTCTCTTTCCATGCAGAACTGATCCACTTCGGGTGAACTGTAGATGCTATAATGCTATTGATTTCCGAATTAAGTTTCGGATTGTTAGCGCACTGAAAATGCGCTGAGACAACTCGCTCGGTGTAATTGCCAGGATTTCCATGTCGATAAAGCTCTACGACCAAGAAGCCTGGATATTCACGAGTAACCGTTTTTATATAATTAAGCCAATACGGAAAATCTTCGACTTTTCGAAGTAATCTACAACTATTTATTTGACGATCTGCATTTGGTTTCAAGTTCAGTTTCGGTTTCAGTTTTGGTTTCGGCTTAGAAGGATGCAATGGAGGTGGAGATGTTGTCACACTTCGGGGTTTGGTATAGAAAGTCGAGGCAAAATTTTGATTAAGTGCTGAGCTATGAAGATGAAGGACATTGACAATGGTTTTCTCTGCTTTGCAAATCGTTCGACTCATCAGCTTAGTAGTTGGTATTCTGCTGGGTAGCAATTCAAGTTGCAGCCGCATTTATATGTATGGCTTCTCAGCGGCATTTATTTTTAATTGTCACACCATATCATGAGCATGCACTTTTAAAATGTTCGATGACTACAGAATTCAATCTTTAAATGACTTGCTACTTTTTCGAGTCTTACCTATTATGTTCCTAAGACTCAGACTCTTGCTTCATGTAGACAAGAACGACAGATTCTTAATGAAGTGTAATAGAGCGGGGTTTTTGTTACAATGGACTGCCATTTATTTTGTCAACGATTGATTTGAACCTTTCTACGGCTATGGTCAGTACTTAATTTTCGGAGAATAACGTGACATTCCTCAGCCACATCGTTAAGAGGTGCTAATTTTCTGCGCTGTGTGATCAGCAAAATCGGTAGTGTATCAAATATAGTGTATCAAATATCCTTGTAAAATAAGTCCACAGTAAAGGAGTAGTGCGTTCTGCTCAGTTCGGTATCTGTTATCTGAACTACTGCTACCAAAATATCAATTCCTTGCGTTCATTTTTTGTCCTGTGAGCAGTTGTTTGGATCTAAAGCTACAACCCAATGATGGAAGTTTCTATATTTGTCTCTACTTAAACCCTCGTGGGCCTGTATATTTGAATAAGCTCCTCTTTGAGATCACATGGGTACTACTCCGCTTTAAACTTCTCTACTTTGGGAGGATATTTCGTTTAATTGCTTCTCCCCCGGATTTTAATTTTGCAGGTGATTTTACTTTTCCGAGATTTCTTGCTTTATTAAGACGAGGATTTGTTCAGAATTCTAACCACAATTATACCCACCATGTCTGACCCATCTGAGAGAATTATTGCCCATATGAACCAAGATCATCAATTGGCCTTGAGTGACTACTTGGTTCACTACTCAAATTTGTCACCCTCGGATTTTAAGCAAGAGTCGGCTCAAATCACCAAGATCGATCTCAAATCTCTCGAAATATCTTACAAAACATCGCTGGGAAGATCCTCCACTGAGACAATTGTATGGTCTAAAGTATTAGATGGTGGTTCTATTGACTCATGGGGTGACATTAAGGGAAAACTTGTATCGATGGCTAAGATTTCTGCTGCTGGTCAGGGCTATTCTCATCAAAAAGTCGACAAAGTTCTTTTACCGGGAGCCTCTAGTATCGGGGCTTATATTTTGGAACCTGCACTTGCCTATGCTATTTATGACTTGAACGGATTCAAAAGATTGTTGAAGCTGGACTCTTTTTTGCAGGCAATAATCAAAAGATTACCTGTCGCTGTTTCTAATGTTGCTGAATTTGCTGGCAGAAAAGCTGGTGTGATATTGGGTACGATTGTGGTAGTCCATGTGCTTGAATTAATTTTCTACACTTATCCGCTTTTAGCTAAGCACAGAGTTCCATTTAAGCAAAGGGTCGCTTGGACATTTATGGCATTGGTCGAAGGGTTCCCATCGATTTTAAGATTCAATTCGTTGCTTCATAAACAATAGAGGAGATTTTTAAAAACCTTTTTTGTTGTTTAGATCGATTACTTGATCTATAGAGTTTTTCATTTTGTATGAATTGTATATCGCTCTCTAAACTTAGAAAACTGTAGAAAATGAGAGAGATACAGGAATTAGGGATAAGCAAATGACAGCAGTGTTTTGCTAAGATGAACACAATCATTCTACAATGGTAGTTTCAGTCTCTAGTGAACCGTCTACTCTGTTACACCTACCGGATTGGTACAGTTGTGGATCTCGGGACGGTGGTACCGAGTTGATCTCATCGTAATTATCGTTGACCATAATCTTGGCAGAAGCCACGAAGAAAAGGCTATCTAAGAAGAGACAGATGAGATAGAGGTACAAGAGAAGCCCGGCTTAGAAGCATGGATTGAATTAGTCCGCTTAAAAAATTTGGTCGACCTTCTCTAATAGGAATTTTCTCTTAGCATAAATTAAGCTATACAAAGTTCTATTGCATTTAGATTAACGATAACGCCAACTTATGGCATCGAACGAATTCTTGGCTATTCAATGTCCATGCATGGTCTTGACGGAGAAAAGGAAAAGTTCTAAATCCGAGGTACCCGTCAATGAACCTGAAACCAAATAAAAGTAATTTTGAAGGTGATCTTAGCGGATAAAAATGGTTAGATTAAGATATAAAGTTTGGGAGATCAAGATAAGATATGTGAAAAAAAGTTAGATTCATGTGAAAATTAGTAGAAGAAAATTGCCTTGCGATCTTGTTCAGCCCAGCAACATAAAATTCACTCCGCCAACGGCTGAAAATATAATTTCATGCATTGAGACTGATTATAGTTTAGCCTATCTACAAAACATCAAAGGTCTCTAAACATCCGAGATCATTCCACCAATCAGTTTGAAATTTACACGACAGATGAAGCATACACGACGTGCAGACGTCAATTCAGCACATACAGACAAGGGTAACTATACTTCAATCAGCAAGTCTTGCGTGTACGACCCAGAGATCCCCTCCCAAATCTTTGACAGACTGTGAAATTATCCAATCGCAGCAAGCTCGCAGGTCAAATCAAAATAGGTTCAGTGCCCCTCTCGTTGAACTCGTATCTGGATGAAGTAACCCGATGTACTTCTTCTTGTCATTTCCGCTAGACATTGCCGAAAACGGTAAGAATGCCCTAGATCTTGAGATAAGAGATAAAAACCCTGCAGATAACTCACGCTCCCCTAATCTCCGGTGCTAAAAAGAACTCTGCAACTTTGATAAGCGTTGATGAGAGTATATAGCGAAGTAAGATCACTTCGAGCTAGAGGTTTTTCGTTTACTCGATAGCATCAACTCCAGTGTCAAATATTTCCAACCATCCATTGAGTGTGATTTAATTATTTTCAATTTCCTTGATATTTGTTATAATTTTCTGTCAGTATGCTGGTCTCGCTGAATGAAAAAGTCACCGAGAAGGTCGGTGTTCAACCGATTACTTCAGTCGCCATGGGCGACATTCAAAATTTGATCTCTAATAGAAACATGGGAGACGCTGCTGCTGCTAAAGCTCTTGAAGAAGCTCAAGAAAATCTTAGATATGCTCAAGAAACTGGTTACACTCCAGAATTAAGACGTAACTTCAGTTTATGGTCATTATTGGGAGTTGGATTTGGATTGACCAATTCATGGTTTGGTATTGCCGTGTCTCTTATCACTGCTGTGTCCTCAGGAGGTCCCATGATGATTGTATACGGTATTATCATCATTGCTACCATTTCTTTGGCTACTGCTTCTACTCTTTCTGAGCTTTCAAGTGCTTACCCTTCAGCTGGAGGTCAATACTACTGGACTGTTAAACTTGCTCCTCCAAAGTATGCCCCTTTTCTTTCTTACATGTGTGGTGCATTCTCTTGGGCTGGTTCCGTTTTCGTTTCTGCTTCCGTGTCCCTTTCCATTGCAAGTGGATTGGTAGGTATGTACGTATTGGGCAAAAATGATCCAGACTATGTAATCTCTACTTGGTCTGTTTTCGTTACTTATGAACTTGTTAACATCTTCCTTGTATTTTTCAACATTTGGGAGAAGCCACTTCCCAGACTTGCTCAACTTGCTTTGTACGTTTCCTTACTCTCATTCTTTGTGACTATGGTGACTGTCTTGGCGAAGTCTTCTGGTGAATACAACACTGCCGAATTCGTTTTTGCCAAATTTATGAATAACACCGGCTGGACAAGTTCAGGAATTGCCTTTATCGTTGGTCTTATCAACCCCAATTGGTCTTTTGCCTGTCTTGACTCTGCCACTCACATGGCAGAAGAACTTCTTCATCCGGAAATTGATATCCCAAAGGTCATTTTCGGAACTGTTTTCCTTGGTTTCATTACTGCCTTCCCATACAGTATTGCCATGTTCTTCTGTGTTAAAGATTTAGATACTGTTGCCTCTTCAGTAACCGGGGTCCCAATTTTGGCAATTTTCTATCAAGCTTTGAATAGTAGAGCTGGTGCCATTGTGTTAGAAGTGTTGATCATTTTAACCGCCATTGGCTGTAATATTCAATCACATACTTGGCAAGCACGTTTGTGTTGGTCTTTTGCCAGAGATAATGGTATCCCAGGCTCAAGATACTGGTCTCAAGTGAACCCGAGAACAAAGCAACCCATCAACGCTCACATTATGTCATGTGTCTGGTGTGCTATTGTTGGTTGTATTTATATGGGTTCTACTACTGCCTATAATGCCCTTGTTACTGCTGGTATTGTATTCTTGTACTTCTCTTATATCATTCCAACAATTTGTCTTTTGCTCAAGGGTCGTGACAACATCAAGCATGGCCCTTTTTGGTTGGGTAAGATTGGATTGTTCTGTAATTACGTGTTGATATTCTGGACCATCTTCACTACCGTTTTTTACTCTTTTCCTGCAGTCATGCCTGCAACTGGAAGCACTATGAACTATGTATGTGTTGTATTTTTCGTCTACACCGCATATGCTGTCATTTACTGGTTTGCTAGGGGTCATAGGAAGTTCAGAACATTGGAAGACAATCAACAGGGTATTGAAGCTTTGACCCTGCAATTGCTGAACCAGGTTGTACAATTGGAGACTATCTTGTCTCATCAAATAACTAAGCCAAAAATGGTTTGAAACAATTTATATATATGTATATATAGCCCGTAATAATACAAAGCGATTGAATTAATATGCAAGTTAATAGAAACAAGGAGGTAATTTTATGTAGTGTTATCTAAGTATAATACGAAGTAAATTTAAAAAAGGAATAGCAGTAGGACCAGAAAGGGAGTCCCGTAGTACTCCGTAACTGTTACGAGGAACGTCATGATTCTTCTTGATTGAGTATCCCGATTAGAAACGAGGATTATGAGGGTCACGCCTAGGGTTGTACTCAAACTCATAAAGATCTATAGAATAGGGCAAGGATCCCTTGAATGAGAAACCACCAGGTCACGGAGAGAATTACAAGTAGTCTATTCTATCCATACTATTCATAAATAGTTAGTTTAAGTATGATTAAGATAAGTGTTAAGTAAGAATCACCTAGAGTCTAAATTATGTATTTGGTTCGAACCAGTTCTGCGTAGCAGCGGCCAAACACAATACTTGTTCTTACAGAGTTAGGTAGTATTGCCTGAATAGAGAGGAATAGTACAAAACCACACAGTTTCCGTAACAGTAAAAAGAAAATATCGAAGGCAGCCTGTCCGAGTGGTTAAGGAGAAAGATTAGAAATCTTTTGGGCTTTGCCCGCGCAGGTTCGAATCCTGCGGCTGTCGATATTTTTTTGCATCTGTTGTAAATAGATGTTTCACTAATACCGTAGTTGCTTGTATCATCAGCGGTATGACTACAATAGCAATGACAAAGGTTATTGTAACTAAAACCACTTTAATAATAGGCAATATGGTGAAATTCAATACATTTTTTGCATTTTTGTACAATTCAATAACTTTTTCCAACTCGTTTAATGAACTTATTGCTGCCAGTTCGGTGTCTCGAAATTTTTCATATAATGTATCTAAACCATCACCTATATTGCCATGTACCTCTCCAACGTATGAAGATATTGATTCAATTCCTGTGAAACCCTCTAGGACTATTTTTTCCGAGATAATTGCCATTAAATTTGGAATCTCTATGCTCATGTAATCAGCCTGTGCTTCTAACATTTCCATGTTTTTCTGGGCCACATCATTTAATTCATTTGAAAGTTGCAAGTTCTGTAGAAGTGGGTCTTTTACTTGAGCAACTAAGTCCAAATTATCTTTGGAAATATCGTGGGCTTCGTTGATCTCAGCTCTTATATTTTCTACAGTTTCCAATGCCAGTTCACCACTTCTCCTTAAGTTCTCTTGATAGTAACCCGACAATTCCTCTATAATTTCAGATTTTTTAGTTAAGCAATCACCAAGGATTAGAAATGATTCCTGGAGATGTACCATTTGAGAGCTTGTTTGTAAGAAAAGATCATCAAAATCTTCCGATCTTTTTTGTGATTCTTTGAATGCATGGGTCATATCATTTCGAAACTCTACTATTGAATCACTCATATCATTTAATAACTCTTGAACTCTAAATTGTTCTGTCTTTGTATCAATTATCCCATCCTTTAAATTTTTAACTTCGTTCATCATTTTGTTAAACTCTTCCATTGAGTCTGCTGTGAAAATATCCATCAGATCCATAAATCTGGTGTATATCTTGGTTATATTTCTTAAAACATCAATTATTTGATCCTTGGCATGAGGTTGAGCAAATGAATAGCACAATTTTGCTATTTCTCTATAATTCCCACTAAAAGTGGTCCAAAATTGTGGACTTGCCTCTAAATCCACCACACAGAGATCAGGATCATAATTTGGGTTAATTTTTTGGCACGTACCTGGATATGATATACCAGATGATTCAAATTCACACACTGATAGAGATACTGCCACACGAACTCGTTCACTAGAACCTAGAGATTCTATACCGAAATCTATGCATTGGGGTACAATATGCAAAATAGCATCTTTCATACATGAATTTAGGGACAAATCAGCTAACTCTGCATCAAAGGTAAATGGTTTCATGGCTTTAGTGCCATATATAACTGGAACAATTGCGGTGAAAAGTAAAAGAAACTCCATTACTAACGAACAGCAAATAGTTTAAATATGGTACAGTTAGAACCGTGATTTATATACATATATAATAAGTTGCAAGAATAAATTAAGAACTTGACTACATACGAGTGTAGTTTTCTAATCTGTTCCCATTATCCTTCTTAGTTTCAACCCAGTCTCCATTATGTTTCAGTTGCAGCCATGATATAAATTTTATATAATATGTAACTATATTTTTTTTGAAGTACATTTTTTTTCACAGTTTGATATTTTCCATCAAGATAGGATAACCTTAAAATGAAACCAGAGAAGGTTTTGACCTCCGCTCAACGCCTCTGTGGAATACGCAATCTTTCTAACGTCCGACAGCCCATCCTGTTCATTCCAAATGAGGATAAATACCGGTTTGAAGGTGAAAATTTGTCCTCCGAGCAGAATAGAAATGCCATAAGAAAGAAGCCAACTCTGGGACAAGTCCATAGTTTGTTTCAAAATATAGAACCTCCTTCAAATGTGGCAGATGCATTGTTATATCCCAGTTTCACTGATACTATCACATCATTGTTTGCCAAAAACAAACCATTCTCGGGTGATCTGTCCTACAATGTAACTCTTAAAGACAAGCCATCTCAACCAGTCGAGATTCATTTTGAAAATCTTACCATTGATTGGATTTCAGAATTTAAGGCTCAAATTATTGAATTAGCTGAAATTCCTAGTGATTCTTCGTTGGAAGTGAAGAAATTAGTAGATGAAAGGGTCGTTTTAGCCGTGAAAGAACTTTCAAACGATCTGTTTCAAATCTCCGAAGAGAATATTGAATCATTGATTTCCCATTTGGGTATCGAAAAGGGGTATAGACGACATCTAGATTCTGCTTTGTATTACTCTGAGCTTCAAAACTTCTTGACAGTTGAGAAAGTGTTTCAATATCTTCTTGATATTAGCAGTTCAGGTCAAGATATCAAAGCTATTCTTCTGTGTGCCGAGCGTCATTTTGTAAATTTCACTCCCGCTGGCTTATTTGAAATCCTTTCGACAGTAGCTGAAGATGTATCGAATCTGTCAGACACTATAAAGCTTGAAGCTTTTCTGAAATTTGTCCGAAATAGTGGGGTATTCGAAAGCTTCCAAAATCTGTTAATAGATCAAGAGAGTACATCTCTTGACCGGTTGGCATTTGTATTATTTCTTGCCAACGAAATCGAAAAGGGTTTGGTAATATCACAAGAACTTGTGAATGAACGGCAACATTCGACGAGTAAGAAAACGTTTGATGCTTTCATTAAGGCAGCCAGAGAACACCTTTCTACGGTAGACAAAAAGGTCCAGAAGGAACGGTTTTCACAGATCTTTAGTCCATTGAAACCGGTGTTGTTCCACCGGTTCATCGGTTCCAACACGGCAAACTTAATTTTAGATGTCGGCATTACAACTTCATATGAACTCAGTCATTTCATTTCTCTCTTGAAAAGAAAAAGTCAAGAAACGTTGGTCACCTTGCATTCAGAGATTATTCAAAAATTGATCAAAATAAATTCACTGAAATCAGAAGAAATGAAAGCTTTAGAGATGAGTTTGCTTTTAAGACAACTTATGATTGATAATCTGATAGATTTGGAGAGAGAAAAGCCCCAATTAAAAGAATACTATGGCAATTTAGGGTATACCTTTTGAGCATATTAAGGAGGAGGAGGAGGGGTAAAGGGAGATGTATTACTACAACATGTATATATAGCCATAACGAAATAGAGAATTTGATGAAAAAAAAGCAAACCTTTAGAATTGTCAGAAGCATTTTGTATGTAGAAGATGATTCATTGATCCAATCAAATATGTTATTAGTCTATAAATTTGAGTTTATGAATAGGTGCTTTGGTGGTTGTTAATATCCATGAATATCATTAATGGAAAATCAAAATTAGGAGCCAGATCGAATAATTGGATGATCGATAGGTGAGCTACCAGAGGAAGAGTTTCCATTCATATGCCGATTAGTATTTCCATCAGCGATATCAAATTCAGAGAGTTCAATCTGTTCTGGGGAGGTCGTGTCAGTCCGTGGTGTATGTCTTCTCCATGGATTACTAGTGCTTGTGGAGCGTGGACGGTGATGAGTTTCTTCGTTGTTGTCGTAGGTACTGTAAAATCCATTGGTGTAGACAAAAAACCCGTCGTCGCTATCAGAATCGTCGTAACTCAAGTATTCATCCGATGATCTTCTCCTCATACGCATATCATCATTCTCATGAACTCTGGTATTATTCAAGTATTTTCTCGAAGTAATGGATCTCTTCATAAAACAAGTCATCGAGGCAATTACTGCAGAAGATATTATGGGCACAAATTGAAGCCATCCTAAATAGCTAAGATGAGGGACAAAGAGTAAAATATCCGATAAAAATGCAAGTAATGACAGTACAAACAGCGAAAGAGAAAACATCAAAATGAAGTTTAGGTATAGAGTAATGTCCTTCTTCTTCCCCGGGGGAGATTTTCTTTTGATGTCTTCGTTTTGTGAAGGCAGGAAAAATCTAAGTTGTCTCCCCAGTTGTTGATGACCATCACGAATGGAACTAGTACCGCCAGCAGTGCTTTCTTCCAAGATTCCGGTACCTCTGGTACTTCTATCATCACGTAACAGTTTATTTTGGGTTGAAGATCCCGTTATGGTAGTCAAAGGATCAATTACTTTTGCTGCCAAAGGTCCTAATTCTTCATGACTTGCTATGGTGGAAAATCTGGGGGACTTTCGAATTTTGTGGGGTATACGTTTAAATTTTTCAACGAGTCGAAGTTTGACTGTATCTTTATAAGAATATATCACCATAAGATATATCACGGTAATAAGAAGACAACCACTGAAGCAAAAGGATACAACATGTACTACAAGTAATTTGGAGATGGTGTAGCGAACTTTTGATGGGAGTTGAATCACCCCAAAGTCTTCTTCAAACAGATCAGCTAAATAGATGGCTTTATAGAAATCGTTCCCTTTAGAAGGATAACCAATCGAAGAATTAGAACAAGTTGTAGAATTCATATCACAAATTCCAAAAACACCATATTTATAACTCTCATAATGCAGAAGATAGAGAGAATATCCAGTAGAGGGGCCAGTTATAGGCACGGAAATTATGGGGAGGAGTTGGACTGCTAGCGAAAAGAGACATGCTATTGCAATGAAAAGCAACCCTTTGTGCATAGCAGGAAAATTGTAGGATAAGTTTGGACAAATATGACCCCAAATATATCCAATAAGATTAAGTTGAACCCCACTAGTAAACGATTTATTGAAGCCAAGAAACGGTATTTCATTAAACTCTTGGAGAGATATTTCTTCCCACTTAGTTTCCATATTCTGGCAGCAAGCTGTATTCAATTACCGGATTCTCTCCCACTTTGGAGCACAATACTTGGAATGCGATGTCACCCGGCGTCACATCATATGAAGATCCGACAGATTGCAATAATTATACTTTTCAGCGTGATTTCTTGTATTTTATATCGTCAGATCCGTCCATTTTTCATTCAATCTATCAAAATGTCCCATCCTTACGAAAAAGAATTGCTCGTGGCTACTTTGGCCGTCAAAAGAGCCTCTCTTCTCACCAAAAAGTTGAGCGATTCAATCGCTTCCACTCAGAAATCTGGTACTCAAACTAAGGACGATAAATCTCCAGTGACCGTTGGTGATTATGCAGCACAAGCAATTGTAAACCGTGCTCTTTCGCTCAATTTCCCCAATGATGGCATTGTTGGTGAAGAAGATTCTTCCTCTTTGCAAGATGATTCTGAAGAATCCGTCAGACTTAGTAATAAGATCAAGGAAATCGTAGCTGAGGTACAACTGCAAACGGCCAAGCTGTCTGAAATCATTGGTTCCTTGACAGACATTAAAGATATCTTCAAAAGTATTGATTTGGGTAACTATGAAGGTGGTTCAAAGGGCCGATTCTGGGCCTTGGATCCTATCGATGGAACCAAAGGTTTCCTTAGAGGCGACCAATTTGCCGTATGTCTTGCATTAGTGGAAGATGGAAAGGTTGTTTTGGGGGTTATTGGCTGTCCAAATTTGCCTGAAATCATCATCTCCAATCTGGAACATAGTGGTGTTGTAGGAGGTTTGTTTTCTGCCATCAAGGGTGTTGGTTCTTATTATTCCCCATTATTTGAAGATTCTGCTTCATTCACTCCTTTGCTGGAGCAAGAGAGAATTTCGATGAAACAACATACTTCTCCAAAGGACCTTGTTGTCGCTGAAGGTGTAGAAAAGGGCCACTCTTCACACTCTACTCAGCTGCAAATCAAGGCCAAGTTGGGCTTTGATCCTGCTACTGTATCTCGTCAAACCCTCAATTTGGATTCACAAGTTAAGTATTGTGTTCTCGCTAAAGGACAGGCCGATATATATTTACGTTTGCCCATTAGTAGCACTTACAGAGAGAAGATTTGGGACCACGCTGCCGGAAACGTCTTAGTCTATGAAAGTGGTGGTGTTGTTGGAGACGTGGAAGGCAATGAACTTGATTTTGGGAAGGGGAGAACTCTCGCTTCGCAAGGAGTTATTGCTGGAAATAAGGCCGTGTTCAAGCTGGTTATCGAAGCGGTCGAAGAGGTTTTGAAGCTGGAGAAATAGACGCTTTTACGTATCCCTGGAAATTATAGAGAAGACTTAATAACCATTTGAATATCTACAGTCAGTCTAGAAGGTAACACTTCGAAGATTGATATTGCTACACTCTAATATATACAATTTTTCAATGCAAATATATACAGATTTCATGCATCTTTCTTCAAGGCAATTTCAACTACGTAGTAATTCTGTTTACCCAGACGAACAAGTAACAATTTACCATCAATAAGATGGTTTTCTGGATCAAACAATACCACGTCATCTGGATCTACAAACTTCTCCCTATCAGATCCAAGGTAAATGCCACCAGCTTTAATCAATTTCTTGGTTTCAGTCTTTGATTTGGATAGAATCTGGGCCAACAATGTACTCATCTTCACGTCATTGCTTGGATCGACCTCGATATTGACCAAGATGCCTGATCTCTTGAATTTTTGGAGCAAAACATCTGCCAGAACATCGTCAAAAGATTGGTCTGGAGTCGGGAAAAGGTAGCTGGTGATGTATGCCATTTCCTCACCAACCCCTACGCCATGAATTAAATCAGAAACCTCTCTAGCTAAGATTCTTTGAGCAATTCTTAAACCCGGATCAGTTTCATGTTTAGTCATAATTTCTGAAACACTTTCAAGCGGCAATACAGTAAATACTTTCAATAGCTTTTCAACCATATCATCTGGAGTGTTTATGAAGTATTGATAGAGCTGAAATGGGGATGTTAACTTTGGTGAAATGAAAACTGCATTACCAGCACTCTTGCCAAATTTTTCTCCGCTAGGAGTGGTAAGTAAAGGAACTGTTATACCATAAGCCGGCTTTTCCACTCTTTTAGACTCTTCAACATCGACGTTTTGACTTTTTTGTAATCTGGATATCAAATCTATACCTGCAGTGATATTCCCCCATTGATCATTACCTCCAATTTGCATATTTACATTCTTGTTCAGGAATAAATGCCAAAAATCGAATGCTTGTAAGATTTGATAACTAAATTCGTTATAACCGATCCCATTCTGTGATTCAAGACGAGACTGAACAGAGTCACGGGCCAACATTGAAGAGACCCGGATATGTCTCCCATAGAGGGATAAAAAATCCAACATACCGATCAGATGCCACCATGAAAAGTTATCTTCAGTGGTAAGTTCTGCTGGTTTCAAAGGGTAACCACGGGATTCAGCATATGCTCTTCCACTGCTCAAGAACAGTGATATTTGCAGCCGAATATTTGCCACATTTTGTGATCTTACATTTTGTGCTATAGAGTCACGTTCGGTAGATCTACCACTAGGATCACCCACCGCTCCAGTGGCACCACCTACAAGCCCCACTACGTCATGACCACGTAAGGAAAAATGTAAGAGGACCATCAATGGGAGTAAATTTCCTAGATGCAAAGATTCAGCGGAAGGATCAGCTCCACAATAGAGCTTGAATTGGCCATTATCAGGGGCTTGAAAGAGGTCCTCGTGGGTGACTGTTTCCACAAGATGACGGGTCTGTAAGTGTCGAACGACGGGAATTTCTATATCTTTGTTAAATCTGGATAAATCATTTGTAATCTCAGCCACTGAAGGTACTACTGTCAGCTGGAATCTTCTTGTAAGTAAGAAACGCCCGACAAATCGGTGCATGTTGAAGTAGGAAGAGTGAAATTTAGGTGATTTTTGGTGAAATTTGGTGAAATTTGATGCATTGGTTGGTCTACGCTCGAAAAATGGCGGGGGGAGGTAAACACAAGCAAAAGAAAGAGGGAAAGAGAATGAAGGATAAAAAGAGAATCAGCAAAACGGCAATTTATCAAAGTAATAGAAAGACATAGATCAAATGATGATTACATTGCTGATGAAGTTTTTTGGCTGTACTTAACAATATTATATCAATTCTAAACTATTGTTGTTCCTACCCTTTTTACTGTATTATCATTTATGATTATCATTTAGCGTTAAGAATTGCGAGTTTCTCTGCTCTTCTCACATTATTTTCCTCAAAACCTGCACTAAAATTGATTAGGAAGAAGGGCATCGCATTCTAAAACTAACAGCTATGGCCGACCAAGAAGCCCACAAAAAGAAGAAAAGAAAGAGATCTAAGAAGTCTGTTCCTGTAGTTGATACTGTTCCTGATTTGGAAGCTAAACAAAACAAAAAAATCAAGTTTGAAGACTCTGATGAAGTTAAATCTGTCCATTCGCTGAGAGTGCCATTATCTCATGATTCGCTTAAGAATGAAGCACAATCAAATACAAACGGGCAACAAAATAGTTATAAAGATGATCATAAAATTGGTCAAGTTATAAAAAAGCATATCAACAACAAATCATCAGTATCACATAACCCATCTACTATGAAACTCCTGAAACAAAACCTTGGCAAGCATGAAAAATCTGTTAATCATCCAAAACCATTTTCCAAAGCCAAGGAGAGGTCTAAAGTCAGCTTCTACAGCGACAATGAATCAGAGGAAGAGGGAGGAGGTTCCAATGTCTATCTGATGCCCACTTCGTTCAGAGACATGCAAGAGCATGCAGCATCTCTCAAAGCTATTAGAGATAAGCTTCCGATCTCCCAGCATAAGGATGATATTGTCAAATATATTCAAGATAATCCAGTAACTGTTGTCATTGGTGAGACTGGTTCTGGTAAATCGACCCAGATCCCTCAATATCTTATGCCCTTAAATGACAAGCAAATTGCCGTTACTCAGCCCAGAAGAGTTGCTGCATCTTCTTTAGCTTCAAGAGTGGCAGAAGAATATGGTTGCAAGCTAGGAGAGGAAGTCGGTTATCAAGTTAGATTTGCCAACATAACTAGTCATAGGACAAAGCTCAAGTATCTCACGGACGGTATGCTTTTGAGAGAGCTTATGTTAGACCCTAATTTGACCAAATATTCCACAATCATCATCGATGAAGCCCATGAACGGACAGTTCTTACCGACTTAGTCATGGGGTTTTTAAAAGAGTTACTCAAAACAACTCGTAAAAAGAATCTTAAATTGGTAATTATGTCAGCTACTTTAAACGCTGAACTCTTTTCCAAATTCTTCAACGATGCTCCTATATTATTTGTAGAGGGTAAAATGTATCCGGTAACTCAAAACTTCTTGTCTGCTTCTGATGAAGCAAAGGAAGATATAGTAGAGATGATGGTCAAATGTATTGTCCAGGTCAATATGAGTGAATTAGAAGGTGATGTTTTATGCTTTTTACCCGGTCAGGAAGAAATTGACAATTGTGTATCATTTTTAACTAAAATAGCTCCATATCTTCCGAAAGAGGCTCCTCAAATAATTCCTATGCCCTTATATGCTGCTCTTACTGCCGCTCAACAGCTGAGTATATTCGGCAAATTGAAAGGACACAAGCGAAAAGTCATTTTAGCCACAAATATTGCAGAAACTTCCATCACAATTAGTGGGGTTAAATACGTTATCGACTCTGGTTTGAGGAAAATCAAAGTCTGGAGACATAGTCTTGGGCTTTCGACTTTACTTACAACCCCTATCTCTGTTGCCTCCGCTAAGCAACGAGCGGGAAGAGCTGGAAGAGAGTCTGCTGGAAAGGTTTTCAGATTGTATTCTGAAAAGGTATACAATGAAAAACTCCCACGACAACAGGAGTCTGAAATAATGCGTAATGATATTGTTCTACCAGTCCTTACCCTTAAGAAGATAGGAGTTGATGATTTATTAAATTGGTCATGGTTGGAACATCCAGGTAAGGCAGCCATATTGGGCGCTTTGTCAACTCTTTATGGTTTAGGGGCTTTGGATGATACCGGGAAAATCACTAGAATAGGGTACAAAATGGCCACTTTGCCTCTTGCACCTCAGCTTTCTGTTGTTCTTTTAACGGCATTGGAGTATGGTTGTTTGGGTCCTGTTATTGATGTGGCATCTTGTCTTTCAGTAGATAATTTAGTATTGAATGTCTCCCAAGGAGATGGAGATTCTCGAGATGAGATCAATTTTAAACGACGCCAATTTTGTCCTCAAGGGACGAAATTTGGTGATTTGATTGCCTTGAAAGAATATTTTGATCATTTTATGGAATTGATGCAACAGAATAGTTCTGAGGCCCATGAATGGTGTAAAGATAATCATTTCAGTTTCAAAGGATTTAAAAACGTATTGAGAGTGAGACAACAGTTGAAAGATTATATGATCGCAACCATCAAGCAAGACGACATTGAAGAGGTAGATAAACAGAAGCAGTTGCGTAATTTAAAGGCACAATTAGAGATAGAGCCTTCAGAAGATGACGAATTGAGTAAGAGTTATGATATACCATCAATTCTCAAGTGTTTCTTGAAAGGTTATATTTCCAACACTGCGATTGGAATGCCTGATCGGTCATTTAGAACCATTACTGGGGGCCAATTAATTAGCATTCATCCGTCATCAAATCTTTTCGGGAAATCCAATTTAGACGGTATCATGTATATTGAATATGTATACACTACGAAGGGATATGGTCGAAGTTGTTCCTATATTGAGTTGGCATGGTTGCAAGAGATCGCCCCTCAGGTGCTTGGAGCGGCGAAAGTGCATGTGGAGTAAATAGACAATAGAATCATAGAGTAATAACATATGGATGTAAAATAAATAGGCAAACCTTTTTATGATGATTGATTAAAAAACACATTTATTAGTTCTAGTCAGTTATTATATCAAAATCCCCTTGTTAGTTTAACTATTCATATTTTGAATCATGATAATGATTATTTTAGGTTGTATGGTTTAGACTCTCTATGCTTAAATCGGAAAGCGGAATTTTTTTATCATTGGTCTTTTTTCTAGCATTCACGTTTTTATCTCCATCAGATTCTGCTTTTAAATGGATTATGATCCACTTCCGTTGATAAAGAGGCCCCATGTCATCCCTGGGAATGATACACATGAGCTTCGTTGGCCACTTGAAGTATATGGATATCTTCTTATCGCTTCAACGTGGCTATTGGCGGTAGTATCATTGAACCTGTTTTTCCACATCTGGCGTTTAGTGATCGCTCCATTGCAAAACTATGAAAATACGGTAAACCTCCATGGATTTATAACTAAAGTGCTTGAACAGGTCGATTTATTTGTATTGAAAGGTTGGGCCATATACGTACTTCTCTGGTGGTGGTCCTTAGTGTCCTGGTGCTCTCTCTCTTTGTTCAGACACTCCAAGGGCTTACAGAGATGAATAGTCATCAATTGATTAAATTTAATGAGTTGGTTGAAACTCTCGCTTAAAAGATGATTTGATTGCTACGTCTTCATCTCATAATATGATCATCATTGTATTGAAAAATATCTATCTTTATTCTCCTGCTTCTCCTCGTTCGGCGGTCCAGCTAGCACTCCCCGATTGTCTACCTCTTGGAAGAGATACAGTAGGCAGTGGGTCTAATTCCTGGCCTTGGTTTTCCACATTCCGCTTCAATATCACATCCTGGTAAAATTTTACGAGTGATTGCTTTTCTGACAACTGTGGATTACTATTCTTGATCCATTGATAATATTTGTGTTGTAATTGGATGTTGACGGCAGTTAAATAGTCCTCCACGAGCCGTTTAGACGAAACATTTTGCGTCTGGCTAAGTTGTTTTTCAGGCAGAATATATTTTGAACTCAAGTCTGTTACATATCCAAGTCCAAATCCAAACACCCAGCTCATTTTCTTACCCCAGTTTTTACAGTAAAGTAACGGTTCATCTGCCACTGCTTCACATGGGTCTAAATGTACCCATCTCTTGAGTGCATTGGAATAATACTCACACCAAACATGGTCTTCATAGTTCCAGACATATCTGATCTGCTGGTCGGGTCCCAAAATCGCTTGGAGTATAAGAATGAAGCAATTGACCCATTCTCCACATCGACCACTTCGAGTTTCGAGGAGTTCCACGGCGTTATTTATACGAGGAAACTGTATTTCTGTTTGGCATTTGGTGCATTTATAGTTTTCGATAACCAGAATCTGTTTGGGGTTAGCCTGGCCGGTGGGGAACCTCAGAGCGCCAATATTCACCACGTTATCTCCGTCTTGTTCACAAATTGGGCATTTTGGTTTATTAACCCAGGTGAAAAAGGTGTTTTTAAAGTAATGAAGTAATTCCAAGACAATGTAATCCTCGTAGGCAAGCTTAGAGACTTTTCCTATCTTTAAATCCTTCTCTGCGTCCTTTTCTCGCCGATCTACACCCTCATATATGCTAGCAAGGTCGATACTATCAAGGGCTTGATCCAAATCTTGTGACAGTTGGTATTTATACATGGTATCAGCTAGGGAACCGATTTTTTGAAGGAATACCAGGTCCTTCTGGGAAGCTTTTATGGGTTTTGGCTTTTCCTTGAGCGTAAGAGACGCATAGCCGGATAATAATGACTCTACAAGCTTTGAAGTGTCCATGGAGAGAGATAAAGGTGATTTTATTGTGCAGGAGTGTTTTCGTAAGATTATCATGAGAGTGTTTAGAAGGAGGCAGCTTTAATAATTGAGGCGGATGAGTGAGTGCCGATGGCCGTAGAAGAGATATCCAGGCACATTTTGAAGTTTGATACAAGATGAGGAAGTAGTCGGTTGTAATATATGACTGTGGCAGTTGCCCCAATAAATCAACTAAACTTAGTTTCTTGATGGTGAGCCGTTAAATTACACAAAACAGAGGCTGCAACTAAGAAACAGAACAGACAAGAAAATAGCTACGTACGATTAGTTATCTTGTAGATAAATAGTAGGAAAAATATGACTAAATAATTAATTTGGGAGCTAGGCTATTGGCATGATAGAGTTCTTCTGCACATTGTCGTTGAATCGTAGTTTTGGACTCAGGTGAGGTTAATTTCTTAAACACCCCTCTTACCTAGTGAAATTCAAAATTGTGTTACGAATTGTTAAATTGGAGGAAAATATAGAAAGACCAAGAGACTTGAGTTGTTTTGTACAGATCAACTATTTGTAGAGTAATGAACTGAAAAAATCTATGTCAAGCTCGTACACATACAAAATTTTCACACCAACCTCCTTTTACTTACAAAAGCATG
This sequence comes from Kurtzmaniella quercitrusa, assembly GCA_030570095.1. Classification (NCBI taxonomy): domain Eukaryota; kingdom Fungi; phylum Ascomycota; class Pichiomycetes; order Serinales; family Debaryomycetaceae; genus Kurtzmaniella; species Kurtzmaniella quercitrusa. Next base: position 200,601 of record JAJLUZ010000007.1, on the reverse strand, counting down.
GGTATACCCCCTCCTCACCAGTTGTAGGAGGTACAATACTCACTAGCAAAATCTTCTTGATTTGGAAAATTCTCCGCAGCGAAGGTTTCTGACATTAATTTTGCAACCTAATTTTCCAACAATAGTGACGCAAGTCACAGCCGCCAGAGAACAAACATCAAATGAAAGTCAGTCTACGCGATACATTGATACTAACAAGCTGATATTCAACTGATACCAATACATTACACGTATCTATTGAACAACCGTTATAATACAAAATCAGCTCTTTAACACTACACTCGTCTTCCATCCTTTATCGCTTCCCCTACATATGTTGGGCAATCTCCTGCTGGTGCCGCAACTGTCCCGAGGCGCATCACCATCGCGCTCGCAAAATCGCCTTATTGCGTGCTCTAGCGGCTATACATGGAAATGACCTACGAAGATAAGCGTTGCCAATTCAATCTATTTTGCTGAAACCCGGACCAATAAACCCCATCAATAACCAGAAAAATACAACAGTTCAACCACGACTCATCAAATACCACCCTGAATCTTCGAATCATCAGTATTTTCCATCTAGACTCGCCGGTAACCAGTTGCCCTCCTTCGAGTTTCTTATCAGGAAATCCTGCACACGCCCGGTTGCCCTACCAAGAGCCGCATACCCTCTATCAAATGACTCCACCATCATTTGAAGAAGCGATTGTTGCATAGCTTTCAGCTGCCTTGACCCTGTTGTATCATGACTGACGGACGTAGAGGTCGTTCAAAGACCCAGAAACTATGTCTTCTGTCGCTACAGGCGTCAGAGTCGCCTGAATCTACCCCAAACGCCCATTGGCGAGATCACGCTCCACGAATAGAGCGCCATCATCGAACATCCCCTCCGGGTTCCAGAAACACCCCCTTCATCTCCAAGCATGCACATACTCCAGGAGGAACTCTCAGACCAAAAAACCTCAACCGGATCAAGTCGTTATCCAAAATAGAGATCAAATCACCTCGGTTAAAAAGATTTCATTACGGTTACAGTGAAACCAACACTCCAGAACACGAATCACGTCCTTTACTTCTGGAGAGAAACTCCATGTACTCTTCCAGAACCCATTCCCTTTCTAACAGGCTACTTAGAAGTATAATACCCCGGAAATTTCACCGCATAGGGAACTTTTACAACGATTTTACCACCATTGATTGGGTCAAGGCTTATACGGCCCAAAATCGTTTGAATTTTGAGCTTAAAACTCGTCACTGGATAGTAGAAAACAACCAACTGGAAATTCGAGCCGATATATCTATTTTCTACAAATTTTACTTGAAAATCTCCAAATGGATCGTCATAGTTCTTATAGGTTTCCTCTTTTCCATCATTGCTTATTTGATCGATCGTTTTGAAGTAGTTTTAGTTGGACTCAAGGACGGTTATTGCCAAAAGAATTGGTTTTTATCTCAGCTGGCATGCTGCGACTTCTCCAAGTGTAGTGATTGGGTATCATGGACTGCTTTTTTCGACGGCCAGACGAAAACTCGGGTAGATTTCCTTATTTACGTGTGTTTGACCGTTTCTTTGGGTCTTTTAGCATGTATTATCACCCTTTCTACCAAAGTGGTATCCAATCATACCACAAGAATAGATGACAATAACGCATTTGGCAACTCCGCTTCTTCTTATGGTAGTTATGACGATTCTGACAACGCAGACCCCAATTCTTCATATTCTTCAGGTCTGCCAACAATGGCTGACGTCACTGAAAGAACTATATATACTGCTGCTGGATCCGGAGTCCCAGAAGTTAAAACAATTTTATCTGGATTTGTTATACGGAAATTTTTGGGAACGTATACATTATTTGCTAAAACCTTTTCATTGGTTGCTGCAATTGCATCGGGCATGGCTCTTGGTAAAGAAGGTCCATATGTCCACATCGCCACTTGTGTTGGTAATATTTGTCTTCGACTTTTCCCGCATCTTGAGAATAATGAACTTATGAAAAAGCAAATTCTTTCGGCCAGCGCTTCATCTGGAGTGGCTTTAGCATTTGGTTCTCCAATAGGTGGTGTTTTATTCATCTTGGAAGAAATCAACAATCATCTTCCTTCAAGTCAATTATTTCTTATCTTCTTTTGTGCCATCATTTCGACTTTGTTCCTCAAGTTTTTGAATCCTTACGGAACAGGTAAAACCGTTTTATTTGAACTCAACTATACTTCTGATTGGAGTCCAATAGAGTTGATTTTTTTCATTATTATCGGTATAGCTGGAGGTATATTTGGTGCCGCTTTTATCAAATTTGTGAAATGGTGGCCAACAAAATTTAGGCAGCATCGATTCATAAAGGATAGACCAATTTTTGAAGTGTTTATCATTGCTCTATTGACCGGAGTGGTGACCTATTGGAATCCTTACACCAGACAAGCGGCTGCAGAACTTGTGTTAGATTTGGCAACATCTTGCCTGAGTGAATCTCCAGTACAGCGATCTCTCTGCCCAGTTACCCATGAACTGCTTGTTCATGAATTCGGTTCATTACTGTTTGCGTTGGTCACCAAAATTGTTCTTACTTTCGTCACATTTGGTTTGAAATTACCTTGTGGCATATATGTACCTTCTATGGTTATTGGAGCATTATTCGGAAGAACATTCGGCATGTTGGTAAAATATCTGTATTTCAACGAAAGTCAAACTCTTCTTGGTTGTCCTTTTGGTAGGGGAAGTTGTATTGATTTGGGTATCTATTCGATGATTAGTGCTGGTGCATTTATGGCTGGTGTCACTAGAATGAATGTCACTCTTGTAGCCATATTATTTGAACTCACCAGCTCTTATACGTATGTTTTACCAATAGCCATATCTATATCGGTGGCAAATTGGATGGGAAGTATAATTGAACCCAATTCGTTGTACGAATCTCTTTTAATTCTGAACGATTATCCGTTCATGTCATCGGAACATGAGCCTTTAGATCCTTATGTTACTTCGAGCGATATCATTGAAGACTGCGAAAAATACAACGGCGAAGAAACCAGTAAGCTTAATCAAATGACCAACAAGAGAGCTCAATTTATCGGTCAACCACACCATCTGCCTCGTGTAACTACAGAGCTCATTAGCGATTTTGTCCCTGTAGAAGACATAAATGACAACCGGAAACTATATATCGATGTAACGGCGACATCTTATGTGTCTGTGTCTACATTGAGATCAAAATTATTACTTCTAGCCAGTAAACGTCTGCATGATGGATGTATATCGATAGTTTCCCAAGATACATGTATTGGGTTGATCTTTTTCGCCGAATTAGAGTATTCAATTGATCGAATCGACCAATTTTGCATGGATTATTCGATAACTGATGATGTATATTGCAAATTGGTGCCAGATGAAAAGGACTATCCTTCTGAAACAAATCAATTATTATCCAGATCAAACCAAATGGTAATGGCAAACATATTGCATAATTCATCTACAAGTTTGACCACCACCCCTGATTATTTCAGTTATGGCGAAGTCAATATAGGCGATGCACAGGCTTTAGATATTCAACAAAGATTTTACGATTTGATTGATATCACCGATACAGTTGATTTCCACCCAATTTTCATCAATTTCGATTCAGAATTGACGTTGGCAAATCTTATCTTTGAGAGAATTGGAACAAGAGTTATAGTTTTACTTAGAGAGGGAAAGTATTACGGGGTTTTGCATAAGAAGGCATTGATTGATTACTGTCGAAGTGATCACATTCAAAAATATTAAACATTTTAAGCAAATTTATATAGTTAAAATAAATGCATTGTTAAGTATCTTTCATTTGCATGTTGTGTATACGAGCGTTAAAGTAGATTTCATGAACAAACTGTCCAAAACATGAAACATTGAATTTCAAAGTCTCCGAATTTATTCGATTGCCAGTTTCTAAAGCTGGTATAAATTGAATTTTTGACTTTGAACTCTTGATAGTCCCATAAGAATTGAGCTGTAGTTTAAACATTTCATCTTTGTAACCTTGGGCTTTATCATGGAGTTGTAATATTGTTTTTGAAAATTCAGAATTTTCACCACTGATAGAATCATTAGATATAGGGTGAAGTATAGTTTGTTGGTTATACTTGAATAATTCCTGGCATATTTCACGGACAATTCGATTTAATTCTATGGCATTTTCAAAATACAGTTCAATTGAACATATGATGAACCTCGAAAAGAGTTTGTTGGAATCAAAAATATACCATGAATTGCACAGGCGGAATGGAGTGTTAATTGTAGTCAACATCGTAGAATAAATATCTACTGTTTTCGAGTAATTTTCCTCCGATGCCAACATCGAGATAACTCTTAATTTGTCAAGAAATGAATTTGGTAGAGTTGTCAAGTCTTTTAATGAATGAGAAATATTATCAGTGTAGAGGCGGTATTTCAATGTACTTTGGGCAATACAATTGCAAAATTTCAATACCTGTAGTGATGAAGAGATTGTACCTTCGAAAAACATAGCTTCGAGCAAAGATTGAAATTGCTCAGATTCAAATATTTCGGCGTATCTTTCCATGTCACAAGCTGCAATTGTAGCGATTAAGATATCTAAAAGACGGACTTTTGAAGACTCTTGACATTCTTCAAATAATCTGATAAAGAACTCTTTAATTCTTAAGGTTTGTTGAAACTTCAAGTCAGTTGAGGCTATAAGAGACACCATTTGAACAAGGAACTTGCAATAATTTACAAATTGGCTATCAGTTTGCTGAAGTGATATTAGCATAACGCCTAAAACATTACCACATAAGTGACACTGCACCACTATTTTATATTGCACTTGTTGGATTGGTAGCTTCATGAGCAGTAATATTAATGCTCCAGCCTCCTCGTAATGGTCTCTATTTGAAAACAAAAGCTGTTCCAATACAGCAAACATTGGAAAATCTTCTTTAGCCTTAACGAGGTATTGCAGAACAAAGTTTGGATAGAGATGATATACTTGCACAACTCGATCCAAATAAGTGAATAGAAATTTAAGTTGCATTGTAGTACAGTATTCTAATGGACTGAAAGTGCTAAGAAAAGCTTGGAGAAATTCTACTACTTTACTGAGGATAGAGTTATCACACTGAAGCATATCATATAATCCACTTGAAGGAGAGAGAAGCGCAACCAAGAAACGTTTTACAATGGTAGTGACTTCTTCAAAGATAGAATGCCCCAACATTTGAAAATTGATCTTTTGCAAACCGGTCAAAAGATCTTCACTGATGATGCAAACAAGTTTTTGTGCTATATCATTAACATCATCATTACTTGACCATAAATTTTGGTTGACACATTTGAGATTGTGCTCCAACTCTTGATTTGCAACCAGGTCATTTCCCAAAATGGTTAGTAAAATTAATGTGGTAGATTGAAATTCAGATAAAGAGATGATAATAGTCCGTTCAAATGACGAAAGGTTTGAAACGGGTTTCAAATTGATAGATCCACATACATACTTTTGCAAGAAGGGATCTCCCTACTGAGTTTGAAGCCCTCACGCAATAAAAAGTAAGACTAGCATTTGAAGGGCTCAAATTCTTTCGATAAACTGAATGACATGATCGTGTTTCAGAGTTGCCTTTAGCTCTGTTATGCAACAGAGCCATGAAGTTTCCTATATTTGCCATTCCCAAACTGCTATCACTGGTAGAATAGGTTCTCTGTGGGAATATTTTGTGAGAGATACTTTCCTTATTGGGGGTTAAATGGGGCCAAATGTGGATTTTTTTTGCAACCAAAAGCGAGAGCTGCGTTTAGTCGGTACCACATTCAGAGATTTAGGGAAAAGTATTAAAACACAGTAAAAGATATAGATTGAAACATTAGAAGATGTCGAAATACAGAACATCTTCGGAGAGCAAGTCGTTGAAGAAAGATAGAATGAGAGATTCCAGATATAAACTGAAAGTTATAAGTCCAGCAGTGATTTATCCTTGTAATTTTTCGAATCATTACGTGCATTCTGGGGAATTTCCTGCCAATTTTATTGAAAATATCAAGAATCCATTAGAAGGGTACCCTAAACTTCAGCGGTTGAAAGAATTAAAGGAACGTCAAATTCAAACTCACGCAACGACTCCCTATGGATGTCGAGTAAAGTCGAATGAAATCGTGTCTACCCTCAATAATTGGGTCAATGTTCACCACATTCAATTCGATGTAATTATGATTGGCGCTTTAGCAGAAAATCAGTTTATCTATTCACTTTTACTTCAATTACCCCTTCAAAAATTATGCGCTAGACCAGGATTCCTCTTTATTTGGGCTTCAACAGCTAAAATTAAGGAATTAACAAAATTGTTAAACAATGATGGATGGGGTAAAAAATTTCGTAGATCTGAAGAATTAGTATTCGTACCAACTAGCAAAGAATCTCCTTACTATATTCCTAGCTCTTATTATACCGATGATCGTTTACTTCAAAATCAACAATGGCACTGCTGGATGTGTATTACCGGAACTGTAAGAAGATCTTCAGATAATCATTTGATTCATTGTAATGTGGATACTGACTTACAAATCGCTCATCCCCATGATAACACTAATCCGTGCGTACCAGATAATTTATATAGAGTAGTAGAGAATTTTTCAAATTCTCAGAGAAGATTACATATTCTACCATCATTCATTGGCTCAAAGTTGTCAGTAAAAGCTCGTCAAGGATGGGTCATCCTAAGTCCCGATTCACTTCTTAATAATTTTGATCCCGTGGCATATCAACAGCAATTGTTAGCCAAATCTTTGACTATGCGCAGCTCATCGGGACCACAATATTTGGTTCCACAAACCGATGAAATCGAAGAGCTCAGACCAAAGAGTCCACCTACAACTAAATAAAGAAATTCTAAAACCACCAAACCGATATCTAACTAGCTAAACTAAAGTTTTAATACACATAGCATTATCAAAGAGGCTGTTATTGTTAGTAATTGCATCCTGAAAAATAAAAAAAGGTCTATCTTGCGTTTGATCAGAAATTTGATGAATGTTGGAAAGGAAGTTTATCAGCACCGTCAAAGACTAAGAGTGAGCTGAGTTGGTTTTCATCATAACATCAAGATATAAAACCTGGAAAGGCTTCATAAAAACATACCAGTTCGATGTTAGAAATGCTGAAGATTTTGTTTAAATTTTTTTTGCAAAATTTAATCTTATATCGTTTTTTTCAATGATCCGGGTAATTGTGGTTATAGGGCCGATATTGATGTGTGCCTACAATTTTTTTTTAAACTACCTTCTATATTTATAATCTATAACTCTATTTAATAAGTAAATTCTTTGGTAGCATGTACACTGTTTTTCGATTCCAAATCTTCCAAGTAATCCTTCCATAAAAGATCTCCAGCTTTCAAGCATTTGGAGTCACCAATCACGATTAATCCGTATTTAGCTCTAGTTAATGCAACATTCAATCTTCTCTCATCCTTTAAGAAACCGATTTTTCCTTCTTCGTTAGATCTAACACACGAAAGAATTAAAAAATTAACTTCTCTACCTTGGAAGGCATCAATAGATGCTATCATTATATCATTGACCATATGGATTGTTGCCGGTTTGGAGTCATTGTAAATATCATCTCTATCAACTTCAACTTTAAGATCCAATTTCTCTGGATTGATTACATCGTTCAGAACTAAAACTGAAGAGATCAAATCTCTCTGACCTCTATAAGGTGTAATGACACCAATATCAGAGCGTTCGATCCCCTTTTCCACAATCAATTTAGTCAATACTTGTGTTACGTAGTTGACTTCTCCTCGATTTGAGTAAGTATAACCTCTATCCTCTCTGAACTTTGTTTTCACGAATTGTTCTCTTTGGGTCCCGGCTGTATCCCAAAAGTAGACAGGATTACTGGGAATTTTATCCATTTTACGATGTTCTGCAGTAATACCATCTTTTAAAAGACCATCATAAAACCGCTTTCTTGGGAAATCACTTATAGCTGGATGCATACGATATTGAGTATCCAACATATGTGGAGTACGATAGGTTCCATTAAGCAATACTCGTTCAAATAGTGACAAAGATAAATTAGGAACTTGTGAAAAACTACTCAATTGTCTTTGATCACCGACAAAAACAAATTTCTCCACCCCTTCGATTGATAAAGGAATCAAAGTTGTTGCTTCCGATGACTGAGTAGCTTCATCCATGATAATTACCGGAACCTTTTTAATATCTTTGAATTGATTACCTCCAGAGACAACTGTAGTACTGAACAAAACTTTGGCATTTGCAACGTACTTTTGAGAGATTCTGATTTGTTCCTGCAACAATTTTTTGTATTGATTTTGCAGAACTGTTTTACGAGGATCTCTCATATCTTTAAGAGTTTCTTTCATATTTTGAGGTAAGTCATTAAACACTTTATGATGCAAACAAATGGAAGCAAGTGGGTGATCTAAATTATACTCTGATTCCTTCTCCAATGACACAATTCTCAAAATTTCTCTTTCATGATTATCCATCAATTTTTCTGCAATATTATCAATGGCAATATTAGAAGCAGCAACGACAGAAATTGGGAAAGTATGTAAAACTTCAACCAACTGTAAAATGATTTCATATATAGTCGAAGTTTTACCAGTACCAGGTGGACCTTGAAGAACAGTAATCGAATTATTAAGAACGGATTGAATGGCAACTCTTTGAGAGTCATTGAGGTCTCGATTATATTTGATTCTATTGTTAAAAACAATTTGCCTTATCGGTTCTTTGCCTAAAAGCATCAGTACGAATTTAGGATTTGAAATTTTGGTCATAGCAGTGAATACTCTACTGACTGGAACAGAAGCTGGTAAAATACGTAAATGTTGAACGTTGACCGTGGTGGGCAAGTTCTGATCATTCCATGGAAACAATTCTACGACAACTTCCAAAACGGATTGCCTCTTGTTTTTGCCAGATTTAACAATATCGCTTACAACTACATTACCATACCATGCCACCTTTTCAATCATGAGGAAGAGAGTCTGATTGACTTGGAAAGGTTTCTTCTTCAACGATTGCATTTTTTTGGTAAGAAATCTATTCAAAATGTCTTCAACCATAGGAATCGAGATTTTATACTGTTTGTGTCTCTTATCCTGTTCTTGAAACCATTCTAAATACATATCTTCTGGATTAATGATAATATTACCATTTAATCCCACACTTGCAAGCTCTTCAAGGAATAAGTTATAACTCAATTCTTGGAAGTATTCCGTCAAATTGTTGTATTTCAACGGTGGATCCTGAGAAGGTATATATTGCTTAATACCTTTAGGAATTGTTAATTCTTCTTTCTTACTTTTGATTTGATCTTTATTGGGACCATTGTTAGACCTTTTCAATTCATCATTGTTCAGTTTTGGGGTCAATTTATTTAATGGTTTAGGTGCTTTGGAGGTTTTTTTTGGACCCGTTTCTTTTGTGATATCCTTGATGGGCTTCCGGTTATCTTTGATCGGATTTGTGTTCTCTTTTTTGGCGTTTTTATGATCTTTAACAAATTTGGAACCTTTGACCGCAACATCCTGTTTTTGAATATCTTTAGTCGTATTCTTAGCCTTAGTAGTGGTACCTTCAGAAGAACTGGCGGAACTTTTTATGGTTTTACCAGATTTGACATCTGACTTCTTATGAGTGGGAACCTTGCCATAATTACCAGTACCAGCAATTTTCCCATTATCCTTATGATTGCCCTTGTTGGCAGCTTTATGGGGACCCCTTTCAGCAAATTTCTTTCCATTAGAATTATTCCCTGAAGGTTGAGGGGTTGAGGATCTCGACAGACTTCTGGTATTTGTTTTTGAGTTTGGTTTGCTATGAAGTGGACTTAGATTGGTAGATCCCACAGCTGCGACGGTCTTCCCTGATTTATAGGCAGCAGACACTGCCTTGGCAAGATGATAGTGTGACACTGGTTCACTTTCAGCATCACTATGAGGTCTCATTGGGGGTGGTTTTCTTCCACGGCCCTTGCCTTTCATCCCTCTTCCTACTTTTCTTCCCCTTTGACGACCAGAACTTTTAGGTTGAACATGTTCTTTAATCCCGAGAAGAGCCAGAAGAAAAGTATCGCTAGTATCTGGTACCAAACCTTTCGGCTTGGGATCTTTTGCCTCCAAGCATTTCTTACATATCACGATTTTTCCTAAATCTGGAGATACAAAAAGCTTTGAATCGTTGCCACAACTTTGACATATTAAGTCTCTGACTTTGAAATAATCGGGCAATTTCTTGAGAAGGGATCCATTTTGTAAAGTGTATTGCGTGGATGGAGCCTCATCCTTTTTAAGACATGTAGGACATAATAAAGACATATCTGATAAGCCGAACCTTGCAAGAATAAGCTGATTAATATTAGAGTCTTCACACTCTTCACAGGCGATTAGGTCTCCTGATTTATCGTACACTACATTTTTATGTCTGGTGGTTCCAAGATGTTTCAACATCTCGGGCTCCAGGGCAGTGGTCAGGCATGTTTCACAGGTAAACATGGGTAAGGGCAGTAGATTTGGTTATGTGATGTGATGTGATGATGAGAGTGCGACGACCAAAATCGAGATGCGACTCTCACAACTCAAACGGGAAAGGTGAGAGATGGAGAGAGGTGGAGAGAGAGGTGGAGAGAGAGAGAGAAAGAGAGAGAGAGAGAGAGAGAGATTACAGGTTTATGCAGGGATGTGACGTAAGAGATAAGCTAGAGTTTAATATGAGACGTGTTAAGGGTGCAAATGGAAATATTTGGGGTCGAGAATTCGCTTTAGCAGGTAAATTTCGTATCTTTTACTATGTCTGTATAAAAGGAAAGATTGTCAAGAAGACGACTGTGTTAGATTTACATTATAGAGACTTTGTTGGAACTTTACGCCAGTTCTATAATATTGCTGATCGAACAAAGATCCTGCAGGTGACCCAATACCTCAGAAGCTTTGCAACGTCGATATACATACCAGAGCTCAAACTTATTGAAATTTCAATCAATAGTTATAAACCAATAAGAGATTAACATCATCATGATCAGCAAAATCAGGATGGGATAGAAATGAGAACTATGAAACAAATTCCACTCCTTATTCCGTATTCTCAGTCACAAAAACCGATTACACCCTCTAGACTAAGTTTTATCGATCCTTTGTCTAGCAGTGTGGCACTGGCAGTTAAGCTTTTCATAAACTAATTTATTATGACTATCTTCTCGTTGCTACAGGGGGGTGGGGGGGCGGCTGAAAAGATACAAGAAACTTAATTCAGAAGTCGGGAAAATCTTTAATGAAAATATATAGAGTTGGCAAGTAATATTCAAAAGCAAATGCTACTTCACTATCTAGGAGTTGTAATTTTCTTTGATTCCCCGTGTAATTCTGGATTATATATCCACTCTACTTCAAATACCTCTCGTCAGTCTTCCTGTCCTTCTGTCCTTCTGCCCTTCTGCCCTTCTCTCATGATATCCCTCAAGGGCCCAATTATTCGTAATTGAGAAATTTTTCAACACCAAGCCATGGCGCAGCTGCAAACGTAGCAAAATGGCAACCTGCAATGATTTGAAGACGCGACTTGGGCAATTCATCGGTTATAAATGTTTAATTGTGTCAAAATTTTAGTAATGATATCTTCCTATTTATTCAATGAAGTCCCTTAGAGTTAGACATCTCTCTCAATCCATCAACTATTTCCTACTACCCTTTCAAAAAATAAGATGCTTCAAGTCGCCTCATTTGGGTTTTTATTTTCCTGCTAAGACCCTTCAATTTCCTTTTCTGCTCCTCTTTACGCCATATTAGCTCTCTTTTTCAAAAGATGACGCGCCGCATTTTCCTTTCCTTCAGTAAAAACTAAAAAAAAAGTAGTGCTGGCGCGTGTGCGCCAAATCTTCACCTCAAAAAAAAAAGTAAAAGTCTTCTAGCGGGGAGATAACAGCGACAACCACTGGGCCCATCAAGATAGAACAGTTGATTTAATTAATTATCCTCAAGAGTTGAGATGCCACAAGTCAACCTGAGCCAATATGGCTCATCAAAAGTGGCAAATAACCATGCAAGTATGTCATCAAGCGTTTATCTGACTCAAACTGACGTCTACTTGGACAAGCAGCGTAAGACCCAATCTAATTTGATGAGAACTTTACATGAACGGTCTGAGAGTCAATCATCTCATGAAGGGGCAGTAATTGAAACAATTCAAGGGGATCCTCTGACTCAAACTATGCAACTGTATTTCACTGCTGATAACAGCTTTGAATCTCTTCAAAATCAGAGATCTAACCCTTCATTCACCACTGAGGAGGACCACCCCGACGACGACGACAACGGCGACGACATTGACGCAACTCCAGTAATTCATCAAGGAGCAACTTATTACGACCCAGTAGAATCCACACCAATCATCGGAGAAGAAGAACAGTTTCCTGATCAGCAGCAGCAGCAGCAGCAGCATTTAACAAGACAAGGAAATCAACTGAACCTTCAATTACCCACCCAAGAGCTACCCCGGAAATTTAAACGTCTTTCCCAAACCCTCCAACAAAGCACACAAAATCCAACTGATTATTCCCAGCAATTTATAACTCTGTTCCATCAGAACGTCCAAAAGGCTAACAGTAATGAGGCTTCCAATGTAGAGACTTCAAATAAGGACAATAGGACCAGTGTATACTATAAAAAGATCTTCGAAACCGCCGAAGACGAAGCTATGAGCAACAAAATGAGATCCCGCCAATCGATGGCCTCAAATGCAAGCGATTGGCTGGTCCAACTGTCTCTTACCGATACCCAGAGTCAAATGGGATCTAGATATCTGCATGAGAGTTCCAAGATTGGTGTTGATAATCAACTGTCCCTGTCATTTGTATTTAATAATGATGACTTAAATGCCAGTACTAATAAGTTCAATCAATTAGCCTTAGATGCTCAACAAAGGGAAGAAACAGAACGTGGGTTGAACATAGGATATAAAACCAACGACACATCGAGGGACCGAGTCTCTATCCCTGCTTCCGACGTTTCTGGCGACGATGGAGAAGATCTCCTGACTTTGTTCATTAGAGCCCTCCACACTTTTGACTCCACCACCCTTCAATCTGAACAAGATATCTCCATTTGTCTTTCTTTCGAAAAAAATGATTTGGCCTTTGTTCATACCATAGATGAGTCAGGATGGGGTGAAGTCACTCTTATTGCCTCCCTTAAAAGAGGTTGGATCCCTATGAACTATTTCACCTTAGCTATTGCTGAAGATGAGAAGGATATTAGCTTTGATGAAGATGAAGAGGAAGCATACTTGGATAATGGACATTATCTTCGTCCATTGTTCCATTCATGTGCTTCTTTTTTAATTAACCCACTCTCTCATAAAAATAGAAGAGGCAGATACACATTCTCCGTCAGAGTAATTAATTCAGTCAGAGATGGGGTCAGAATCTTACTTCAAGAGACAGACTGCTTGTCTCGACTGAATGAGATTGTAACAAAGAGACCAGTGGTTCGTAAAAGTAGGAAAGCATTATTAGCAGACTGGTATAATCTTATGGTAAAAGCCAATCTGTATAAAGGTACATACAATTTTGATAAGATTGAAATCTTAACCCTTATGGTATTTCAAGTACTGCAAAAGGCCATTGAATTTCTTGAAGTATGGCTGACCGAACTGAGGTTCATTGTGAAAAAGGAAAATGAGGAGAAACTTACTGCAGATTTGAGCAGTTATCCATTGCTTACACTGTCTCCCATGGCAAAGGCTAGAATTAATGAATTAAATGGTATATTGTATCAATACTTGGGAATGATCATTGGGAGATTAGATTTGATTGAACATAATCCCGTCGGTTGCGAAATGCTTGAGAGTATTGCTCATCAAGTCATCTTATTACTTCGTGAACTTCTCTTCATCTCTAAAACAGGACTGGATTTCCTGTCGGAAAAACCTGCAGATTTGGATTCTTCTTTAGACTCTTTACTTCTGTTAGTGTCAGAACTTGTCCTGGGAGTAAAATCTCTTGTGGTCAAGACATTGAATGAAATAGATGACGATAAAAAGATCGGGGCAGACCCACTGAAAAATTATTACTATACTAGAGAAGGTGGAGATCTTCTTATTATTGCCAGTAATATGGTCGGTTCAATTGGAAGAACCATTTCTTCTATTCGGAAACTTTTGAATGTCACTGGAGATTTTAAACTTTCCTCTGAAAGATCCTACCCAGATTATTCTAAAATGAAGATAGAGCCCGAGGAATTGGTTAAGAAATGTCTGATTGGTATTGCCAAGCAAAGAAAGGGTCACGGTGACTTACCCGCACCAATTAATAGAGTAGAACAAGGTAATAAAAATACCCTTGCCCCTCAAAGACCAATGAAACAAGCCCAAAGATTTTCCATGATCCGTACTGGAAAAACTGGGGACTTGGGTTTTACCAAAGAGGGAACTGAGTTAATCCAAAACATTTTGAATGCCGATGATACTCCATTCAGTAGAAACTCTGCATTTGAAAAGTTTGCTCACAATGACTTAAATACCCCTACAAGCAATCGTCATGATATTAACGACGAACTATTGGTTGACCCACAGGGGAATTTATTGGGTGCTTCATTCAAGGGATTAGTTTACACCCTCACGAACGAAAATTCTCCTCCAGAATATTTCTTTGTGTCGACATTTTTCATATGCTTCCGATCTTTTGCAAGTGGTATCGATTTGATCGAAGAACTTTTAGCCAGATTTGAAATTACCAACAATGTTATATCTGACGATCTCACTGCTGAACCAAAATTGAAGAATAGGAGACGTCTTATTGCCAAAATGTTTCAGATTTGGCTTGAGCTGTATTGGGATCAGGAGAGAGACTACTCTTTATTGACTACGCTTGTTAATTTTTTCAACGAGTGCCTCTCTGGTTTCTTACCATTAGATGCAGTTAAACTCATTGAAGTGGTTGCAAAATTGTCTAGTAAACCACTTGTCGAGAATGCACCGAAGAAATCAACCGTGAGTAAACAGATTGTGTATCGTAAATTATCAGCTCTCAGAAGAACCCCAACTCTGAACTTGAATTTGAATCTGACTCTCCTGGCCAGATATTCTATGGTCGATGGATATGAATTATCCAAAATTAATACAAATCTGTCCATGACATCTTCAGTGACATCTCTACCATTACCATTAGGAGTAGGGAATCAGACGTCTTCTTCCCAATCACTTCTTACAAAGTCACAAATAAGCACATTAGAAAAATTAAATTTAACATATCGTGCAATCTTGGGAGAATCATGGTGTGATCCAAGATATATCAACCCAGAAAATTTCTATCATTTGGAGTTAAAATCTTTGCTTCCAAGATGGTACAGTATCAATGATCAACTGTGGGTTCTTCTGAATTATAGACCAAACTTACTTGATTTCAATGGGTTGGAAATTGCCAAACAATTGACCCTTATCGAACTGCAAATCTTCTGCACCGTTAGGCCAGAAGAACTTCTCAATGATAATTTCACCGCAAAGAGAGCTAATCTTAAATTAGCACCTAATGTAAGACAACTGTTACTCTTCACCAATTGTCTTTCGGGTTATGTATTGGAACTGACTCTTCAGCCCAATATTGCTCATAAGATGAGAGTCAATATTATTAAGACCTGGCTCAAAGTTTCAATCCTGTGTCTTTATTTAAGAAATTTCAACTCTCTTGCTGCAATTTTAACTGCATTGCAACTGCATTTAGTTACCAGATTAAGAGTTGTTTGGAATGATATTTCCCCCAAATATAAGGAACTATATGAATATCTCCTGGGTATTGTTCACCCGGATAAGAATTACACGATCTACAGACTGAAGTTACGGAACTTTTTGGTTGCAAATGAATATAACATTCCTATTGTACCCTATTTTTCTTTGTTTCTTCAAGATTTGACTTTCGTTACCGAGGGTAACCCAAATTATCGTAAAGCTGATTCTTTCCTTAACCAAAAATTGATCAACATCGATAAGTATTTGAAGATCACGCGTATTATTGCTGATATTGAGCTGCTTCAAATCCCTTACACCAATTCTGGTAATCCAGAGGTCAAGAATGCGCTTTTGCTGCTTTCAGACAACGATAAGGTAGAGGACTATACTATCATTCCGGTTCCTGCATTACAAGAACTTATTCTTTTGGAACTTTGGAAGGTTTCTCAATTGAATAGAAAAGAGGATGATAGAGCCTGGAAATTGAGTTGTATGGTACAACCCAGAGACGCTTAGGACGACCAGGGGTCGAATTAATAGAGAATAATGACAATAAAGGGTGATTTGTAGAAGTAGAATTTACTGAGTTAAATCGAAGAGGACATCTGATCGAAAACCATTAGGAAATTCAAGATAGAATTGTTGGAATATATGAGTAAGGATCTATTAGGGATCCCAGAGCCCAAATTGATAAAACAACCGTATTTGAGTATCTAAAACCGGTACGTACGTTTTGAGTTATAATAAAAAAAGTAATCTGCAAGGGGAGTAAAGATGGAGAGAGGGGGGACCAAAAAAAAATGGAGGAAAAGAAAGTAGGCGACCAGAGTAAGATAACAGAAGGACCTCAAGTTTAATGGCTTTCAAAAGGTGTCTTATCTGAATAATGTTCTTAAGTTATCAATGTTTTTGGCAATGACAAAATGAACCAACTAAATGTAGCCTGTTCTGGTTTTTTGCCATTATTATTTACCATAAAGACAGGATATAAAATGATTGTAGTATTATCAATGTTGCTGTCGTTATTTGATCACGCGACATAGCAAGTCACAACTTTTGTGATCAACACAAGTAGGTTAATTTGGCTGCAGCGGAAACATAGCCTAACTGGATTGAAAACTATTCCAAATTCACTCCTCCTCGACCATTCAAGCCCTACACTCAAGATATACCATTCTTTTCCCTCCCCCCTCTGGAAAACTTCTCTCCTTCTCCATACCCCAATCGATTGAAGAACTAAAAAATAATCAGCTAGAAAATAACAAAATTAGAGAAATCTGCCATCCCCAACAAACAGTAGATAGAGAGTTTTTAACCACAAAAAAATACCAGAGCATGCCATGGGACAATTACTTTCACACCCGATACAAGAAAAGCAACTCGATTACCACTCTCACTCCCAAATTTCTTATGCAGTTGGGCTGATGCAAGGTTACCGGATCACTATGGAGGATGCCCATTCGGTGATGATCAATGAAGACGAATCACTTTCGATATTTGCTGTTTTCGATGGACATGGAGGTCGTACTAGTGCTGATTACGTGGAAGAGAAATTACCACGACTAATATTCAAACACCTTCAAACGGAAATGCGACGTAAAAGTCCAACAGAGGCAACTTCTTCCTCCTCCTCATCTGAAACTCCTTTAAGCAGATATATGAAGACAATCAAGAATGCATTTTTCCAAGTAGATGCCCAATTACATCACGAAACTGATGATGGTGCCATGAATTGTGGTACCACGGCTATACTAGCCAGCATTGTCGACAAAAAATATATAATTGCCGCTAATACTGGAGATTCTCGATGTATCATGCTGTTGAAAGGTGGTATCGCTAAGACTCTTCTGTTTGACCATAAACCCGTGACCATGGGTGAACGAATGAGAATTGAAAACTCTGGTGGCTTTGTCATGAACAATCGAGTGAATGAAATTCTTGCTTTATCAAGAGCATTTGGAGACTATAAGTTTAAACTTCCATTTGTTGAGCCACTGCCGGAATATTATTACCCCGAGAATCGTAAATACTTCACCAGTGAAGGATTCATCAAGTTGCCACCAGAATTGGGTCAAGTCACTGTTGAACCAGAAATTTTAGTGTATGATTTACAACAGCAAGATCAGAGTCCAGAATTCATAGTATTGGCTTGTGATGGAATATGGGATTGTTATTCAAATCGTGAATTGATTAAGGTCATTCGTAGTAAGCTTCAATTTGGATGGTCATTGACGGATATTACTGAATTGATTCTTAATAATTGCATTGAAATGGCCAATAATATAACTGGGATAGGTTTCGATAATATGACATTGATATTGGTAGCGGTGCATCCAAAGGAAACTATTCAGGAATGGTATGATAGGATGAAGGAAACTATACTCAAGGAGAAAGGAGTTATTTAAGACACACAATAAGAGGAAGGCGGAGGTAATTATGGAAGTGTATAATTTATTAGGACGGTCATATCGAGATAAATGTAGATATTAGGGTTAGAAGAGATACATGTTATAGAGTGGTACAACGATGAAATAAGTTTTGCGAAATGATGAATGTCATAAGATCAGTAATGACGTGGTTTAGGCCGTGATATTAGTATATAATGAAGGCATTGAGCAATTATTGATACTATTAAGGTAGTGGTTTAACTAAACGCTGGGTGTTAAAATACTGGTTTCCATCAGTTTAAAAGTGTAAGAAGTATTGCTTAATTACAGAACACAACCAAAGACAACGGAAAACTCATTAAGGATGACAGTTATGAAACAATAAAAACGATAACATAATAATACCGAAGAGTTTAAATATTGAAGCGGATATTCAATCAATAGTGAAGAATGGAGACCAGCAATTAAATCCAGTAACAATATATCAGTTCGATCACAATTTGACAATTGCAGAACTGAATAGATTCACCAGTTCTAGCAGAAATAATCGAGCGCTGTAGCATCCAACTATATTATACTGCATTATGTACCCATCACGGGAAGCACCGCTCAGATGCCGTCAGGTGTTGCATTGCATTCGAATTCCGATTTTCCTGCTCCCTTAACTGCGAAAAGATTTCCCTGCTCCCCTCAAGTCCCGGAGTTTATATCACTAGCAAAGTCCAAGGTAAATAATCCCCTACACAAACTATAGAAAAGTTCTTAACCCATTTCATAATAATTAGATAACATAGTCAATATTTTATTTCTTTTATAGACTATTCACATCTCTTTTCCATCACTTCACTTCACTTTCACCTCCCTCCGACGCAACCACTAACGAATCTGTCGCCAACCGCCCTTACCTGCACACATTTTTATCATTCCATTTTCACTGCCACTAAAATTTGGCGTCTTCCTTTCAACGAGAACACAGAACGCAACCGTACTTGGCTGTATCCAGCATTTGACCAGCCATTTGATTCGGAGCGAGTGGTGTCAACATTCCAAGGCATATAGAGCAGTTAAGTTTTGATCCTCTCCTCTGAACTTTAGTAGTTGCCCTTGCTGGTTGCATCCGAAGCTATATCTTTCCAATAATATAGCAATATCAACCTACTAAGGGCCCTATTCATAATTAGCATAGAACCAACCTGGAGGACAAAATTTTTTGTTGGTTTCCCCAATCATATACACATCAAATTATTCACATATAGTAACATCTATAAAACCCCACAAAACATACATACCCATATATATTTAGAAAGCATTTCAACCCCTTTATCATGGACTCTTACATTGACCCCGTTCTTTTGTTAGCCCGGGACCCAGATCTTAACCGAGAGAAAGGGAAAACCACCGAGTTAATTCTGATGATACATGGATTCCCACCTAGTGAGCGCCGTATTCTGAAACTCTGTCAGTTACTGTTGACTATTTTGCAGACCCTTGAAAAATTAGAGCTCCAAACCAAAAATTGGCAATTCATTCTGTTGGATGTCAACTCAGATTCCCATTTTGACGAAGGAAATGACAAAAAATCATTCAATTTTGAAATATCGGGGAAAGTTCTTGATAGGTGTCAAGAAATACAAAAGTCATTATATCGTATATCGCAAGATTTGGATCATATAACTCGAGCACTGAAACTGCTTACTCCTTTAGAATATATTCTGGATCTGGGATGTCTTCTAACCCAATTAACTCTTCGTAATATTAAATTGAAAGATTCATTGACCGATTCCATCACTATAGCATATAGCAGAGCCCGCTTGATCACCATTGGCTATGATTTAGAGACGGTTTTACTGGAAGACGGTGATGATGAGACCATGATATCATACCAGAAATTTGTAGCAGGACTTCTTAAACAGCTCAATCTGGCAATTGATAACGAAGACATTCAAGAAAAGCATGAATGTATGGCGGTCATCTCTGACGTAGAAAAAATGTATAATAGTTTTCGGGAACAACGACTTCAAGAATGGGCTCAAACTCAAACCGAAACCATTGAACGACGTGAAATGGAAGCGTATGAAACTACCACCCCAGAATTAAACCGGAAATCACCCACTGAAGCTATTTTCGACGAAGACATCAACGATTTCGATTCAGAATATGGATCTCATTCGGTGTCATCTGTTTATTCTCAAGCTCCACCAATGGTACAATCCATAACTAGATCAACCAAAAAGCGTAGAGATTCGGATGCTTCTCTAAATGCATCGTTGCATAAAACCACTATAGCAGAGGAAATGCCTTATTTGATGTCGGCGTTTAATCTGGCTCGGAATTTCGAGGAAGACGTGTCACATTATATGGATCCACATAGGGCAAATCCTGAAGTTGAGGGATTGGAAGTAAGCGGTACATTGCATGGAGATGCGGAGCTGAGTGATATGGTTTCATCAGTATTCTCTGTAGCAGCACAGCAATCGGGATCTGGCCCAACCACTCCCGGCACAGAAAGTGTGCTGAGTTTGGCTGGTAGCGAGATCATGAGCAGTTCAATGTTTGGTTCAGGAACCAAAAAGCAGCCAGTTACTACCAATCATCTACCCAATACCTCTCTTTACCATGAAAGTACGATCCGAGCTCCTCTTTCAACACCATCTTCTTATTTATACGCCAACAATTCACTTTTGTCTAAGCTTGGGATCCGTCCGCAAGTCATAACAACGGATATACGTCCACCCATGGGTAATAATACCAGTTTGAATAAGGGTGCATCATATGTATATCATCTGAGTTCGAAATCCGTTAAAAAGCCCGCCGATGGTGCAAGATATTTAACTAGAAGTTATTACGCTGGTATGATAGAGAGTGAAGGACGTAAGGGATCAATTGATCTGATTGATAGTGACTCGGAAGATAACGAAGAGAATGAGTTTGCACATAAAAACATGGTTACATCTCTTCCTTCTTTAAGAGGTATAACTCCATTGACTCTGGAGAATTTGGCATCTTTTGAGAATGAAATTGAGTAGGAGAGCCGCACAATATTAAGATTAAGCATTCACTAGTGTAGACAATAGGAGAAAAATGGCGTAGAAGTTAGAGAGAGGTGGAGGGCAGTGTATAGATAGAGGAGAAACAGTAGCAAAAGGCCAAGAGATAAAGGAAGTGGAAAAGTAGACATCCAAGTTTAAAACCTATTTACTTCTGAACGAGACAGTCCACTTGTATTATTAATTCTGCTCCATGTTCTATAGCCTCTAGAAAGCAAAAAAGCTAGGTAACATGAGGTTCGAACGAGTTTGAACTACAGAAATGATCCGATGCCTATATATATGTATTCATTAAAATGTCCACGGTAAGTCTTAATGCTACTATCAAAAGAATAACCAAAAGAAAGAACCTACAAAAGTACATATTACATGCCTTTCAGTAAAAGATCCCACATCCTCTTGCAGCTGCCTCTTGCAGCTGACAAAAAATCCTACCTCATTGATACAGAAAATCACACACATGAAATGCTTATCTATGCAACTACTGGATGAAGATAAGCCGTATATTCCACCATCTTCGACCTCTTTCACACGATGTAAGGCAAAAGTGGTACTTCAAAGAACCATTTACTTAATTCGAATCATTAACCCCCATTTTCCTGTTATATCATACCTCTCCTCTAACCTTGCCGACACCGTCTTTATCATTCTTTTCCTTGCCGCGGACCCCAGCCGGATTTCCTATCAGGGCCCGATCTTTCGCGTAAGATCTTTTTCAATCTATCTCTTGAAAGGTATCACAATAGTTTGTCAGGGTTAAATAGTCAGTTTAACGACGTTGTTGCAATTTTTGCTATGTCTGAGCGTCTAAACTTGAGCAGCACCCATGCTGATCCATACCTACCGCTCAACGATGCTCGTCCGCTCAGAATTGCTGTTCTAGGTGGCACTGGTATGGGAAAGCTGCTGTTGGCTTCGAAGCTCTCCATAAATGCCATGCATGATACTCATTACCCCACTCAACAGGCTACTCCTATTCTCTTTGAATTCGGTGAGCTTGATGCGACAAATAGAGCAATATTGGATCCCAATATGTCCGTCATCAAGGTTCTGCCACAGTGGAGAATTGTCCTTAGTCCCGTAGTGGATCGCCATCTTGAAATTGTACGAACAAAGGAAACGATCCCGGAAAGAACTCCCCAAATGGATCATTTAGAATATGACTCACGTACTGACTATTATCAAGTTTTTAAAGACCCTATGGGAACCACCGTGGTGACACCAATTCTTGTAGAGCTCATAGATACTCCAGCGTTCAAGCCAGATCAAGTAGTGCCATTTTTGGAGGAACTGTTGTATGTGAAATTGGATCCCAAAATATTACACAACTTGGCCAACGAGCCTCGTAGAGACATCACTACAAGTCCATTCCTCGTAGCCAGTGGAGCTGGTGAACTTAATGGTAGAATAGATGGGTATCTCTTTGTATACTCAGCTGTTCCTTCACATCAACCTCCAGCATATGGTAAAGAACAGACGAAGACTCCAGAGGATTCATTTGTGCTTCTTAAATCAATTAAGGACACTCTTGAAGGTGCATGGCGAGAGTATAGCAAGTATAGACGGGATTGGATTAAAGGCCAAGAGGAAGATCCCTTGACATTAAAGAGCATTTTTAAAAATCTTTGGGGTTCAGAGAAAGATAACGCCCGGAGGAAGGCAAAACCGAAGATAGATCCTCTGGATCCGTATGCTCCACCACCCTTTTGGATTGTGTGTACTAGTGTAAATCTGCAGCTAGCTCTGAAGCAATTAATAGCAGAAGGAATGCAGTTGGCAGAGAAGTGGGGGTGTGGATTTGTTGGTGTTGATGTAAAGGAAGATGTCAATGTAGAATTGGTACTTTCTTTTATGTTGCGTGAAGTGGCTGAACGACTGAAGCTCCAGAAGAAATGGAAGTGAAGAAGAAGAAAATGGAGGGTTTTGGGTACAATGGTGTTTGAACTAAGGATATATATAATAGGGTATGACCTAGGTATGACTAGATATAAACTAATAGAAACTAGGGAACGAATAGAAAGCAAATTGAAATTATGGCCCAAGTGAGGTACCGTTGAGGAACATTAGAGTTATCATAATGTTCAAGGAAGAAGTGATAGCCATACTTAAGTAAAGGTTTCTTTGACTGAGTCCAATGAACTGAAAATTTTACCTTCTCAATTCGGTTGATAATGTATAGCCACTGTAAGTGTTTAAGCTAAAAGCTGCTTGGAATTCCATCTTCATAGCCTTTTCAACAAAACATATGTAATTGGAGCTACTAAAGATGTTAATAAGTGGGCAGGAAATTGTTTGGGTTGGAATGTCAACTTTCAATAGAGACTAACTAATAGATATATTTATACTATATTATTCTATAGACTATGCACCGTACCATGTGACGGTGTATATATCTACTGCCTTCTGCACATAACCCCGGATCCCGTGGTCATTAATTCCCATTGCCCTCTTGGTGTTCTTTTAGTCTATCTTATCCTGTCTCCACATTTCTAATCTCAAAAATCTATCAATTCAATCTACTCCCAATCTAAGATCATAGCCCATGGCGTGTTCTCTCTGTGGGCAGCAGCCAGAGCTCTGTGTCAGCTGTAGCAGTGAGGATGTGGCTCTTATCCGTGAAAGTTCTTTGGCCCTAGAAGAGTTCAATCAGCTCTCACGTAAGACCATAGATGACATTTTCAACCGAATCAGCGTACTTCAGAGTGGTGGCGTATCTGACCATATTGAAATTTCAAATACTACTATAAAACCACAATTGACATCCACTAACAATAAACAAAACACTGAAAAGTCAACAAATGACCCTAAACACTTACAAGTGCCCCAAATATCGGAAGCCGCAATCAAACTACTACTGCAACAATTACTTCGATTAGAAGTGGTCAATCAAAAGTTGAAAAACTATCAGGCGTCTAAAACTTATGAAGCCCTTGAAAAACGAATGAATAAAACAAAAAACAATATATATATGCTCTCAGAGAAGATCAAAGTCGAAGAAGAAAAATTGACCAAGCTAAATACTAGTATTCAAGACAAAGGAGAGACTAAAGCTAAAAATTTAAAAGAATTACAATCTTACGAAATAATAAAGCTGTCAAGGGTTTGCAGGCAGGCCCGAAAGCTTCAATTACTGACATATCATATCCTTATTGAAGCTTATTTTAGCACTCATGGAAGGTATGTTCTGAAAAAGTTATACTTCAATCGGCAACCAATAATCAATATAGAACAATTTTTAGGTTACAATGGTCGACTTGAGCATTTGAACCTGTTTCTTGAAAATTTGATCTTCTATCAGATTAAATTGGCCCAAATATTTGAAGGTTCATTAATCAAAATGCCATATCTTGAAGAACTTACTCGATTACTTCCAGATCTGAAATTCTTTGAAGTTGTACGTAATAAAGAGATTGAGATGTTTGGAGATTATCATGATAATAATATTGAGGAAGAAGTGGTTATGGAGGAAAATATGGTACATAGTGATGGACAAATAATTAATTTGGGTGATGCATTAAAGCTTCCACTCTCCCTGAAGACTCTTAATTATCAACGTAGAGAAGAGACTAGAAGAAAGAGTATAGTGGATTCTAGTTCAGACAATGAATCAAAGAGTCCGATAAAGGCCAAGTCGAAAAGTGGTCAAATTGGAAAATTATTGGTTCAAAATCTGAATAATAAAGCATTACCTGAAATGCAGAATATATTGAAGAAAAAAGTTGTCATATTACCCCATAAGATTCTAACCAAGCCGTTAACTAAGCTTTCATCTAAAGAATTAGTTAAATTTTTGCAGATAATTGTAAAGATTCTAATTAACTTTAAAGTTTTTTTTGCCAGTACTATATCATTGACAGAATTGTATGATTTATCCAAAATTTTAGAACATTCCGCAAATTTAGCCCCTTACCTTGAGCTGATAATTGATATGCCACTTTCTGTTGCTAATGTAGAAGGTGGCCTGGATCATCAAATGGATTCTGAACCCCAAATAATGTCACCAAATCTTTCATCAAAGCCCTCAGTATTGAATTTTTATTCACGATTACTCAACTTTAGTTCAGAAGGCTCAAATAGCGACCGAAGAAAGACTGGAAGGAGTGGTAAAAACGAAGGGATATTTGGAGATGTCAGTGAAATGGGAGAGAGTTATCAACATGACTATGGTGATAAAGATAGAAACAGAGTATCGATGAAAAAAGTGTACGATCTTATGGTTCGAGACAGTAACCAACACCGTGAAAAAATAGAGGATTGGCTGGTAATTAGTAAATTGATATAGGGCGGTGGAAATTCAATTATAAGAGTATGTAGGAAGATTAAATAAAGAAAAGCGATAAACAGATAAAATTAATAAGAAGGACCGATAGATAAAGACCAATAGCTTATGTATATGACTGATCACAAGAAATGTGAAATTTTCAAGTTCATTTCTTAATAGCAATTCAAGAAAGCATATTGAACCACACTATTATATACGGTGATGGTCGTTTGAACATCCCCAATTAAAACCGAATGATTACCATCCTGCTAATAAATTATCTTGATAGTTCAGATGGAGGAGCATTCTATGAATCGCGCAAATAGCCGAGTCCATAATAGACGAGGAAATAAATGAAAAAGGGTTCATAATAGTGCATCGAGTGATGAACATGGGAGGTGCAAACTTTACCAAAATCATGTTAGAAGTACTCTCTTGTTATACGTTTATAAAATACTATCATCTCTTTGACGACCTACTCACCCCTTCCCCGGTTATTCTTATTCTTTCTTCTCTCCTTTCCATCCTCTTTTTCTTCCGCTTCTTCTTCCACTTCAATCTCGCTCATCTCCGAACTAAACGAAACATCCGGCATACAACCTTCTACCAGCGAGGGTATTTTTTTTTTCTTTAACCATTGAGGGCCGGGGAGAAAGTCGTGCGGTGCCCAACACACCCCTTATCAACTAATAAAGTGTCGAAAGTTGAGAAACCCACCATTGAACGGCCAACCCCTTCTCTTGCAATTAGATAGACCAGCAGCCAATTAATCATGCTTTCGGACAAGGAGTTGTATGAATTGAACAAGAAGGCCGTCACAGAAGGCTTCAAAATTAAACCACGTGTCAATTACAACACGGTAGGAGCGGTGAACGGTCCTTTGGTTATTTTGGATAACGTCAAATTCCCAAGATATAATGAAATTGTCAATTTGACCCTTCCCGATGGAACTGAGCGTGCCGGTCAAGTTCTTGAAGTCAGAGGAGACAAGGCAATTGTCCAAGTGTTTGAAGGTACCTCCGGAATTGATGTTAAGAAGACCAAAGTGGAGTTCACTGGTCAAAATTTGAAGATTGCCGTCTCTGAAGACATGTTGGGTAGAATTTTTGATGGTTCTGGTCGTCCTATTGACAAAGGTCCTCGAATTTTTGCCGAGGACTACTTGGATATCAATGGTTCCCCAATTAATCCTTACGCCCGTATTTACCCTGAAGAAATGATTTCTACTGGTATCTCTGCCATTGATACTATGAATTCTATTGCTCGTGGTCAAAAGATCCCCATTTTCTCTGCCTCTGGTCTCCCCCATAATGAAATTGCCGCCCAGATTTGTCGTCAGGCTGGTCTTGTTCGTCCTACAAAGGACGTTCATGATGGTCATGAGGATAATTTCTCGATTGTTTTCGCTGCTATGGGTGTTAACTTAGAAACTTCGAGATTTTTCAAGCAAGATTTCGAAGAAAATGGTTCTTTGGAAAGAACTGCCTTGTTTCTTAACTTGGCCAATGATCCTACTATTGAAAGAATCATTACCCCAAGATTGGCTCTTACCACTGCTGAATATTTGGCCTATCAAACTGATCGTCATGTTTTAACCATTTTAACCGATATGTCCTCGTACGCCGACGCTCTTCGTGAAGTCTCAGCTGCTCGTGAAGAAGTCCCAGGTCGTAGAGGTTACCCAGGTTACATGTACACAGATTTGTCCACCATTTATGAACGTGCTGGTAGAGTTGAAGGTAGAGGTGGTTCTATCACCCAAATTCCTATCTTGACCATGCCTAACGATGATATCACCCATCCTATTCCTGATTTGACTGGTTATATTACCGAAGGACAAATCTTTGTTGATCGTCAACTCAATAACAAGGGTGTCTATCCACCAATTAACGTGTTGCCATCATTGTCTCGTCTTATGAAGTCCGCCATTGGTGAAGGTATGACTCGTAAGGATCATGGTGATGTTTCTAACCAGCTTTATGCTAAGTATGCCATTGGTCGTGACGCTGCTGCCATGAAAGCTGTGGTTGGTGAAGAAGCTCTTCTGACTGAAGATAAGTTGTCTCTTGAGTTCTTGGAGAAGTTTGAAAAGAATTTCATTTCTCAAGGTGCTTATGAAAACAGAAGTATTTTCGAATCTCTTGATCAAGCTTGGTCTCTTCTTCGAATTTACCCTAAGGAACTTTTGAATAGAATTTCACCAAAGATCTTGGATGAGTTCTATGAACGTGAACGTCAACA
Organism: Kurtzmaniella quercitrusa; assembly: GCA_030570095.1. Taxonomy (NCBI): domain Eukaryota; kingdom Fungi; phylum Ascomycota; class Pichiomycetes; order Serinales; family Debaryomycetaceae; genus Kurtzmaniella; species Kurtzmaniella quercitrusa. Next base: position 172,947 of record JAJLUZ010000007.1, on the reverse strand, counting down.
AGAGGAAGATGAAGAAGATCAAGACGAGAGCAAGGACAAGTCTGAAAATCTCATTGACGCTTAAAAGGTAGATTGAAATACATAATTAGAATAAGAATTGTAGAGAGAGAAGTGCAAGAGTGGGGAAGAGATCTGAAAGAGAAAGGGGAACCCAATTTCTGAGGAGAAGGACCAGTAGCAAGAAGTAAATATCTGGAGTCTGCGGGTCATTGAATAACCGGAGATATCCATTCCAATAGATGTTTTCACAGACAAACGGAACAACTACTGATTTGTTAATCAATCAGTCCTACGTAACATCTACCTCTGGATTATTGTACTCTTTATTCTATTATTACGATTCTATTTTTGTTTCCCAATGAAGTTGATAGCCGATCCAGCCTTGAAGAAATCAATCTGGTCCTTGGACATTGTATGCTTGGTAGAAATGTCGAAAGTGGAACCATCTCTCTTATGTACTCTAACCTTAACAATACCACCATTGTCTCCATTCTTGGCTACCATGTTGACTAAATCAAGGGTTTCCAAAACATCTCCAGCAACGATTTTGTCGTAGTCAGCCTCATCAGCAAAGGTAAGTGGCAACATACCCTGTTTCTTCAAGTTTGTTTCATGGATACGGGCAAATGACTTTACGAGAATTACAGTTCCCCCAAGGAAACGAGGAGAAAGAGCGGCATGTTCACGAGCAGATCCTTCACCATAATTATGTTCAGCAACCACAACCCAAGGTCTCTTATCAGCCTTCCATTTAATCATAAGCTCGGGGATAGACATGGAAGTGCCATCCAAGTCATATGCAGTGTTAACTTCGCCGGTTTCCTTATTAACAGCACCAATAAGGGTGTTGTTTGAAATGTTTTCCAAATGACCCTTGTATTTAAGCCACACTCCAGCAGCAGAGATATGATCAGTGGTACATTTGCCTTCAACCTTGAGTAATACAGTTGGCTTGAGTTCCTGGCCATCCCATGCGTTGAATGGATCAAGAAGTTGCAACCGGTCCGAGGTTGGAGAAACATTTACTTCTACAGAGCTATCAGGTTGAGGGTTTGCCGTTGGGTAGAATTCTTCTCTTCCCTTGGTAAATCCAGTAGGGGGCAATTCTTGACCAACTGGGGCCTCGAATTTGAACTGTTGGCCATCGTGGGTAATGGAGTCAGAAACTGGGTTGTAGGAGGCATCACCAGAATAAATCATGGCGGTAACCATGTCTGGGGAGGTCAAGAAATTCATGGTGTTTCTATTACCATCATTTCTAGCTCTAAAATTACGGTTGAATGAGGTGAAAATAGAGTTAAATTCACCTTCAGGAGTGGAAGTTCTATCCCATTGACCAATACATGGACCACAAGCATTTGCCAAAACGATGGCACCATTGCGTTGGAAAATGTCCAAGTAACCGTCTCTTTCTAAAGTAGCACGAATCAATTCAGAGCCGGGAGTGACAAAGAATGGGATCTTGGGCTTAATTCCCGCTTTTTCTGCCTGGAGAACCAATGAAGCAGCTCTAGACATGTCCTCATAAGAAGAATTGGTACAAGAACCGATGAGACCAGCGGAAATCTGGTCAGGCCATCCTTCAGTTTTGGCTTTTTCACCAAATTTGGAGATTGGAGTGGACAAGTCTGGAGTAAAGGGTCCATTAACATGTGGCTCAAGATCAGACAAGTTGATTTCCACCACGTCATCATACTCAGCACCTTCATCAGCAGCCAAATATCCAGCAGCCTTGGCAGCATCAGCAGCCAAAGCAATGGGTTCACGGCCAGTCTGGATCAAGTAACGCTTGTGGGCCTCCTGGTAAGGGAAGGTAGAAGTGGTTGCACCGATTTCAGCACCCATATTACAGATGGTTGCCATACCAGTACAGGAAAGTGACTGAACCCCCTCTCCAAAATACTCGACGATGTATCCAGTACCACCTCTAACAGTCAATTGGCCTGCCAACTTGGTGATAACATCCTTAGGTGAAGTCCAGCCTGATAAGTGACCAGAGAGCTTGACTCCTAAGATTTTTGGGGCCTTCAATTCCCATGGAGTACCGGTTAAGGCATCAACAGCATCAGCACCACCAACACCAATAGCAATAGAACCCAAACCACCGGCATTAGGAGTGTGAGAGTCTGTTCCCAACATCATTAAACCTGGAACAGAGAAGTTCTCCAACACAATCTGGTGAATAATTCCTGAACCAGGACCCCAAAACTGAATACCGTAACGGTCTGCAGCCAGCTGCAAGAAGTCAAAAACTTCTTTGTTGGTAGCAATGGAAGACTTCAAATCCTGTTTTTCACCATCTCTACCCACGATCAAATGATCACAATGGATAGAAGCAGGAACGGCAGTGTTACTCATACCACAGGTCATGAATTGAAGCAAGGCCATCTGAGCGGAAGCGTCTTGCATGGCCACTCTATCAGGGTGAAGTTTAAGGTACTCTTGACCTCTGACCTTTCTAGTTGAACCAGAAGACAACAGTTCTTCAGGATTGGCCAAATGGGCGTACAAGATCTTCTCCGCTAATGTGAGTGGTTCTGGTACCAATTTTTTCACCGTTTCAAGAGTGTTCACGAGTTTTGCATAAGGTGGACATCTTGATTGGTACTCTGCAGGTACAGCGAAACTAGCTTGAGTGGCTAACCGACGGATATTGGCCAGTGCCATACTTTTGGTTCTACTGGAAAGCATGTTTCGTCCACTTGCAACTATTAGGTGAAATTTTTTTCACTGACAATTTTCTCTATTTTTTTCTATGCTGTTTCGATCTACGCTTCACTGTGGGGAACCAATAAGAGAGCTACGAGTAAGCGGGAAGCTTGCAGCAGTTGGGCTTCGAGACGCGAATGTGACTCATAAGCAGACAAGGTGGGGAGCGGCACGTGAGCCGGACTACGGGCCGTCAACGCCCCATGCTCATTTTGGGAACTAAGCTAGCCGCCTTCAAGATAAGTTTTAAGTGGGAAATTTAATCCTGCTGCTACTGACTCTGCAGTGTTCCAACCTAAATTACATTTCCATCTCGCTTGCGATGAGAGAACATCACTTGAAGTTCTACTGACTAACCCCAACAGGGCTAGGGTTGCAAGCTGCAGATTGACGTCTATATTTGCTGAAAGGGTGAAAGTGGCAAGTTCATGATTCCACAGATCACTTTCAGTATCAATGAGTCCCGATTTGAGCTCACCTCTGTAGATAGAAGTAAGAATTGCAAGCATTCTCTCAAGTTCAAATGTTCCTGGAGTAAGAAGTCTACTGTCGATTTGGTCCATTTTTTTCACTTTTTTCGCATTTGCCCGTAATGTTTTAAGTTTCAGAAATAACTGTAAATCGAATTTGGGTTCAATAAGTGATGCAAGGTAACAGGCTAGTAATATATATTGTGAATGGATAGGAAGATCAAACGACAATGGAGCATCAATGTTATCTATGTTTGATAACCCCAATTCCCCCCCACTAGATTTGTCCTCGAGCATTGTTTGCCCCACTACTATGTTATCTAATTGGGTTCGTTTCTCTCGTAAAATTCGGACAAATTCTGTAGGTTTATATCGTCCCAGCATAATCGGCTCTACAAATTGGGGCCATAGCTGATGACATACTTCAATTAATACCGATATATTCAGACCAGTTAACGAATAATAGATATCGACAACGCTCTTGATAAACTGTTGGTAGAAATTTGACTCTATATTTGCTTCATAACCTTCTAAATGGCATAGTTTCAAGCTAGTTAGTACCTCTACAACCTGAGTCTGAGTGTAACCACTGAAGAAAATATGGGGTATAGACCATCCAAGATCAATATCACGAGAAGAAGTGACAAATATCACGCTGTAATTATCTAACGTAGACTGCTCATGTAACCTTGCAAAAGCGGGAAGTAGATCATCTACATTCTCCATACATTGGTCTACTCGATCCAATACAAGCACATGCTGCTGTTGGTAACCAGTTTCTTGTCTGAAAAGTTCTAAAGCGATGATTAAGTTTTCGAAATTTTCACACAAACTACCGAAATTTGTTACCTCTCCGCCTCTATAACTCACATTCTTTGAATATCTATCTTCGGGAATCTTGGTATCTTCTCTAATCAATTTTAAGCATTTTTGAAGTAAAACTCGTTTGGTAACACACTCATCGCATTTCACAATGGTGTGATTCACAGCTATCAGTTCTAGGTAATGTTTTATAGTGATGCTTTTGCCCACAGAATGGGGACCATGCACAATCACTGCTGGTGACAGTGTCAGTGCTTCATTGGTAACAAAAGCTCGTAAGAGGTCTACCTCCTCCGCCCTACAAACAACGGAGTCCATTTGGATGAAAATTGATCAATGCAAAGTCGCGTGAATTTATCAACCATTAAAACTTCCATAGGGAATCGATCATAAATACATAAAACAATATTTTACCCGTAAACAGTCAGAAAAATACAAATATGGAGATAAAAACAACCACTAGTATATAAGGCATTGGATGAGCACAAAAATTATCACAACCTCCTAATTTGTATTGGCTTATTTGATTGTAGTGAACTGTGGTTTTCTTCATTTTACTCACCCTCATTTTCAATGGCTCCCTCACTTTTTAATCCACTTATAATTCCGTGGACAATTTCTACACAAGATGATTTATTTGTAGCGTTAATTATGTATTTATGTATTTATTAATTATACTCCAGCTTGTACGGCTCCTGCCAAAAGTTGTAGGTTATGGAACGAGGCGACCTGCTCGAAAACTGACTTTTTGGACTCGATTTCTTCGGAAGAGATAGTCTCTACCCAATTCCCAGAACATTCACAATGTAATGAGAGGTCGTTGTTTTTAATCCGGTGACATTTTCCACATTGTAGATCCTGACTATAGTAAGAAGCAATTGTTTTGCAGTATTCGGCGATAAGTTGCTCTTCGATTGCCACAGAATTGTACTTTTTATGACATAAAGAACAGCTCCAAATCTCTTCATCTTTACAAATTTCAATATCTCTAACTTGGTTACAATAATCACAAACAACCAGCAGAATTTTCAACAGGATTGCCGGATCAATAAATTGACCAGCGGGAGAGAATTCTTGGATTTCAAACAAAGCCAATACATCTTTCCGAAGTATTCTGACCTCAAGATTTCTATGGGTCGAAAGACTAAATATTTGAAGTAAGTATTTGGCAAGCTCCAAGGTTGGATTTTTGAGAACTGCACGGTTGGCTGGAATCTTAGGAAACTCATATTCTTGTTTGAGTTCGGGAGACAAAATCAGTTCATTTTGCTTTCTTAAGAGCTTTTCAATTCTGGAAAGGAAAGGACCGGAAAACAGTTGAATAGTCTTATCTGGTTTATTCTCGTTACGATTTAAATGAGCCAACTGAGTGGCCCTCTGAGTAGTCAGTAAAATTTCAAGTTTCTCTTCAACCAAAGAATTAAGGAAAATGATCCACCAATCTTCAAATTCTGTTTGAAAAAGTGGTGGAAGAAAAGTTTTCAATTGCCATTTGGAATCCAAAGTGAGAGCTTGTTCGTCGGCGTCGATAATCGTAGTACAAGATCTTCCTCCATAATTGAACTCATCCATCCAAACCAAAGTATCCCAATAACGACAAATTCTCATATCGAAAAATGAATAAAGAGGTTTCTTTCTGATAGCCTTGATAAAATATTGACCTGCAGCGTACAGAGTATCCACCGATGGTTTGTTGGTTTGGATAATGATCTTGTTTCTCAGACCATGAATAATGTTGCCCCCCAATTTTTTAAACTCACCAATCAATTGATAGAACGATTTGGTGGCTAAATTATGAACGTGATAAAATAAAGCTGGGTCGAACAACTTTGATTCCTTTCTTTGAACCCATGGAATCAAAGCATTCATTGCAGCATCAGCATTAATATTAGATTTGAGTGCTTCATCCCACCAAAATTTGACCATTGAACGAAGAATTGCAAGCGCTGGTGACAGAAATGAATCTTCAGCCATGGTAGACGCACCATTATTGTTATCGTGGACCATAGAATCATCAGCCAAGTCACTTCCTTCGGCTTCATTCAAAAGCGTCCCCGTAAGAATTGTATTAATTGCCAAATTACTCAAATCAATCTCAAGACATGCCGTGCTATAAATATCAGGATTATTTATCATCGGGAATTCAAATTTATTGTCATTTTCGATGTTATCCATTTCAAAACCTCCATGATCCGGTAGGGCTTTGGGCAGCCACCAAAGAACCACTGAACTAGCAACAAGACGACGGGCATATTCAATATCAATGAGAAACTCGGTGTTGTCTACTTGAACGTTACAAAGAGGAATAGAACCAAACCCAGCAAGGGAAGTCAAATTTTTTATCCACCGGGCTAAGGCGAACCAGTGATTGACAATTCTTTTATAAATAAGCAGTTGCCACCCTATTGCAGGTAATTGTAATTCACTAATCCCCATGCGGACAATGGGAAGCTCGGTGCACTCAATTTGGATTTTATTGGGCAGTTGCACCACGAGTAACACTTTCGATGTTCTTTCTTGTTCAACTTTCGAAACAAACCCATTGACTTTCTTCATCAATTTTTCATGGCTCGTGAAATAATGGTTTTCATTATTACATTGACTGTGGTAATCAATAACGTTGTATAACTTCCCAAGCTTTTCTTGCTTAGCATGGTATGTATCAGAATAAATCTTCTCTAATGTGTGTGGTAACTCTTGAGCAGTTGCTGAAGGTTTCAACACAAAAATATGCGATTCAGAGTCCCACAGCTTAAATAAAACGTAAAACTCGTAGCTGTTTGTCACTATATGTAAAAGGTACAATACATCCATGTTAAATCTTTTAAGGTAATTACTCGTAGTCTTTGAGTTTCCAGATCCATTCAGTTTAGAAGAATCAACTTTGTGTAGATCTTTGAGATTGAACCCATTACGAAGTCCTTGTCCCAACGATCCAACCTGAGTATCATCAAATCTAACCAGATTTCCAAGGGAGATAATAGCTCTGTCGACAGCATCAATTTGAGTCTCATAAACACCAAGAATAGAAGAACTTTGTAAGATACTATCTGGGTTTCTAACTTCTTCTTCATAGACCTCTTCTGGCATTTCAAACTTATATAAATGTTCTCCATTGTGACCATTAGGTAAAATTGAATTCAGTTTTTCAATATTACATTGCTTGAGGGTAAGCAATTTCGTTTCTGAAGGTTCAACTTTAAAAGACACATAGAATGTTTTCGGGATTCTAAATCTGAAAGTATGAACTTTTCCAGCTGCAGAAACAAATGCTTTGACCACCCCTGGCTCATTGACCAGTTTTTGGTATTGTAATATTTCCCATTGTACACCGACTAAATTAGCCGCTTGTTTACGAATTAAGCTACCCACTGCAGATCTTTGTGATGTTTCTGATGCTGATCCAAATAATCTTCTTCTCGATTCTTTATTAACTTGTTGTTGTCTCCATTTAGCTTTTTGATATTGCAAAAACCCAACGTAATCATCCATCATCGAGGGACATGGACCCTTAAGGAGCTGGTTTTCAACTTCAATTGCTTCTTCGTCAACATTATTTTGGACTCTTCTCTTGCGACCTTTAGAAATCACTCTAGCAGATTTTATCTCCGGATGGTTAGTACCAAAATCTTCAATATCTTTTATTAACCCAGTTAATGCCTCAGATTTTGTACTAGGCTTGAAAAAAGTCGACAAATTCAGTTGCTTTTTAGTATCTTCCTTGATCGAGATCTGTTTATTAAGCCAATCTGGATGAGCAACTCTAGGAACCGGATTTTTCACACCTTGAAGGGCTGCAGGAATGGAAATGATCTTTTGTACCACACTAGCAAGTCTTTCTCGGTAATAATCCCAATCAATAACACTTCTGGGGTCTAAATCGTTCAATTTGTCTTCTTTTAACCATTTACGCAAATAAACTTCTTTCTTTTCCAGTGAAAAGATCGAAACTGGGATGGCTCTTTCAGTAACAGGAGCTCCAATTGGCTTGGAACTGATAATGTACTTACAGGCCAACCCTGCGTCTTTGACCATTTCAGCACCTAAAAATTCTCCTAATCTCTTGGCAGTGGTAATTGATGTCAGTTTTTGGCCTTCGTATTCATCCAAACTCTTACTCATTGATCTGTTTTCGCAAATAAGTTCAATCAAATCTTCGTCTTCCAATTGGCCACCTTTCGTGTCCAAGACGTCCAACCAATTGTTAGCAACAACTGCCACTGCTGCGTAACATTCTTTTAAGTCACCACCTTCTAAAAACAATTTAAAAATATCTGATTGGAAATTCTTGATCAACTGTAATTCTCCTCTCCTTTTCAACTCGAAACCTTTCAATTCTGCCAACAGACCATCTTCGTTGAAAACAGCATATCTTTTCTTTAAACCTTTTCCTTCTTCTTTAGAAGTTGGGAGAATCATGGCTCTATAAGGTCCATCAACTTCAAAAAAAATAGAATTATCCGATCTGGTCTTGTACTTAAAATGATCAGTATCAATCAAATCTTGGTATTGATGATTGGTGTATTGTTGATGAACTCTGTAATTTAGCATCAGACAGGGGTATTCAACAAATAATTTCTTACCATCTTTACATTTTAGATGGAAATTTTCAGGGAACAGCTTGGGTAAAATACACCAAATACCATCGGTATCTAATTCTAAAGGTCTACCTAGCCTTTCAACTAATCGACGAGCCATTTGAATGATATGGGCACCGGTAAGACAGGTTATTCCTGCCATTTCCATTGAGTACCAACGAGATCCCTTTCTCATGACGTACCCATAAAATGAGTTAAGAATGACTTTATGGGCAAGCTGCATAGAATCGTACAAGACAACCATTTTTTTGGCTTCTTCCTTTTCATGACCCGACAATTTGGATGCTTTACCTTTCCAAACCTTAGCAAGGCTTTTGAAATCATATCGTCTATCTCTAAAAGATCTAACAGTGTTGACGTAGAAGGGATTCTCTCTTTGACAAACGATAGATGTTCTTTCGATGGTTTCAGTTTGCTTAATCTTGTTGAAATTTTTTCTTGAATATTTAGTAAGTTCTTTCTTAATTAAAGCTGCTCTTTCAGAGTACGGTAATTCTTCGAATTCTCTATTTGGTTTACCTGGTCGTAGTGGGGGAAATGTATCTGCTTGAAGTCTTCTCTTAACTAAATTGTAATCTTGCATGTTTGGAGGTAAAAATTCACCTCTCCATGCCCATGGAAGTTTCCTATCACAAGTCTTTTGAGGTCTATTGAAGTCGCAAGCTGCACAATCTTCTTCAGTTTTCATTGAGTCTGGCTGAAGACGATTGGTAGTCATGATATTGGGGTACATACTGGCCACGTCAACGTGATAAATGAGTGGATTTTCAGTTCTTTTGGGGTTATTTTTGAGTTGCAAGAGTTCACTTTTAATTGCTTCATAAACTTCTTCAAAATTCTCTACATCTTCCATGGTCTTATTACTTTCAACCTCGATGAAAAATTTAAGTGATTCTCTAAGTTCTGATATCAATTCATCACAAGCTGTTGGATCTACATTAAAATCTGCTGGAATATCACTACGGAAAACACCTGCTTCTAATGATTCAACGTGACCACCAACATAGGTTTCTGACTCGAGCAAATGACCCTCATAAAACCTTTCAACCGGATCTGTGTGTTTATTGGGGAGTAGAATGTCATGTTGATATGCCTGTACCATAAGTAACATTTCACAAAGTGTACCAGTACCCTTCCGAAGAGTTTCATCTGGATTTAGAGGAATAATCAGGCACAAGGAGAAAACGAATGGATGAACGTATTTGTAATACAAATAGTAAGTTGCCACGGCATCAGATACGGAATATTCTGAGAGAAGTTGTGGTTTCAGGGCAGCGTAAGGAGTCATTAATTCTGGATCCAATTCCGTAGGATTGTAACCTAATTTAGCAGTAGTAACAGCTTTCAAACCTTGAGACCCTTGTGGAAGATAAGAATCTCTCTTAACCCATCGGTAACAATCAAGATGTGCACAATACGACAGTTTGTATTCACCTTCACTATCGATTCTAAAACCAATTTCTTCAAACATATCCATTCCGTGATAGGCAGCTCTTTTCTCGACGAATGGCCAATCAAAGAAGTCTCCGTTATAAGTTGCAATTACATTAGGTCTAGCGTCTCTGACGTGATCAAAGAATCGATTTAACAAAGCATTTTCATCGACCTCATTGAAAATGGTAAATACTCCAGGGTATTCTGGTTTAGGGGTGTATTCAAAGTCAGGTATGTCTTCTGAGATAATTTCTCTATTAGTAATAAGAAACCCATCTCCATCAATCATGTAAGATATAGCCATCACTTGATCAGTGGCAGCATCCGGGAATTTAAGGGGTGCCTTTGTGGTTTCTATGTCAAATGCAAGTACTACTGGATCAGCAAACGCCACTCTTTCCTTGTCTTCTACTATTGTGGTCCCATTACTGTTTACTGTCACGTTATACCACTTCCCTACTCTTATATCTTTATCAATGGCGACCCGGACGTGATAGGGGACATCGTACTCTCTGATATCTTCAATAAAAGTCAATGGATCCAGTGCATCGGCGTTAGAAGTACCGTATATCTCCCTACTTTCCTTTTGAAGTTGATTTTGCCTTATTCTTGGCGCTAAGATCTTTCTGGCTCCTAAAAGATCAGAGATATTGTGGAAACTAAGCTTAAGTAACAGTCTCTTCAAGCCTACCAAATGGTTAGGGAGAGACAAATCTTCTTTTCTGAGTCGGGTTATGGTTTTTAAATGAGTAATTTCGAGTTCCTTCCGTAACATTTCTTCCACTTCATGCTCTTTACCCTCTTGGGTGGTGAGGAAGAAATATGGGTCGAACTGAAGGGTAGCCTTGAAGGAACCCCCTTCTTCATCCAAAAAATAGTAGTCTACGCCGGCATAACCTGGCATGTATTCACTGGACGGAATGCTGGTAGGATGCATGTTGACCATCCATCCTTTTCTTGGGGTTCCAGTGGTACTCTCGAGTCTATCGAAACCCATCATCGAGTCGATGGCATCGATCTTCGCTGCTAGCTCTAATTTGTTTTCTGAGAAGGCATTTTGAGCAGATTTGTCATTAGATCTATATTCTGATTTGACTGTAGTACCGTTTCTTGAATTCTTTACAAACCGGGCCGACGTGCTGCCCTTGAAGGATCCTTTGGGCTTCGTCAGGCTCATGAGGTTTCAGACGCGTGAATGGTAAATAAAATGTCTCTAAATTATAATGAGGCAGTTGTGACGCGCTAAGAGCGAGTAAAGGAAGAGGTGGTGGGGAGGGGAGATAATTAGTGAGGTAAATATTGTGAATAAATATGAGAGGATGTCAGTGGTACAAAGGATACATTGTGGGTCTACTGGATTAAAATCTGGAAGCAATGTTATACAGCTCGATGTAAATGAATCTTCATATTTCATTGCTCTTATTGAAGCTGTCATGTGGTCGCGTTTGTAAAGCTCTCATCTCATGCTACTGTTCAGTTGGTAGAATAAACCACAGCAAATTACAGAGAGTCTTTTTGCAAGAGGAAGAATAAAGGTTTGAAGTAAACGTATAAGGTTATAAAGTTATAAAGGTACAAAGTATAGACATAAAACACTTGGATTCATGATGTGATAGCCGGTCAATAGAAGTACCCAATCTGTGTCCGTAATTGATCCACTTCATTTCCGTAAATAATTTGGCATAATACTGAAATTTTACATGCATAGACAACTACTTGATGAAGGAGTAACCATTTTTCGGACTACATCAAGACGGTTTATGATTCTACATATGATTGAACTATATTGTTTGTCACTTGTCTATTATTTGGCTACTAACGGCAACTTTAAACTCCTATTTAGCAATAGATAAACTGTTAGTTATTCCTCTGACTGTTCCACTGATTCTATTCTTATTCTTCCCCGATCTTCACTTCTCTATCTCTCTTTCTCTCTCTCTCTCTTTCGCTCTTTCTCTTTCTCTCTTTCTTTAACTACTCATGTACCAGATCAAAATGGCCTGGAGAATTACAGCATACGCAAACAATAACTGAAGACGAATTCTTCTTTGTGACGTTGAAATGCTGTTACTATGATCATATCCGCTTGGTAAAATCATAGCTCTAAGAGACCTCATCAAAAATAACCCAAAATTGGCTACATTGAGCAAAAGGAACACCGTGTACAACCAACTATTGGAAGTCAATTCTCGAGCACAAAGTAACATGATTACTGCTACATATTTGTAGGAAGAATAAGCCACCACATCCCAAAACAGAAAATCAGTGGCATTCAAAAAGTAAAGTCCGGCCCGAAATATGAGAATGTCGACTATACTACATGCAAATACCAGCAGCGCCAACGAGGCAAATAGCTCTGGATGGAAATCACCTTTCAAACCTTGGAAAACAGACCATAAAAGAATATAAGTAACAAATGCCATCAAGGGGACATATAAGTCTGGAGCGTTCACATCATGAGTAGGAGGCAAATATTTACCGGAACCTTGAGATTGGTTGGCTACAGGAGCTCCTGTTACCGGGTCATTGGTATTCTGATGGCCAGCAGGAATTCTGTTCCAATTCAGATGACGATAAGGGAACAATACAAGTCCAATTTTACGTAAAACATAAGAATTAGAGACCTTAAAATAGTACTTAATATCAGAGGTCCCCGGGATGAAGGTGCCGAAATTTTGCTGAATGTAACTATTCAGCAGACCAAATGAGTTCTTGGCAAATTGAGCGGCCATAGAAGTTGCTGGATCTGAAAAAAAGTTACCCAATGATTCTTGACCTCCTTGGGTTTGTTGATGGTGACCCGTGTGTTGAGGTTGATAATATTGCTGGCCCAGTTGTGCGTGTTGTGGTTGTGGATGCTGGAGACCAGTTTGAGATCCTGGTTGGAGGCCAGGTTGAAGGCCAGCTTGGACTCCCTGTTGAATGGGGTACTGCTGGCCGTATTGGGGATGTTGTTGTTGATTTTGGTATGGGGTGTACATGGTGCCACACTGAAGATACCAAATATGATCGACACGTAAAGCAGGTCAAGACGATGTGGGAGAGAGGAAAATGAAAATGAAAATGATACAGGAAATCAAAAGGGAGAGAAATATCAAACAATAACGAGGGGAAAATAAAGGACTGGAATTTGAAGGACAGGAATTTGAAGGACTGGAAAATAAAGGACTGGAATTTAATGGACAGGAATATCCAATAAAAGAGGAATGGCGAGATGGAACATAAAGAGTTAACGAGAAGAAATCATTTGATATACACGGGTTACATCTTGAAGAAAGGGATTTCTCCATCTCAATGTAGAGACCTCTCAAACAACAATCACATACAATCACATACAATTATATTCAATGACAACCTCATTTAATCGTATCCTCCACAATCTTTCACTGCCTCTACTCGTCCACTTTCCCCTCCCATTTTTTGCTGCTGCCATTTTCGTTTTTCCTCAATTCTGCTCCACGTTGTCCTGCACAATCGTTCGTTGCTGCTCTAATCATTGCACCCGGTTCAGGATCCTCGATTGCTACTTATCCTTAGTAGAACAAGCCAAAAAACTGTTCAATGGTTGAAGGTAAAGTTATAGTGGTCTCCAACAGACTCCCAGTTACTATCACCCGCAAATCCGGTGGCCTGTATGAGTACTCAATGTCGCTGGGTGGCCTCGTCACCGCTCTTCAAGGTTTAAAAAAATCAACTGAGTTTCAATGGTTCGGATGGCCTGGTTTGGAACTTCCAGAAAATGAACAATCTAAAGTTAATCAAGATCTTATGGAAAAGTTTAATTGTACTGCCATTTTCCTCTCTGATTACATAGCAGACCTTCATTATAACGGATTTCTGAATCTGATTTTATGGCCCTTATTCCACTATCATCCTGGTGAAATGAATTTCGATGAAAATGCTTGGGCTGCCTATATTGAGGCAAATCGACTGTTCGCTCATGCTATAGCTGACCAGGTCGAGGATAATGATATGGTCTGGGTCCATGATTACCATTTGATGCTCCTCCCACAAATGCTTCGAGAGATGATTGGAGATAAACGTAAAAATATTAAGATTGGCTTCTTTCTTCACACTCCTTTCCCTTCGTCGGAAATTTACCGGATCTTACCCGTACGTAAAGAGATCTTGGAGGGAGTCATGTCATGTAATTTGATTGGTTTCCACACATATGATTATGCCAGACATTTCCTATCCCTGGTTCTGAGAATCGTTCCCGGTGTTCTGACATTACCCAATGGGATAGAGTACCAGGGTCGTTCTATCACCATTGGGGCATTCCCCATTGGAATTGATGTTGATAAATTCACCGAGGGGTTGGAAAAGTCCAGTGTCGTTAAAAGAATGCAACAACTCAAATCCAAATTCGCTGATACTAAAGTAATTGTTGGTGTTGATCGACTTGATTATATCAAAGGTGTACCACAAAAGTTGCATGCATTTGAAATTTTTCTTGAAGAAAATCCGGAGTGGATAGGAAAAGTAGTATTGGTTCAAGTGGCAGTGCCTCTGAGAGGGGATGTAGAAGAGTATCAACTGTTAAGAGCTACAGTCAATGAGTTGGTCGGTAGAATCAATGGTAAATTCGGAACGGTGGAGTTTGTACCAATACATTTCATGCACAAGCTGATCCCCTTTGATGAACTTATTCTGTTGTACGCTGTACTGGATGTTTGTTGTGTTTCCTCCACCCGAGATGGTATGAATCTCGTGTCTTTTGAATACATAGCATGCCAGCAAGCAAATAAAGGATCCCTCATACTTTCTGAGTTTGCTGGGGCTGCTCAACTGCTTAATGGAGCATTGATCGTGAATCCTTGGAACACAGAAGAGCTTCTGTTAGCAATCAAAGAGTCTCTTACGTTACCAGAGGAGAAGAGGGAGTCAAGCTTTGAAAAACTTTTTGATTACATTCTGAAATACACCTCCGGATTCTGGGGTGAGTCTTTTGTGAAAGAACTTTATAAATGCAAGTAGCCAGGCAATTTCAATACAACAATAATACCATACATTTGCATTATGTTTATTCGAAGATACGATTAACTTGTGTCACCTTTTATAAATTTCCAATCTTCTAAAATTATCCAATCTTCTAAACAATTGTATCTTATTGAATTTTCTTATCTTCCCTTAAATTCTACAAAACGTATCTTCTTTATCAGACAGGCAACATCCATGTCTTATGATTCATGTATATACTTAGAATTCAATATCTGCTACTAAAGAAAATGTCTCATGCCCCACTTTCCTCACTTCTACTCCATTCTCAAAGTAATTACATTTCCAGTGATCCATCTCGTAAGCAGAGTAAGGTCCGTGGATCTCGTCATCGTTAATCCATCGAAATTCCCAAATTTTGAGTTCATCATCTAATTCTTTTGGATTGGTTGCCTCCCCATCTTTCACTTTTTCTTGTCCTTGTTCTTCATTCTCCATATTCTCTTCGTCTTCCCTTTTTCGTTTATTACTAAATGCGTGGCCAGTTTCATGCTGATAAGCTCTCATAAACTCTTCTCTGGTCATTTCATAGACTCCAGAGAATATATATAATTCCTCTAACAACGTTATTGCCTCTGAAATTTGTTCAACCTCCAAGACAGTGAGCTTATTTTTTGATCTTGAAAGCGCTTCGAGTGGAGTCTCCACTGGTTGCAATAAAGAAGAAACAAGAGAAAGTAATTCATCTAATCTTCGTTCTGGTTTATTATGCTTTGAGGATCTTTTTTTCTGGGCTTCTTGAGCAACATTGGCCTTCTTAATATCTCCTTTCTTGATGTTTTCCATCCAAAAATCTTGCAGTTCTTTTACATCTTCACTTGATTTAGTTCTTTCATAGTTGCCATCTTTATCGAATACACCTTCATCGGCTTCTTTTTTTAGGTTAAATGCTTCTATTTGTGGAGTCCATTTGGTCTTCTTGACACCGGTATCTCCAAAATCCTCTGCTTTAGTATAGTAATCCATATTTGGTTTTTCGTCACTATCATTATCACTAGAATTGAAATTATTTGAGTCCTCTTCACCTTCCTCACCTTCCTTGAGCTCTTCAAGCTCTTCGAGATTGAATTCGCCAACTTCCAGTCCACTGTTTTCATTAATTTCATTATTGTTCTCATTTACATCATCATCATTTTCATCGTGATCACTAGCAAACATGTCATCTTCCTTATTGTCGCTAGCAAACATATCATCACCATCTTCTTCTTCCTCTTTCTTCTCATCTTTATTTCCTATATCTTTCATATCTGCTTTCTTTATATTATTGTAATCTTCCACACTCGAGTCGCTGTCATATTGGAGCTTCACTCCACCTTTACGCCGTCGTTGACCCTCTAAGTCATCAAATCTTTCATCATCACTCATGTTATAATAATTCAAGTAGTAAAAGAATCACTTTTATATCAATCTTTCAAGTACAAAATCACTTGAACAATCTTCTGCGCATCATATCGATACAAATTTTCAATTTCTAAGCAATGGAGACGGAGTTTGATCTCGATCAGGTATTACATTTGGAAGATACCTTCTATAAAGATGGCTTCAAAGAGGGACAGGAAAAGTCTACACGAGACCAATATATAGAGGGTAAGGAATATGGATATCAAACCGGATATCAACGATTTCTTATCGTGGGTTATATGAAGGGCCTTGTTCAAGTGTGGAGAACCAAGTTAGACCAGTATCCAGGGCTGGTTCCAGTTATGTTGGACCAGTTAGAGCGTTTATTGGATGTCCCGATTACAAATGGAGATGAAGAGGTTTCAATTTACGAACAAAACCTCATTAAAGCTCGAAATAAATTGAGAGTCATAGCAGCAGTCATCAAAGAACAGGACAAGATTAATGATCTTGATGTAAAGGTCAAGAAAATGGTGGGAAACTTGCAAGTTCAGGAGGATATGAATGAAATGTGGTAATGATAAAAAGGGGTGGTAGAAGAGATGTATGGGTTGTGTAATGTAAATAGAATATGCATATAATATTGATCAAATGAAAGGGATAGAGAAGTTATTTCAAAAGTGGTAGAGAAGTGATAGAGAAGTTGTAGAGCAAAAAGATGGAAGGAAGAGCAAAAATATAGGTTGAAACGTAGAATGAAATCTCAAAGGTTTCACTAAATAGAAAGTAGAATACGTCGACCATGCAAATGTATCATCCTCTACTTTGTCATAACCTAATCATCTACACATCTTAGCAATACCAGTACCGCCTTTATTGTCCTATAGATCAAAATCCAATGCCATCTGGGTCCTATTCAACTTGTAGCTCAAAACTCCTCCTAAAGGACAATCGTGAACCCCCACAATCATGTCTTCGCCATATCCGTCCTCAGCCAATGCAAAATTGATCCCCGTACATTTTCCAATAAACTCTATTGATTGTACCCCTGGAACTGCCGTTTCTGCCGCCATATCCGATGCCGTAAGTGAATTCAGCATCAAATCCTTCACTGGGATAAGCCCAATATGATCTAGACATTCAGCCCAGGCTATATAATCCCCATTCCGGCTGAATTTTGTGTTTCTTACAGGAGCACCTTGAGTGCTCGAAGGACCGCTTTTGGAGTGACCCTCATATGTCTCTCTTCCGAAGCTACTATCCCATGTATATGTACTTCGGGATACATTTCTACGATCCCAAAGCTTAACGGTTCCATCCTGGTTACCAGTAACCACTAAATTCTCATTAGTAGGGGACCAGTCACAACAAAACCCATAATCCTGATGACCGCGTAACGTCTGAACGCAGCCTTGATCAGTTCTAGTGTCTAAAATATAGCTGTTGATGTCGTCTCCACAGAAAAGCTTTTCGTTTTCATTGTTGGTGTTAATGGCCAAACAGTTAATGGCAAAGGTGAATTTGAAAGAATTTGTTACATTTGGTCTTCCAAGTGAAGTTTCCACATCAACTACTCGTAAATGTTTATCATTTGAGCATACTACTAGTTTTTTGCTATCTTTTGTAATCAGAACGTGATTCGTTATCCCATCATCTTTACTTGTTAGTTGATATTCTCCTATTATTTTGGTATCATCATTTTTGCGGACATCAACCAAGACAACACCTCCTTCAAAGGTTCCGCAGACAAGAATTTCATCAGAGCAGGCAATGGTTGAGATTCGACTGTTAGAATTATATCGTAAACTACTCGAATCCACGATGCAATCAAGCTTCATCGGCTCTTTTGTTTGACAAGACCTTCCGTCCGGAGCAAGACGATTTATACGGAAAAAATTGCTACCATAGTCAAGCATTTCATCATCTGAACTCGAAGAAGAAGGATAAATAAATGCCTCTTGGTAATATGACAGTGGATAATAGATACCTTTAGAGAGATCCAGGCCACAACACACCAAATTACGTAATTGGAAATGGGTGATATGCAATCGAAGTTTGCCATAGTATCTTTTGTACTGGAAATAGTTGTTTAAAGAGTTGAAACGAGAGAGGTTGATGGACTGGTGTTAGTATAAGTTGAAGATCATTAGTATTGTTTTTGATGATATGATTGATTAATGAAGATGACTATTAAGGAGGAACAAAGAGAAGAGAAGTAGCTCTGGGGAACTAATCTCACTTAATAATCAGTTTTGAAGAGAAATCAATAGATTATCAGAGTAATATTGGTATACTTACTGCTTGAACCTTGTCTCGCAGTCGGGGGATGTTAAAAAACCACCCACAATTAGGTGTTGTATAATTATGACCGATTCTTGACCGGTTAGCTAAAAATGCCCTTCGAAGTCCTAAGGGCCATTTTATGCCTTGAATATCAGGTAATGAGTGATGATCTAAACCATTTTGTTTAGGGGTAACGCTTTCGAAAGAGAATGGTAATGAACTCTCCCTTTGTTGGAATGCATTTAATATCGATAGTATATCAGCTCTGGAAAGGGTAGATTCTTCATCATAAAGAAGATTATACAAGAAATTCAGAGATTCTGACTGATTGAGCTCATACTCATGGGTTGGAGCAATGAGAGACTCTGTAGAAGTGGCAACGTAAGGTCCGGCAAGGACATTTTCAGATAGAATTCTCTGCTCGCTAGTAAATTGAACCGCCATGGTGGGAAATGGAAATGGAAATGTTTAAAAATTCCAATTTTGATATTGGCGGTTACTTTTTGAAGGTCCGACGAGGATATCAGTCACTTCTGCCGGGTTCTGGTGGCACTTCTATCACTCGGAAGAAGGGGTGTTGATCTTTTGGGGGAGGGGTTTGAGTAGTTTTGAGGTGAATCTTTATCTTTTCTTTTTTATTTCCACTGATAGCGAGAAGGAAAGAGTGAGTAGCGTAGAAAAACGGTAGAAATGTGGTGGAAATGCGGTGAAAATGCGATGGGCAAAGAGATGGAAGAGAAATAGAGGGAAGAGAAGGAACGAATGGTGAAGCATAGGTTGGATTATTTGAAAAGGAATAAATCAGGTATGATGAAACGATCGGGAATGAGTACGCTCACAAAGACAAAGTGAAAAGAAATAGAATTTTTGCCGTCAAATTCAGTAAACCAACTGCTATCAAAAGTAAACACTTGACTCTATTCCGACCAAAGATATGCTTATCAATGATCTGAATAAGTTTTGTCAGTAAACTGCGAATATCCCCGCTAAATATTTCATTAAACGCCGCCGTCTTCACCAATCTTCCTCGCTATTTCTCGCTATTTCTCGCTAATGCAGGTGGCAATGTGGCTACATGCAGTTAGGGTACCACCAATCGCTGTGGCGGTATTGGTGCAGGAACCGGCAAATATGCCTCACTCAATGGATATATAAGCAAGAGAGATCGGCTCGAGTAAAGCGGCAACAATTTAGTTATGTCAGACCACAAGTACCATTTCAACGTTGCCATGTCGTGCTCCGGTTGCTCCGGTGCCGTCAACAGAGTCTTAAATCGCTTAGAGGGTGTCAAGAATGTTGATATCTCCTTAGAAAATCAAACCGTCGATGTTTCAACCGAATCGTCTCTCGATTACGACACTGTCTACAATACCATTGCCAAAACGGGCAAGAAAGTGTTGGATGGCAAAGTTGTTCTGTAATTCCATAATATACATATCTATTCTTTGTGTTGTAATGTACATATTTGTACCTGGATGGCAGGATCGGTGCCACTTCAGCTTCTATTTAAAAAAGAAGTTATACCAACACCGGTTTCGGCTTTGCTAACGCTTTAAATGCTAACACCACCCTTATAACTAAAAACCGATTATTTCAAATTTTAATCTTATTCTTCATCATCTTGCACCATGTTTCTTGTCATTTCAATCTCTTCTATATAATTTGCTCTTTTAGTACTCTCCATGAATACTCCTTTGATGACGGATATAAGTTCGTCGGTCTCGTAATCATAAAATTCACCGGAGTAAAACCTCTCCATTATCTCCTTCAAATGATTATTGATCAAAAATTTGGTGTTTTCTAATCGATGAATACTCTTGATATCGTCCTTTGCTGCAGCTCCAAGTTGCTCTATAGCAATAGGGACAGTGATGTTCTGAATATTTTCGATAATTTTGGTCACTTTTAACGATTGATATTCAGTAATTTCCCCCATTGTAATCATGCTATTTGTAACCCAGTTGTTAACATAATCGATGTAGAACACGAGCAATTGACTGAACTTCGCCGGGTTTTCTAGCAGCATAGCCGATCCACTGAGCTTACTGAACCATCCATGTAACAAACTCAATTGATCGAGCGTCTTATCATCTAATTCGTAGTTTTCAACATCTGTACCATTATTGGATTCATCAGTGCCAAAATTCAAACTCTGGGTACGAATATTGCCGTCATCATGATTCAAATTGATTTGCAGCGTGATGGCATTGAGAGTGGGCACTAAGTCATACTTCAATTTGGTGAAGCTGAGTTCAGTATAGTCTAAAATTGTTTCCAATGCTTCTTTTGTATGTGGGAACTTGATTTGCAACATGTTATGTAAATAAGTCAAGTCATTATACAAGTAGAATGATCGTTCAAGTGCCGGGTATACAATTCCTGAGAGAGAAGTCACTGCAGTAAGAACTAAAGGCAACAGTTGTGTCGTTTGGTACTCATCTTTAGCGGACCCTGCGGAAATAAATGAAGAAACAATTTCCGCAAGATCTTTAGGAACTCCTGTGACTTGATACAGGAGTGATGATGATTTAGAATTGATGACAGACTCTCTCTTAAGGGTTTCTGCTGCTGATTTACCGATCTTTTTCGGACTTCTTGAAATTTTTGTGATCCTTGAATTATTAGAGCCTTTTGACATTTTTGAATGTTTTGGACTTTTCGGACTCTTTGGTTCCTTCTTAGTTTCTTCATCGTCCCATCCCCAATCTTCGTTAAGGAAATCGTCTTCGTTTTCTTCTGACTCCTGGATATTTCGTTCCTGTTCTTGTTCTTCTTCGTCATTCCAGCCATCATCTTCCCAATTATCGTCCCAATCATCTTCAGCATTCTTTATTTCTGGGTTTATTGTATTTCCTCTACTCTCTTCGTTCCCTTCAATTAACGGGATACGTTGAATGTTTACAAATCTTTCTTGAAGTTTGTCTGCTTCTTTGAAGTATAATGCAATTTGCTTCAGGGTTTCATTAGTTAACCAATCAATATAAAGCGTATTGAGAGATTGAGTCACGTTTTCCCTTGTACTTCCAAGGTTATTATTCAATGAAAGTGACCATGAGGTCCGTTTGGCAAGATCAATCACCTCCTTCAACTCATGGATCATTGCATCATCAGCCAACATTTTGCCAATGTTACGTGATATCATTTCAGTCAAATTACGAGATATCTTGGACAGATACATATTTTGAAGAGACTTATCTTGGAAAAGGTTTATGAATCGGATGAAGCATGCAAGCGATTGGAAATACAGCTTATCGAACTTGAACGTACCGTTGGTAATCTCTATGGAGTAGATTATCAGATCTTCATTATTTGGATTGGGCTGCTGTTTGTATTCTAACCTATTCTTATGCTCAATTAATACCGGATCAAGTATTCCAGTTTCCCATTCTTTCCTTTTAGTGCCTACTAAGGAAGCTATTAATGGTTTCCCCTTGTATTCTATGTCCCGGAATACCCCTACAAATTCTCCCAAGTATTCAAACTCTACTCCATCTACGAATATGGGGTTTACAAATTGATTCGGACGGGGGAAAAACCGAGTAAAGAGGGTTTTGATTTGTTCAGTTGCATACAAATGGAGGTTTTCATATGAAGATTGCAATTGATCCAAAATGATTGCATTGGGGAATTGTATTTTGAATTCTTCTATCTTTTTCTGAAGCTTTCCAAGACTTATAAACCCTAGTTCCAAGTCAGCACTGCCACAAAGGTTGGAATCATCTAAACTTAAGTGATCTTGGAAGTTCAAAGAGTCTAAATTTTCGACTTTCAAGAGTAATTGAATCTCCTTGATAAGTCCACGGATAATCCAGAGTTTATTGAGCAGGCCAATGGCATCTTTATACTCTTTCGCTTTAGAATTAAGTTGAGTTAATGTGAGTTCTTCTTGAGGTGTCGATGTCAGAGATTTGACGAAATTGGGGTCATTTTCAAGATCTGAAGGGCTCACGGTGAATACAAAACCTTCTATTTCCTTTGAAACCGCTTGAAGACGATTCCTCGCCACCTCTAACTGACGTGAAGTGTCCATGAAGTTAAATAATCAGGTGAATTGAATTTTTAAAGTGATTGAAGCAAGCTAAGAAATTTAACCAATTTGAGAATAAATTCATAAAATTATGAGATTTATGGAGGGGGAGATAAAATGGGAATATCAGGAGAAAAGAACAAGTTCCAAATGGTGAATGGTAATGAATAGGGTACTAAAAGGCTTGGCTTAAGGATAGAAACAAGTCGGTTGAATTAACAGTGGAAAATTAGCTGTGAAAAAACTATGTTGTAGTTGACTTGGTCTTACGATATGGTATTATGATAGGGCCAAATCATACAAATATTTCAAAAAATCTTCTGCAAATTATAACTCTCTACATGTCACAACTATCTACATGTCATATCAACACAATTACCTACATGTCATGTTAAGGCAAAAAAATATACTTGCAACTAAATTCTTCCAATGTTCTATATCAAATCTTCAGTAATATCATCATCAATGTATTCATCATCCTTGTTCATTCTGTAAATAGTCATCATCATACTGGCAGCATTTAATGTACCCATGATCCAGTCGGGGAACACCAAACGGTAGAATTCAATGAGATTAAATGACAAGTCTAAAAAGTTACCAATTAACTCCAATTTTAACATCATCTTATCAAACCGCAAGTCTTTCAAAATCTTTTCATACTTTCTAAAGATATTTTGAGGCTGATCACTGGGGGTTTCTTGCTCCTTGTCATAATCATTGAGTAATTTTGACCCACTGGCACGAACAAGATCTAACTCTGCCTTTACTTTATTTTCCTTTCGAATTACATTTAAAAGTTGTGATATCGTTTTTCTTATCAAAAACACCAAAATTAAAATCCAGAGTTTATTAGTGTTCCGTAAAAGTCGGTTAAGTACTTTTGGAAACATCGGGAGTTTAGAGAATAAATGCAAATTATCAATAATATTGGCTACTGCTTCGAGGAATTCAATAAATACTTTTTCGATCCGTTGGAAAGATATCTTATTTTCTCCAATTTTACCGAAAATCTTTGGTTTCAGCTTCTTTTTATCACCACTTGACCGAGGTTTATCTGATAGTCTATGTTGACGGATATCAAATTTTCGATATAGTGATGGTAATGAAGAGTAAGGAACAGGTGGTAATGGTTTTTGGATTGAACGCTTTTTCGATGAGCTTGCAGGAGTGATATCTTTGTAATTTGAACCTACTAATGAGTCCTTTTGGGAACTACTTTTAGAAGATTTAAGTTCCACAAGTCTTTTATCAGGGTTTAACTTTGATGACTTCCTTTTTGCCTGATTTTTGAGGACGAAATTAGTTAGATTGTCTAATTTTGTCTGAGTAATGGATTTGTTACCGTTCTGACGTTCTTTCTCTGCTAGTTGAAGGATATTATACACCAAATCGTCAGCACTGGGAGCTTCCAATGCACTGACAGTGGCGGTATTTGACATAATTATAACTGAATGTGAATTTGAATGTCAATTGCGGAGGAGCTGTTATTTGACGGCGGTTATTTTTTTTTTGGTGGTAGCCCGCGGCTATTGGAGTGGGGAGGGAAATGGGAGAGGAGAATTATTAATAAAGCAAGACATTGATTCTCTTCACTTATACGGGACATAAATCGTTACCATTATACATTAGCTATTCTAAAAGAAAATATTGGATCATCTGGTGATAGTTGAACACTTGTTTCCAATCAACATGACACCCTTTAATTCCCATTTGATGGGAGAACTGAATAATTTCTTAAGTCGAGTTTTTTTTGTCTCTCTTCTTATCTCCTGACCCTATCAATAATTTCAGATATAAGCAATCCGATCCGACCAATACTCATTGATGACTTGAAATTTTTTATCTTCAATAATGTTTCTGACTGTAGACCATCCACCAGTAGTATTTCACAATTCCTCAAGTCATAAGCCTTAACGAACAAATCAAACGGCCTCTTTTCTACAATTTCAACCGTGATTTTGTACTGATTATTCGTATTGATATGCTCAACACCAACTCTAACCTTGCCTAAGAAATATTTGCTCCAAATTTCATTCATTTCTTTCAACCATTGCGCCAATAATTGATCTTGGGTCACTTCTTGACTTTCTTGTTGTGAGCAAAGCAAATCCTGCTCCAACTGATCCAATTTCTGTTGTAAATCTATTATACTACGGTCTTGACTTTCCATAAGTTCCTCTTTTAGTGCCACTTCAGTGTGCAGTTTGAGAAGTTGAGCTTCATTGATTGACATTTCTTGATTCATTTGGTTTCTGATTTTATCAACATTACCAGTAAAAGTTTTAGTTTGACTCTTTTCATCAACAATTTGATCTTCATTTAAGGCCAAACTGTGCTTCATAATCTCTGCTACTGTTGGGTGTTCTCTCGACAAAAGCTCAATTTCACGTTCCATAGCTTCAATCTCTTCAACCATACCTTCTGCTTCTTTCGCTTTATCTTGATATTCATTGTGTAAGGCTACAACCTCCCTGGCGAGATCCTTTGTTTCATTTTGTAAGGTCTCCGATTTCAGCTTTTTGGCATTAAGTTCATTCTTGATTTCTTGATTATCTTCTAATTTTGCATCTATATCTGTCTGCTCAACATACAAAGGTGGGTTGTCAAGAATACCACGGAGAAATTTTTCTCTGGTTTCTAGTTCTAAGTATTGAAATTTGAGTTTAGAGAATTGCTCTTTTTTGTAATTGATCTCCTCCAATATAGCTGTGGGGTCCAGTAAATTCTTTTCATCTCTAGTGCTATAGAACTTCCGGTACTTCTTTTCCGCTTCAAGGATAGTTTCTGGGCGAAGAAGCTCTAGTTGTTCAGAAAGTCCTTCCATCTTTGTTGGTTTTGGATGGGTTTTGAAAGGTAAACAAAGATTAAAATACTTGACGCGGAAATAAATTATGTAAACATTATTCAAACGGTTGAAAGTGAGGAGCGATGAGGAATAAATGAAGATGAATCTTTACCCACTGAATGTGGGAAAGATCAAACTCTGACAGTAGAAAAGGCTGAATCAAGTAATAGGTAAGACTTGGTAAGACTTCAAGTTCATAAGGAGCTCTTTGGCGAATTTTTTGCCTCACAAACGTATACATTGTTTGTCCTCTATAGATATAATGCAAATAATGAAAGCTCGACGCTCTCAGTAATAAAAGGGCCATAAATTCTACTTCTGACGAATAGAGGTATACAAATTAAAGACATTATTAAAGATATACTCATTAGAGACATACCTTTCCACCTGATTCTCTATATACTGTGTGCTTCTCCTTTTTCATGTAATGATCTATCTATCCTGTCTATACATTTCCTATTTATCAGAAACTTGAACACCCTTGAGCTTCTCAATCTGTTCAGATAACATTCCTGGAACCTCCAATTCTTCGTGCTCTTCAACGGGAACTGGTTCCTTCTTGGTCTCTGTCTTCGGATGAGCAGGAGTCATCATCAAATCACTGAAGTTAACTCTAGATGACTTTCTTGAGTCAGATCCGAAAGCACCTTCATCTTCTGCGGTTTCATTCCATTCATCCAATTCCAACTGGTGTTCTCTTTCTATGGCAAACTTGACCGCCTCTAAAACATTCTCACACAAATGTTTAGGCTTGTACTTAGGTACGGTACCCTCTTGGTACACACCAGTCTTCACCAAGATAGAGAACCACGAAGAATCATGGGAATTGGCGAATCTGATATCGGATTCTGGCGTGTCACCCACAAAGTAAACGGTGCTACATGGTGGTAACTCAAGCTTAATTTTCTCTTTGTTACCAACCAATAAAAGATCCTCATCGTCGGAACTGTCCTTATCTTCCTCCAGGGAATTTTCACCAGCCTCCAATTTCTTCTGGTTGATGACTTCTTCACCGTCTTCATTGATCAAAATATCAGCGAACTCTGCATCAGGATGATCCACACTCAATTTTTTCAAATGCTCATCAAGAACTCCTTGTCTCCAGTTGGTAAGGACTTTGTTTGCAAACTTGAAAGTGCCCTTTTGAGGCTTACCAAAACGGTTAACCTTTAATTCTTTACCAGTATGTTCACGGTATAATGCAGCAATCGACACTTGCAATGCACCCATTCCGTATCTCAGGAGCTTGTAGTTTGTAGCCCAAATAAAGTCGGAATGAGCAAAATAAAGCTCTGGACCTTCATCAAAAGTGGTAGAGGCAGTTCCCATAACACCGTTCTTTGAACAAAGAAGTTCTAAAATAATTTGCTGGTCTGCAGCCCAATTTCTCAGATCAGCGAAAACCAAAATAGCTTCAATTGGGATCTTAGAGAAATCAGCATCTTTAGTACAAACAAGTTCCTCTTCAGTCAAATCGTGATATGGAGTAACTGCTGGATTCCATTTCAATATATCGAGTGGGGTGTATACATTTTTAAAGCCGTACAGCTCAGCAACATTACGACAAACGTTACCAACACCACCTACAACCAAAACATTCTTGTACAAAGGAACCAAATCCTTCATAGGAGTGTGACCTTGAATGATCTGATCTTCCGTTATAGTGGTTTTCAATCTCTTGGACAAATCTTCAGCACGCATTTTTTCTGGTTTACCACCTCCATTGGTGACGAAAATCAGTGGTACGGTGATGTTGTATTTGTTTTCACCGTTGAGTAACTTGATAGCTTCAATGGCCTCAGGGATGGTATCTGGACCTCTTAATATCACACCATCAATATCAAAACAAAAAGCATAAGAGGCAACTCTAGGATGGTCAATAACAGATTTCTTCTTTCTTTTAATAACTGACAGATTTCTTGAAAGCTTGGCCAACAGGTCAACTTTCTTGAGGTTCAGAGAAGACAGACGCAGCAAAGAGGTCAGCAGCGAGAGTTTGGTGATCCCATTTTGCCATTGGTTGAGATCCGAGAGTGAAAGGGATGAGACTCGATGCTTACGTTCAGCAGGAATCAAATCATCAATCCCGTCATTGTTAAGGTAGGATTGGAATTGGGGGTTAGTGCTTGATTCTTCAGGCATGATTAATAAATTGAGGTTAAAGTAGCAAAAGAAAGAATTAGTAACCAAGTAAAAATTTTGTAGTAAAATTAGGATTTGGAATTAAGTGGGGATGGATAGAATTTATAGTAGTGGCATAAATCAGATAATTACAATCAACAAGTGATGAATGATATCATACAAAGCAACACTTGCAGACTACCACGGCATTTTAATTTTGGCTTTTTTCTCGATTGAGGAAGAGGAACGCTATGAGGGCCAAATTTTGACCCTTCTTATCGGGACGGAGGCCGCCAGGAGGGGTGGCGAAGTATGGTAATGGAACGCATTGGTTGCGGATCTCTTTAAAATTTTGTTACTAAAGATACCCCTGATCAACGATATCATTGACAGCATAGTTGATTATAAAGATTGCCCATATTTTTTGATTGGTTGCATGATGGATTACATCTTTAAATTGATCTTCCTTTAGCAGAGAGGGCCAATTTAACCCAAAGTATTAAATTGTTTAAAAATCATGCAATCCAGTTAGCTCTCGAGAAAAATAAACTCATATTATTGATGTCCTCATATTATGGAGAACAAGCGGGATTTAGCCACTTACCTGAACCCCGGATATTTTATGATAATAGATGTTACCATGAAGGTTTGAAGTATTATGTATGGTACTATAAATGGGGTAGATGTGACGTCCCACATGGTCTGGGCAGAATTTCATCTTGCCAACCTAATTAAGGTTTTCAACTTAATCCGATGGTATCATCGATCATTGCACATCTTTTGCTCGTCACCACTGGGACTGCTAACATTGTGGATTACGTCAGGGGGTTCAGTCCCGTTTCTACTTCTCTAGGGTTCTTATTCTTCCACGCATAGTTACAAATGAGGTAATTTTTTTTGACTAAACATATTTAGCTATTATTATCCAGAGATCAAATTCACAAGACGGGACCAACAACTAGCCCAACTACTAAAGGTCTAAACCCCCAAAAATAGTCGTTCTCAATGGTTTGTATGTTTTGTACACTTCGGACCACAATTAATCCGGTAACGTGGCTCTCTGCCCAGTCCTTGAGCAATCGACTCGGAGTTTTTCATGCGTCCTTAAAAAAAATATCCCAATAACAAGTGCTGATTCTGCGGGTCCTAATTTTTGGCAAAACTGTAACATAATTGCTGTGGCACGGTTTGCTGGGTTTACAGTGGTCCGTAAGATGCATCCAGATGTGATATTACAAGATTTGTGTTTTTGAAGTCGTTACAACCGTCAAATCGAAGCATTTTAATAAAAACAAACGCGAATATCTCCCATTAGCTATCTAGCCGTTTCTTGCAAATATGTCAAAGGGTTCGAATTCTCTTGTACTACAAATTGATAACTCAATTTAGAATAGCTTAATTTATAAGTACTTAATTTGCAGATAGTAATAAAAAGTAATCTGGGCTTCATGATTGCGGATAATTCAAATCTAGAAACCT
Organism: Kurtzmaniella quercitrusa; assembly: GCA_030570095.1. Lineage (NCBI taxonomy): Eukaryota > Fungi > Ascomycota > Pichiomycetes > Serinales > Debaryomycetaceae > Kurtzmaniella > Kurtzmaniella quercitrusa. The sequence continues at coordinate 143,820 of JAJLUZ010000007.1, read as the reverse complement.
TTTGCAACCAGTCTAATCCATTCGAAGAGGTCAATCTCAGTTAAGATTTCGATCTGTATAGATTATTAATCTCTCTGATGTAAATGTAAAACATCAATAAATTCTTCTTTGGAAGCGCATAGAAATATGAAATTGATTTCGATGTTTTTCATTATAACAACCATTTCTGATGTATATGTCTTCCCTTTCCAAAGCATCTTCATAATTTAAAAAAAAACTCCTTTTCTACAACTACATAATTCCTTAGATTGATTGGCTATAATTCTCCTCTATAATACAATAAAATTACAAAAGCCCTTATTCCATTTCGTCCTGTTCCTTCTTCATTCTTGCAATTTTAACCAATGGTGATAATGATCCCACTTCATCCGCTTCTAAAATGAACTTGTCTTGCAACAATTGATCAGCATCGGCACGCTTATTGAAATCCACTTGCAAACACCAGGTTAAGAAGTTCTTCATATCATGACTCAAAGCTTCTGGTTCCTTTAATTTAGGTGTACCATTGGTCGCAATCAAATATAAAGCTCTCAATGGGGTTTCATTCAAATATGGTGGTTCTCCTTCAATCATTTCGATAGTCATGATACCTAATGACCAGATGTCAACCTTAGGACCATATTCTTTACGAGAAACAACTTCTGGGGCCATCCAATACGGAGTTCCGACCATTGTTGTTCTTTTCAAATTGATTTCGTTAATTTGAGCACAGAATCCAAAGTCTGTCATCTTTATATGTCCATCAGTACTTAATAAAATATTATCGGACTTGATATCTCTATGAATGACTCCATTCGAATGTAAAAACTTCAAACCCTTCAAAGTTTCTCTGCAGACAGCTCCAATTTGCCCTTCAGTCATAACACTGTGGGTTACAATTTCTGTGAGTGAACCACCTTCCATATACTCCATGATAACCCACAAATCTCCTTTGAAAAGGTACAGATCGATGAAGTTTACGATATTGGGGTGTTTCAGGCCCTTCATAACCAAAATTTCATTGATAATCAACTCCTTTTTCGGTTGTTGTTCTAAATTCATCTGTTTAATCGCCACGGTTCCCGTATTTTTGTTAGAATGGGCCAAATAAACCCCACCCGAAGCACCTTGTCCAATTTTAACCAAATCTCTGTAAGAGTCGGATGGGTCTCCGGGTGAACAAATAGATTGTAACTTGCTTACAATCTGTTGATGTTTCCGTTTCTTTTCGTCCCGTTTCTTCTGGGCGAGTAAGGCAGCTTGTTTAGGGTCTCTAGTTAACTGCAGCAGTTTCCTATCGTCTTCATTCTTATCACCAATGCTCTGTTTAGACAGTCTTTCTCTACTCTTAGGAGGTATAGATGGCTTTTCCGACAGAGATGTGGTTACCTCTTTTTTTGCTTCCTTGAGGTGAAGAGGTGGTGGTGGTGGTGGTCTATGAGACTTGACTTCTCTTTTTGGAATCTTGATTTCCTCACCGGGGCTAAATTCAGATTGTTGCACTGGAGCAGTTGTTGAACCTGGTTTAGTCGTTTGAGGTTTGGCCACACTAGAAAGGGAATAGTTATGCGATTTTGATTTGGGAATGTTGGAATAATTCTGAGGGGCCATTAATTTACCAGTATCCAGGTATTTACGACCAGAACCTGTGCTTTTAGAAGATTTTGCCAGTTTTGACAGGAAGGATCGACCCACAATGTTCTTTATTGGAGAGGTATTGCCACCAGTGTTAGTATTCACAGACTTTTGAGGAGAACTGGGGACACCATTACTTTTGACCGAAGGTGGTTTTGGGGCTGGTCTACTAGGAATAAACTGCAGTTCATAGGTGCTGCTACTGGTTCCTCCAGTTTGTGGAGTCAGATTGAACGTCAGAGAGTTGCGTTCTTGTATTGGAGTTTGGTAAAGACCAGCACTACCGTTATTATTATTATTATTATTACTACTTGCACCCGCCACTGGGGTTGCTGGAGGAGAACTATTACCTAAAGAAGCGCTGGATGCGTTTTCATAGTGGAATTTTTTGAAGGCATTATCATCTGGATTTTCACTAGTGTCTTGATAAAATGCTACAATATCCATAACCGCCTGCGGATGCTTTTGCTGTTCCAGTTTTGAGATACCCAGGGCAGAAAGTAATCTTTCCCATTCGATGGGTAATCCAGTATAAGAACCTTGATCATCAACGCCTACATGAGCCACATGCTTGGCGTTGAAAGGGGTGGAAATCTTCATATTAACCAGAGAAACGTTGGCTTCAGAGCCCAGATTAACCCCAGTAGAACCAGACCCTTTTTTGCCGAACATATTGGAAAATACCCCCTTGACCGATTTTTTCATTCTTGTGGGAGCGGAAGTAGTTTTGGGCAGTTGAGTGTTGACGCCCATCCCTAATTGTTCACGAGGGGAATTGGTAACGCCTGCATTACTAGTGCTAAACTTGTTGGCAGGTTGAAGGACCGGAGTTATTGCCGCAGTAGTGTAAGCATTTTGGGGAGCCTTGGGAGTTTGGTTATGTATTACAGTTTGAGTTGAAACACTTCTGGTGTAATCATTAGGAGCATTAGTAGTGTTAGAATTGACAGAAGGAGGGGTCAGATTTTTGCTAGTTGATGATGAAGTACCATTGAAGGTGGTGTTGGGAGTTTTGAGGACATCTGAGACCATGGATGAGGTGATCATGGACGTAATTGGAGCCTTCTGATTCGGTTCCTTGGATGATATCGATCCCTTTGATGGATTTGATGGATTTGAGGTTTGATTCGATGACAAATTTGATTCTTTTGCTTGGGTTGAGCCCTTTGACAATGTATTGGCATCTCCACCATTCACTCCAAGTCCAACTGTTGCCGGTTCATCGATGTTCTCATCGTCAATGGTGGGGATCTTCTCCAATGTATCATTGCCCAAGATATTAGGGGTGCCATCTTCACTAGTAGCAAGGTCATCTTCAACACGCAGCTGCAGACTTGATGAGTCCACAATAGGTCTTGCTGGTTTGCCAGGATCCAACGTGGTCAAACTATCATCCTTTGCCGAGGCAGTCTCCTGTTCAGATGCCTGGAAAGTTTCAATCGATGAATCCTTATTAGGTTCCATTGCAAGAACATCTTGGGTGGTATCTTTTGAGATATCTTTGACAGGGGCGGAGAGATTACTTATAGGAAGTTGAGCCCCTGAACGGAATCGATTATCCAAGGAATCAGTATCAGTTGCAATATTATGGCGTTCCAGATCATGAATTTTGGCTATTTCAGCAGACAGAGTGATAGGGGCTGCATCTTCTAAGGCATTTCCGGTACGTTCAAGCTCTGTTGCCTCATCAGATGCGCTGGTGGAGGCTATTTTTCCCAGTAATTGCGTGGGTTCGATGAATTGTTTATGGGAGGTAGATTTCTCATGGGGATCATAAGCAGCCAGTTCATTTGGGAGTTTCCCCAGGGTAGGAACGTCTTCTTGTTCAGCCTTATCGGTAAGCTCCTTCAGATTCAACTCACGGGTAAGCTTGTTGTATGATTTCTCATCAATTCCATTCAAATCGTACAGTGCTGGCATTCGAGGGAGTGGAGGGGACATCGAGGGAGAAAGTGGAGGGGGGGAAGGCGATGGAGTCGGGTTAATTTGGCCCAGAAAGCTCCGCTTTACCTCTGGACGAGGATGTATCAACGGCGGAGTCATGGGCACGGTGCCGACAAGGTTGGTCGGGTGCTCTGAATCGCTCATACGGGACGGGATGTGGTTGATACCAAGTTTTGAAAATGATAAATTGGGTGTATACAAAAAAAAAAATGTGCAATGCCAAAAAAAGCCGTGAGAAAATTGAAAATTAAAAAAAATTCCAAAATGGATAGAAAGGGGAATAAAAATTACGCGTAAGGATAAAATCGTCAACGCGAGATGGGCAAAGGAGGGGGCCCACCCAGTGGGTTAGTGGGAAGGTGGGGGGTAGAGGGCGTTTACGAAATTATTGGAGGAGGTATAAATTAATTTCGGTTATAGATTAACTTAGAGGGGATAGAATTATTGGAGAGATACTTTAGGGTTTATACCATTTACCAAACCAATTGGATTGAAATATCCGTTCGGCTACGGAGGACCCCGTTAGAAATTCTAGATTGTTCTCACAGTAAAAGTCAATTTCAAGCGGTAGATATGAACTTATAAATTCCTAGTTTATTGTATATAATCCTCCCTTATTCTTCTAAATGCAAGACATTATAGATATACCCTACTTTATCATAATTTAGGTACATACAAAAACAATGACTCAGTTAATTAACTTGATAAACTCGATGAATTAGGCTAGATTACCTGGGGACACAAATAAACTTGTAGGGTAAAAGAGGGCTTAAACAATGAAATCTAATTGAAAATCAATCCATGCTACATGAAGGGTAGTTAAACTCCATTACCCATAAGCTACTGTACGTTACGAATTACGGTGATGAACTGCAGATGTTAACATATGTGATAAATGCAGCGATTATTATCGCCGATAATTTCCACCGATAATTTTCAGATAAATTACAGCGATGAATTACAGCCTATAAATCACCCCTCAATAATATTACATCTTTCTTAGAATTTCAATGTTTCACTCTATTCCATACCTCTAAGGTTAAACTTCTTGATTTATTCACAGAATTTGATGCCGCCGTCTGACTTCATCTTATTATCCTGAACACATGTGATAAATTTCATTCCACAGTAATTCAATTTCATACTAAATGAAATGTTTCTTGAATACCAAGAACAATCCAGAAATTGACAAATTCATGAAATCTTGATACCTTAAACAATGTCGCAAAAATTGCTTGATTTGCCATGTAAATGTCATCGTGGCATTTTTAATTGTTCACCAAAATCTACCAATACTTTGGGATAAACGCAATAGATGATGCGTCTATCTTAAGGTATGTGCACCATAAATTGTTTTTTACGTCAGCCTCTGATATATTTATTCCGCTTTAGTCTCCATACACACCAATATGTAAAATTTATTAACTGCTTTGGGAATGTTCCCGAGGAGACATGATCGTTGTAAATGCTTCATTCATTAGGTGAAGTTCAGCTTGACAACCAGCGTCCCTTATTACTAACAAGCAAGTACAGGCGCATCATTTTGTGCTCTCTTTTAACCGTGACCTTCTTTCAGATACATCGTCAATACTACAAAATCCATGGAGTAGCCCTTTCGCCAAAGCTTTTCGTATGAAGAATTGTGTGAAAAATAAATAATCTAAATCGGTAGAGTATTGAATCAAACGGCGAAATTTAGAACCTTTGCGCTTCGGTGTTTGCAATTAATGATGACGACTTCTCTGAAATAATGTGCTTTCGTTCAGCACGCTATTTATCTCTCCCATCGTATGCCTCCTTTTCCCCCTTTTCCTCCTTTTCCTTCTTTTCCTTCCTCCTTTTCCTCCTTTTCCTCCTTTTTCCTCTATTGTTTTCTACTGGGATGCGTATAAGTTCCCAACAAATGATCTCTACTGGCTACACTAAAAAAAATTAATACCATGAATAATTCGCTGCCTACAAATGCAAGAAAGGTCTTGAAATAGTTATAATATAAATAAGCTGGTTAACTACGTTAGCGAATCGAATCAATAATTAATGCTGCGAGTTTCCTAATCCAAAAAATCCTGGCCCATGTTGCAGGGAAATGAAATTCCTATCTCTCTAGGGCGTCTAAGAACCTTCGACTTCTCGTAATTGATCCCCATGGTATTGCAGAAATCTTCTATGCAACTAAATGCCTCTTAACTTTTTTTTTCTTAGCTTGGCTCAAAGAGGGTGCAGAGAAACAATCATTTCATTTTTATGTTTGCAAAGAGTGCTACAACAGTTGATCTTCAACCGCTCGATTTAAGGTGTATAGCTACTTTCGCTTACCAGTGACAATAAATCCTGGCTTTATCTCTGAATAAATGTAATTTTCACGTTTCAACAATTTTTCCACTTTAGGTCTAATCACAGGGCCAGCCATGGAATGAATTCCTCGTCCAGTAATTATAGTCAATGGATCATTAAATTGAATCACACTATGATACTTATGAAACAAACCCTCGTTTTCTCGTTCCTGAAGTTCTTCGCTCCACCATGAATTCAAAGTTTGTGTCGCTTTTATTAATGCGTCATCTGGGGCATGGTTGTGTAAATCTAATAAATTGGGCACTGGTGCAATGCTTCTCGTCGTGCGACGAGTGCTAATCGGTTTACTTGCTTTGATGCTATCCACAGGTGAACGGTATTTACCCTCTGCCGCTTTTTGCAGATAATAAGGGCCTTCGGGAGAAGCAGATCTCTCAGGCTCGGTGAATGTTGAAGGTAAAGTAGACAATGGCTCGTTTATAACTGCTTGCAGACTTTCCTCTGCTTTATCTTCAAGCATTTGTAATGCTAGCTCTATCACCTTCATATAGTTTCCTTTATAGTATACCAAACAATACTCTAAGAAGCTTACATTAATCTTCTGGAAATCATCGTTGGAATGATAAATTGCCATGAGCTCTTTCGCCTCTTCACTATTTTCGTCAAACCTGTAGGAGTTACTTTTTGGTGGTGACCTAATACCACCATATTGAACTCTTCTACTGGCAGGTAATTGAGGGAATGCCTCTGTCGGGGGTTCACAAAATTTTTGGGCGGTTGCATCTACAATTCTCACTAAAGCAACCCATTTATCTTGTTTGCTATTCTTTAAGGCTTCTCGAGCTGAGGCTTCTGGGATTGAGAGTGTTTTTACAAGAAATTGAATCTTATCACGCACTGTTTCTTTGGGTTCAAAATGATTTTCTTGAGCAGTATCCACTTCTCTTTCAACCGCATTTACAAGCGGACTGACGATGTCTCCATCTTTCAAGATTGGAAGATTTGTTAGTTCTCCACTATTGGGACATATGTATAATTTTTCTGGATCAAACTCGAAAGTGTCCAAAGTAAACTTCTGAGAAGCGTCGAATCTAAGAAGATCGTATAGAGAATATCCTTCTTCCAGGGTTTCGGTATACTCCAGTGGTGATTCGGTTGGTGATGTATTAATTGGTTCGGAAAAGATAGCCATTCCTTTTTTTTCAGTCTCTTTAGTGTCTTTAGAAAAATGGATCTCTTCGCTCTCTTTAGGCTGTTCTTCTATATGTAATCTGTGATCCATTTCTTTGGATAAGACATCGAATAAACTTTGATTATCTTCCATGTCTTTCTCGGATTGAAAAATCCGTTCCTGACTCTCTATTATTAATAGTAAAAGAACAAAAACTACCATGACTTCATCTTCATCCACAGCCAAGTAAGTTTTGGTAAGAAATTCCTCTCCTCCATGATCAAAAAAGGCATCTTTGTAGATAGACAACGAAGTTTTGGATTTAGCTAATGAACTTGCTAGGCTGAAATTAGTATCATATGCATTTACAGATCGTCTTATAAAATTTATTGCCAGCTCTGACCTCAATGTCTTCTCTGTCTTTTGTAAATTATGATAATTGAGTGATTCTGATAATTGAAGGATGGGTTTATAGCGATCTACGAATACCATGGTCTCTGGGTATGGATTTCTGAGCATCAACATTAAGTCTGAGACGTTCTTGAGCCTGTTGTGTACTTCATCCCATACTTGGAGGTCCTTGAGGAGTGATATGACTGATTTTTTGATCTTCTTGGTCCGCACTGGTAATGTGAATCCAAGCAAAAGCTCAATGCTTGGAGTCAGCATCATATGATTTCAGGTTTTTGAGGTTCTTGAATACGATTGAGGATATAACTTCTGGATCTGTTTCCTTGTATAGTGAGGTCTCTTCTTTCCGATAAATTGTTGCTTCGCTGAATACTTAGCTCCAATCGATTTGTGGAGTAATCGAAATAAAAATGGTCGATTGTGAAAATGATCTGAGAGTTTGAGATACTGCTTTAGAACTGTTAATTTACATGAAGAGGTCAAATGTATATACGATTCAAATTGATTTTGTTGAGTGTAATGGGTTTACATATTATTGGTTGATACCTGTCATCTATCTTAGCCGCTGAACCAAAGTGTATGGGCCTATGAGAGCTTGATCTGAAAGACATGTTAATGGTTTGGTGAGAGATGAGGGTGAACTTTGTGTGAGATTTGGAGAAAATATGTGTGAAATTTGGACAGCAGATGTGTATGTTTTGCGTAAAACGTAGGTGTGTGTTTGTTAATTGTGTGTGATGAGTGAGGTTTTGAACGATTTGTAATGTTTATGAATTTATGATGTTTCTATGTGAGATGCCCTTATTGGTGGTTTTGAGATGAAATTTTGGTGATCTTGCAACTCCAATAATTATTTGCATTTAATGGAAATAGGATTCTATCGAAATTAGTGGTTCTACTACTATTGGTTCATCTCTATAATTACATAATCTACGTGTGCATATCCTCTGTATTCTTGTGCATCCTTCTAATCTCCATTCATCCAATTCTCCATTTCTTCATTTTTCCATACCTTCTTTGTCTTTATATTATACATTGAATCAAGCTCAATTCTTTCTTCTTTCGATAAGTGTCTTTATAGAAGCCAACCATTGAGTCATCTCCTCCTCATTAGGGGCACAGAAACGCATTCGTTTTTCTGGTGTAATGAGAAGAATACACCATGTTTTAGTGCTCGATATCGGATCTAGTTCGATCACATCCACAATATTGTCTACGCTAATAGTTTTGTAAGGATATACGTGATCAACATTTTTGTAGAAAGTCATGGTATGGTTAGTTAATATGATATAAAACCTCCGCCACTGATTGTATCTTTTCCGGAGTCTCAAAAGGTATCCTTCGTATATAAATTCTTCCTCAGTGGTATGAGCCAGTTGTATGTTCGACGTACTTTTGGTAGGCACATTTACGATGGAAGCTGCTTCATCTTCCTCTAAGATTTGTGGAGGAGGCTGATATGTTACATCCTCGTTAATTGAACCTTCAGAGAGTCCGGATGATACAAAGGCGTCCTCAGCTCCAGAGTACTCTGCATCCAAATGGGGGAAAGTGCCCAGTAATGGATCATGAAGCTTCTTCAAAGGCTCTCCTTCGCTCGAATTCAGTACGGTCTTTTTCAATGGCTCTATTGGTCTCGGGTATGGCAGTTGATTTGGTGGGAGTGATTCCAGAGTCGAAGTTTCCTGTGTTTCGTTGAGTTTCAATACTCTTTGGAAGCTTTCAATCCATCGAACCATATCATGATGCAGTTCCGCCTTAAAATGAATTACTTTTTTACTAGTATAGATGGCAAAGTGGTTATTATGATGGTCGCTGACAATGCTGACTGAGAGGATCTCTCGGAAATGTAATATTTTAAGAGCTCGACTCTCCTTTGGGTCCTTGTACCAGTAAAATTGCGGGTAACGAAGAACACCCCAATGCTTTTTCCACTTGTGAGTTCGATTCAGGCGTTTTTGCAAGTACCCCAGGATAATTATTTCATCTTTAGAGATTGTTTCATGCAAGTTTTCTGACATTTTTCGATATTTGGGGCCCGTGTTTCAAAAAAATGGCTCTAGGTGGGTACAACTAATGATTTGCAAATTCAAACAAAAATAAATAAATAATTGTGTGGTTGACTTTCCTGTTGAGAAAGCCGGGGTAACTCTGTTAATAAGTAGTCAATCAAAAGGTATACCTAACCAATCCTTGAAAGATATAAACTTATTTACTCGTATTCTGGATACATTCATATACATACATACATATATAAATATTTTTAATTATTCGTGTTTAAGGTGCATCAGTTTATGCATTTCTTGATCGATATTCATTGTACATTCAGTATTATATGGACCTCCTTAACTTTATAATTCGTTTTTATGCTTCCAATTCCATTGCACCCTTAACTATGCCAATTAAAGCACTCAGCTGCACCTTATCGTTCCCTCCTCTCAGAATCCCGTACTCTAAGTCGGCCAATTTAGTTAAAATGGCTACTCTTGTCTTGGGCTTCAATTCATACTTATTCAAGGCCTCAGATATGCCTGCTATTAAATCTATCAATGCCAAACCCTTGGTCTTTTTGATCAGATCTATGGTACTGATCGCGTTGGGCCAGTCATCTTTCAAGATAGAATTCAACGAAGTTTCTATGTCTTGAGGATGGGGTGCTCCTATACATTCATATATCATATCAATGTCTATTTCATCGTTAGCTTCGTCGTCTAATCCAGCTTTACACGCTTGTAAAACATTCAATGCTCTTCTCATGTCTCCCTTAGACAAAGTCATCAAAGATTCTTCTGCGTCCTCTGAGATCCTAAGATTTTCCTGTTTAATAACATTGTCAATTCTTTCTTTAATTGCCAGTTCAGGGATTGGATTGAATCGAAATCGGGTACATCTACTCAATAGGGCCGGGTTCAACTTGTGGGAATAGTTGGCTAATATACAAAATCTGGTGTTTTTGGTATATTTTTCAATGATTCTACGCAACGAGTTTTGAGCCACCCCGGTCATGGCATCAGCTTCATCAAGGATGATCAATTTGAACCCCTTACTGAAGATTTGCATTGTACTGGCGAAATTTTTGATTTGGTTCCGAACGACATCAATTCCTCTGTCATCAGAAGCATTCAACTCAAGTACCATGTTCTTGTAGTTTTCTCCGTAGATCTCTTTGGCCAATGCTATAATGGTAGATGTCTTACCGGTTCCTGGAGGGCCGTAGAAGAGTAAATGGGGTAACTTACCTTCTTGAACAAATTTACGAACGGTCTCCACGATATCATTTTGACCGAAAACTTCGTCGAGAGACGACGGACGGTATTTTTCCACCCTGATGTTAGTATGAGCTGTTCAAGATCATATCTCGAGGAGTTGTTGTTGACATACCATGGAAGGTTTTCTCTTTCCACCACCATTCTGATCAAGATCTGAAAATTGGGGACGCGCTTTTTTTGGTAAAGGTTAATATCACGTGGAAAATGTATAATGAGAGGTAGAAGGAGTAAACGAATTAGAGATGACAGAAGGGAGGGAGGAAAGAGGGAGGCAAGAGGAGAGAAAGAGGTATTGTGGGTTGATTGGCTTGAGAGATAGTTTAGTCTGAGTTCTAGTGACTAGTCTTGTCTACATGTCTCTATCTCTACATACATCTTCATACTTCCTTATCTTCGTTTCACTTAAATAATCTTTCTTATCTCTTCAAATATTTATCTCTTTATATCTCTATCTCTTTATGTATACATCGCTTCATATCTCTATCTCTATCTCTATCTCGTTGTATATCTATCTCTCCAGTTCCTTATCTCCATTTCTCTTGCTCTCATCCTGTATTTCACATGTATCTATACATAACTCTCTATCTTTGTCTCTTCGTATGCTATTGAATCTTTAATCGAAAAACCTCACATAAATATGCAAAAGAGTAACATCGTTACAGCCAACCTCCAGTTACTCAGAACAATTATTGCTCCACTACTGGAAATGAGATTACTCCCTAAATAGTTACACAGAGCGTATTCGGTATCTTCTAAATCCCAATAATATGACTGAGCGATACTGCTATTTTTCCGTGGACATATAAAGCCGAGATCTGCTGGACAATCTCTAACTAAGTTATGACAAACATCTATACAAGGCATGACCTCATAATATTCTTGATCAGGTTGAATGACGGTGTTTATGAAATCATTCCGACTTTCCCCTACATCTCGAAGCTTGTAACCAGTGACATTATGGGTCAGACATCGAGGAATTGTAACGGCACAGAGCCAATTTTTATAAGACATGGCACAGTTTTCACATGAATTAATTGGTGAAAATTTAGCATTGTCAGTAGTATTACAAGCAATTTGTTGAAGAGCTTTCAGGAAATTCTGATACAATTCTTTAGCCTGTTCATCATACTTCAATGAGATCTCATCTTTGGACATTTTTGACAGGGCAGGAACGGAATAAGCAACTGTGTCACAGAATTCAAGGTTATATATCAATTCACAAGCATTGTAATCCATAGTAGTAAATTCGAATGGCTCGTAGAGTACACCACCGTAATTACCCTTTTCATTATCCAATAATAAATATGCCAAGTATTTGGTGGAAGAATTTAACCCTGTAACATAGAATTGTTGTTGTAACCCACCATTTCTGAAAGTATAGGAGGTTTCAAAATCATGGTCCAGAAAAAGGTAGGGACCATTTTGAACAGCACACCAACTATGATTATACAACTCAAAATATTGTTTATAATCCCCTGGATATATATATAAGTGATAATTTGAAAGTTCCAGGGCATTGGCTGAAGAATAATTCATTTCCTGAGAGTACAGACTGAGATTGCCCGTCACAATCAAGGCAGAATTTTCATCAGTATCGACTAAACCTGACCAAGTCCGATCATCCCATTGATAAACTAATCCGTTTTGCGATACTCCAATCTGATAAGACCATTCAATAGTCTTATTGGTATTTTCTGGGGCCTGAACAACTATATATAATGTACTGAGTCCATTTTCGTCATTTACTGGCACATCTACTACAGCCTCGAAGTAACCATTCTCAAACTGGGCCATCTGTGAAGTGGCCAAATTGGTGTATATGGAACTGTTGAACGAGTAATACACTGTCAATGACGCATTATTTTGTGCAAGCTCTGCGGCGGTGGGTTGATCACAGATGTTACCTGAAATCAACACCAAAAATGCAAATGCTTCACCCAAACCACTGGAAGTATTGACATTATATTGGAAGTACAGCTTTTGTGATTGAGTCAAGGTTCCCTTGATTGGGGTAAATTCGTACAATTGACTGGAATCGGAGCCTTGGGCTCTTTTATCTTGATCAACCCCGTCTCCAAGTAAGAAATCTCTGGCAAACAGACCATCTAGGCCTAATCCCAAGGGGTTGAATATGTCGGCATTGAGCTTGAATGCATAACTACAGTTGATAAGCCAGAGAAGGGCTACCCATTGGAATAGCATGACCCTCTTATGTTTAGGATTGGTTTTTAACTCCTTAGGGCTGTGCAGCAGTGGAGATGACGAGGCACAGCAGACCAGTTGTTTGGGGAATCAGGCACTAATTTTTGCGGGGAAAGCTGATTGGACGGATAAATAAAAGGTATTTGGTATTGATTTCTGTTACAAATCCGCTCTATGTGCTGTTCAGAGGCAGTTAGGGGGTAATGGTACTCGAGCGTTTGCTAAAAATAACTGACTAGTAGAAAATTTCACGCTCTTAATTTAAGATCCTCATATTGCGCAGAGCATTGCGCGAGCTGAAATTTTAAGTGCCAGTAAGATTGGATGTGACGTGAAGAATTATATAGAGATTGGTAGAGGCAAAAAGATGTCTGTAGTGATTGATTAAGAAAAAGTTGTTTCAATATGGTTATGGGAATATGGCTAAAATGGGGATACGGTGGAGACAAGGAGGTAATAAAATCTCTGGAGTTATATGGAGTTAGATGGAGATAGTCTTCAAAGCGAAAGATTGTAGGTGCTATAGAGGATGCCCTCTCACGTATGAAAATTCCACTTATTCCATACTACATCAAAATTGTATCATGTTCTATTTCTATTCTATCGTCTACTTAAATAACTTCCAGAAGCTGCCTCTTTTCTTCTTGGTACGGTCGTCCAGAGAATCCTTCAACTCCATATCAGGATGTGACTTTCTCGGTTCAAGAACTGGCCGTACACTACGCGAATCCACTTCATGTGATAAAGATTTCATCAATTTCTTAGAGTTGGATGCGTTTGATTCGGAATAATGTCTTGCATTCTGGTTTGGGGTCTCTAAATTAACAAATTTGATATTTCTCTTGCTTGGCGGCTCGGAGGAATTTGTGGGCGATGGAGAAGTTGTCTCTATCGTTACAGTTGGTGGTGAAGTTGCCTCTCTACTTGATGGAATCGATCCTTCCTCATTTGCTCGTTGTTTATCCAAAAGCATCCTCTTCATTTCTTTATACGACATTCCCGATGTATTAGTTTTATCTAACCCATCTCCCAGCTTAGGTTTTTCGATCGGTGGTAAAAGCGACTTGGTTTTAAAAGGAACACTGCCAAACTTGTTGGATCCAGTGATTGCCCGAGCCAATCTGGCACCTTTTCCTTTAAAATCAGGGTCTACGTTATCAACATCTACGCAAAATTGGATGGATTTGTCAGAGATCATGGCAATAAATGCTTGGAAGTACTCTTCATTGTTTCTGGGTCGCTTTTTGAGCCGCTCTATCTCTTCACTTACCGATTTTTTGTAGTTTATGTAAAGTTTGGCGATTTCATCATAAGACCCAATTGAATCTTCACTTTCATTGCTAATCAGCGACAGAATCAGAGCTGTATCCGATTCACTATCACCTGATTCTTCCTCTTCTTCTTCTTCTTCTTCTTCTCCCTCTTTCTCTTCATCATCTACTAATATGCCTTTGAATTTGGGTAACGGCGTCATATCTCCGAGTGAGCTACCTAGATGAGATTCGAATATATCCATATTCACCGCAGGAACAACAATGAGAGGAAGAGGGAAGTTTTTGACCAATCTATCACTAACTTTCAGTGAATTCCACGATTTCAATGGCGCACCAGTGCGCAGATTGGACTTTGACCCGGTACAAACAATGTTGGGCTCGTGTAGAATATACATCTGCTTTAAGACTTCTTTGGTTCGACCAATTGACAATTCCACTTTAAGTTTAGCGATGGTATTTGGTTTGAGAATTCGTAACATGTAATCCATGATGTTCAAAGCAACTTCTTTGATCCTCTCGGGTCTATGTCTCTGTTTATTCCTCCTATCTTCGCTAATAGCAACCCCTCTTTGAGGTTCAATCGATTTTTTACGGAGTTCAGTAGGACTAAAGTCTTTGATGGCGGCTACAACAATCACGGTGTCACCATTTTCAATGTATTTGTTTAAAATCCAATCGAGTGCCACCCATGTATGTTTCCTTCCACTAATATACACCAAAATAACTCTATATGGCAAAGCTGGTTTTAAAGTCTCCACTTTTTCTTTGTGGGTAATTGGATCTTTCACCTTTCTAGATATCTTGGCTTTATAAAGTTTTCGATAATCTTTGTGTTCTCGAACGAAAGAGCAACCTTTACTAGTCACTATTGGTCTTGTAGGGTAATCTATACGAGGACCTGGAGAGAGAACTCGAGATAAAGATGCTGGAGGGTTAAGAAACCCGGTTGGAGATGGAGATGTACGACCCATGGGCAGTCTGGATCGGGCCAAATTTCTTCCTCGACCACCAAATTCATATTCCCAGCTATAAGATTGGTCTTCTTCAACATCTTGATCATTATAGTTGCTGTCAATATCGTCGAAACTAATCGATTGATTATAATCCTTCTCAGCAGAATTTATTCGCTTCTTTTTATCGAATACTACCGTTTCATACAATTCATTCAGAGTAGTTAAGTCTTGTAATAATCTGTATCGTCTACCAGAAGGCTGATCAATTGGTTTTTGTGATGATGATTGAGATACATGTAAATCTGGAGTAGTATTATTGTGGGGCATCATTGGCCGGTGTTGACCATTTTTAGCGGCAGGTAGTGCTAGACTATTATACATTTTTCAAACGGGGGGGTTGAATAGCTTGGCAAATGAATAAAAAAAATCCTGCCAAAAATGTAGCAAGGGTTTTGATCCTGTGGATTGTTACCAGTTATAAAAACTTTTTGATGACTTAGCTGCCAAGGGAAAAAGAGGGTTTTGTAAGACTAAGAACAGCGAAATAATATGATAAAAATAAGGCGAGGATAACGGGATGCAGGGAAAAAAATATTAATAAGGGCAAAGGGCAATAACGGGAAATTAAATTCTTTAGGAAGATTTTTAGGGGCCATTCATTAATATAGCTTGGGGTTTTCAGTTGATCGTTATGGGAAGAGTTGGTTTAAATGCAAAGGTTTATTAATATGTGGTGGCTAACTGTGATCGAAAGTTTTTGCCAACAATTTTAAACATAAACCAGTCTCGATGCACCGTTTCATTTATCTCTTAAGCTATATGATAAGAGGGCTGTCTGCAGTAGAAACCAAACAAAAATTTAGTGACCGGTTCTAATTTTGAACCGTTTTGTAACTTGGGCCACTATATTTTTATTGCTGGCGCAGTGTAAGGTCAGACATTACCAAGGCTTTAGGTCTTGGTCTACCAAAAAATAGAGGTTTCCAGTCTTGGTGTATTTTGTGGTGTATCCGGTACTTCCGATGTTTATCTTAGTTTTGTGATTGGCGTTAATCTGTATCTTCGTAATTTCCTCCTGTAATTGTATCTATGGAAGGCATTGCGTTCTGGAACAGCCCTATTTAGCCCGAACCATTGATTTCTTTTTTTTTTAGTGAAGACGGATGAAGTATGTGTTGTTTTAGCAAAACCGTCCTAATATGTTCAGTGAACTTGTGGTGATCTTTCTCCATAATTAAATGTAGCACGAAAGTACATGATTTTATGGTGTTGTTCATTCAATCCAAAATAGTGTACAATGTACGGCTGATCTGATAAATTTCTGATATTCATATCCAATGTTACGGCATTTGATCCAGTAATAATGCATCCGCAGGAGAAAATAAGTGGTCGCTTTACAAAATTAGTTATGTGATGATAATTAGTCACAAATATTATCCGATCTATCCACTGTTAGAATGATTTGGATTATACGGAAAGGGAAATTTTACTTTTCTGTATTGCCATTCTGTATTTGTTAATCTCAAACTCTACCCCGGGCCTTTTTTTCCACACATATCTGATGATATCCGTTCACTTGTTCTCGTTCACTCGCAATATACCACTACATCAGTTAAAAACACTTATCTACTCCAAATTTATTTGCAATGCATTTCTTGTCTAATTCTTGTCTAATTCTAGTCTACATCGTTCCATTGTATGTCGATTTTGTGAATTTTATATAATCAGTGTGTAGGATCCATTCAACAGAATCAATGGCCATAGAAACCTTGATTTTAGGCTCTGCTCAATTGGCGGTTCTTTTGCTCGACATACAAATTAGTCTGGATCTTGACGTAAGCCAAAGTAACACCACCAATAAGGGCTGTAAAACAAACCAACGTGACGTTAATAGGAATAGGGTTCATGTTGAAAGTAGTGTGAGTTAATTTGTCCAATACACTCTGGAAGAAGTTGAAAACACCAGAGGTACAAATGATAGCACCATAAACGGTTCCAAATGTGTCGAATCCAAAAACCTTAGCACAGAAATCAGAAACAGAGGTGTAGAAAAATGGTCTGTAAGCCACAAATATGGCAACATTGATGATTCCAGCGACGAAATTACCCAGGAGACCCAAAATACCAATCAAGAGTGAGACTGCTAATAAGGCAATCAAAACTACAGTAGTAGTACAGAAATCCAAGATGAGACCAACGAATGGGATAGAAATAACTCCTCCCAATGGTAAAGCGATATCAAAGAAGTGAGTTAAAGTTTCAGCCTTTTCCAAAGAGCTGAATAAATAAGTGTATTGAGTGGTGATGGTGGCAACAAAATAGTTCAATCTTAACATTTGAATGGTGGCAAAGGCACACATGAGATAGAACCATGGGGTCTTGATCTGGTATTCAGCAGAATAGCCGTGTAAAATACCGAAAATACCACCTGAGTATTTAATGAGCAGTTCTTCACCTTCGTCAGCGTATGGTTGGATCAATGCATCACCGATAGAGTCTCTTCTGTGGGGGCCAATGTTGTTTGGAGTAAGTAAAGAAGTTTCCTCCGTTGGGGCTCCAACTACAGGAGGTTGGATTTCTGCAGCGTCATCACTACATAAGGTAGTTTGAGGGGCAGTTTTATAAGACTCCTTTGGCATCAAAAACACTTGAACAATACTGATGAAGAGAGGAACAACCAAATAAACCTTAAAGAATTTGGCAATAGTGAATGATCCATTGGTCATTCCATAAATGATCTTATAGATCAAGAAAACGGCCGACGAAGCATCGAATGCACCAGTCAATAAAGCCAAAATAGTACCAGATTTCAGGGGGAAAGAGTTAGAAAGCTGGAAGGTCGAAATGTAACAGAAAGGTCCACCTAATGCCATGGCGGCATAACCAGTGATGTAAGGATCTAAACCAAAGGATTCAAGGTCTTTGGCGAAAATGAAAACACAACAAGCAATGTAAAGGAAACCCGAGCCCACAAGACCACAAAATCTTGGTCCATAAAGATCAAGCAATCTTCCAATGACCAAAGCGGCAACATTGGTCAAAACAGCACCAACAGTGAACATCAAATTCAATTTAAGATCTTGAGCAGTACATTTAGCGGCCAGGTTGGCTTCAATATTGAAAGACTTGTTCAAGATATTTGATGTGAGAGTACCAAACAGATTTGGGTCCAAGATAAACAAGTCTTTGAAGGAACTAGAAGTATCTGGGACAGTAGAATTGATGGAAATGTTACAAACGGATTCATAGACATGTTCTTTGACAAGAATTGGCTTCAAAGCAGCGAAACCAAAGATTGGGCCACCACAGAACAAACACCAAATAATGGCGCAGGCAACTTGCACTATTCTGCGACCTGATGGGACATCTTTACCAATCATGATCGAATGAAGCTGTAATTATAGTTAGAAAAATAACTGGTATCTTTTCGAAATGTGGTCAAGAAATTTCCAATCAAGAAATTTTTTTGGAATCGATGTCAATAAGGGTCCCCACTGGTATGAGGATGGAGATAAAGATTGAACAATCGAGACAATTAGGAAACCTTTTCAAATAGATTCAAGTTTTGAGAATGATCAATCCTAAGTAGATGACTTTAAGAATTGGATTGATTGATCGAAAATAAAAAGCCTTCCAATTGGTAGATTATTAACTGCCCGTTAATATATTGTGCCCTGGGTGTGGTGAATAAATTTTCATTTTCCGATAAGGATGTGCATAATCTGTGATAGGAAATTTACACAAAAGGCCAATAGATGAATAGAAACAGAGTATTTTTTGAAGGTACTCTCATGCAAAATTTTGTGCAGTAGATGAAAGAATGGGATTAACCGAGGTGGGGGCCGGCATTTTCCGAGTGACAACATCACCAATGGCTTTTAATGATTGGAAATTGAGAGGAAGAAACATTATCTAGAGCTTTCAAGTTGATCAGCTAAGATCAATGTAGATCAAAATAAATCACTATGAATCACTATGAATTAATATGAATCAATACAAATTAAAAATAAGCAGTATGAATTAATATAAACCCATTTTGAATAGTTATATATCAAGTTATAACAGTACAAACTATAAATTACCTTAGCCTAAATCGAATTCATGAGCCGTAAAGTCATATAATTGTTCAGATCCATCAGAGTCATTTCACCACGCCTCAGATATTATTACCGGAAAAATGTCTTCATTTCCAAAGAAGATGCGGCAAATATGTCATACGTCACTTGGCTTTATAAGGCGGCACCAGCATTTCACCAGCTGTTTTCCAATGTCAACGGCATGCCGGTGCTCACAACTTTCAATCTCATCTAGGAATATCTTTGCAAGACTGCGCTAAAATAAAAATGGCACTATAATATGATAAAAAACGGCCCAGCGAAATCCGCATGAACCATCGGCAGCATGAATCAACGGTGGAACCAGGTCAGATTCGGCATCTATAGATTTCGAAACACTCTGTCAAGTTCATGACACTGAAGAGCCTTTCCCTTTTGAGCTCTACGGCTCTAATCTGTTCTTTTTTGCTTGATTTTGTTCCATTTTCCCTATTTTTCTCCCCATAGCTGCTGATTGAGTCCAAAAAATTATCTCCCTTCTAAGCGCATACAATGTGTAAGCGCATGTCAACCATTCCTTATTGAGGGATTACTCAAGGCATTTTAACCTTCGGGCATCTCGAGCCCATAAAACTTTTCTTCTTCCTTTCAACAACTCTTAAAGTGATCCACCATGGGACAAATATCATCTCAAGGAAGCAATGCTATAATTTATCTCTCGTATGCTTTCTTGCTCTTCACAGGGCTTTTCATTGCATGGAAATGGAGTTCTAAGGACTCGTTTTTGTCCACTAATGGTACCCAGAGAGCTATTCCGTTAGCATTGAATTTTATTGCTTCAGGTATGTATATTTTAACATAAGACCAGCGGGGGCCCCGATAGGGGGCTGAGAGCGTACCGTTTGAACTCGATCAAGGTAATTCTTGCGTGAGGAGGTTTTATGTGACAGATATTGTTCTTATAATTCAGAGAGTATTGAATGCCTAAGTAACCAAAGCAATTGTTCACTATTATAGATGGACAATTGATAGGGTTATTCTCCTATTGACATTTTTTACAACTTCGTCGTTCAGAGAGGAAAGCTGCAAAAAATTATATCAATTGGAGAGAAGTGTCAAATTGTTTTTCACTCTGAAGGGCTGCCTCGTCTAATATCTGTCACCCTCCTTGCGTAGTTGTAGAATTATCTTGTAATCTTTATAGTTTAACGGTATCTTCTTTCATATGAACTCTAATTCTAACACTATAAGCTATGGGATGCGGTATCTTGACCACTTACACTCAGATCGCAAACATTGCTGGTTTACACGGTTTGTTGGTGTACACCATTTCTGGAGCTATCCCTATTGTTGGATTTGGCCTCATTGGCCCCATCATCAGGAAAAGGTGTCCAGAGGGTTTTGTTTTCACTGAATGGATCAGACAAAGATACGGCGCACCATGTGGATTGTATCTTTCTTTCTGGACTTGCTTGACTATGTTTCTTTTCATGATTGGTGAATTATCTGCTATTCGTTCTGCCATTGAAACTTTGACTGGACTTAATGCTTTAGCTGCTGTAATCGTAGAATGTGTTGTGACTTCTATTTACACCTCTGTTGGAGGGTTCAAAGTTAGTTTCGTCACTGACAATTTCCAAGGTGTATGTGTCTTAATTCTTGTTATTATTGGAGCATGTGGTATGGGTTCTTATATTGAAATTGATCCATCTAAAGTTGGTCCTTCTCATTTACTTGATGCTAATAAATTGGGTTGGCAATTACTCTACATTTTACCGGTTGCAATCATTACTAACGATTGTTTTATGGCTGGTTTCTGGCTTAGAACTTTCGCTTCTAAAACCAACAAAGATTTGATTATTGGTTCTTCAATTGCAGCATTTGTAACTTTTGTTATTTGTACTTTAGTTGGTGTTCCAGGTTTCCTTGCAGTTTGGTCTGGTGATTTGACTGTTAGCGATGAAAACGGATATTTGGCGTTTTATATCTTGTTGTTGAAGATGCCAAGATGGTTGGTTGGTTTTATTATCATTTTTGTGGTTGTTCTCTCAACTTGTACTTTTGATTCTTTACAATCAGCAATGGTATCAACAATTTCCAATGACGTTTTCAGAAATAAATTGCCCATGATTTACATCAGAATTATGGTGTTTTTAATTATGGTACCAATCGTCGTTTTAGCAATTAAGGTCGCCGATAATATCTTACAAATCTATTTGATTGCGGATTTGGTTTCAGCAGCCACAATTCCTATCATCCTTTTAGGTCTTTGGGATGCATGGTTCTGGTTTTTAAGAGGAATTGACATCATTGTTGGAAGTTTGGCTACTTTCTTGGCAGTTTTCATTTTCGGTACCGTCTATTATGGTAGTGCTAAGGAAGGTGGTAAATTGTTGTTGATTTGGAATGGTATCTATGACTCTGAAGATTGGGGTGCATTTGGTGCATTTGTCATTGCTCCAGTAGGTAGTGTTCTCTTTTCTTTAATGTTTACTGGGGTTAGAATTGGATTCTGGTACGTTTATTCGAAAATTACTGGAGGAGAATTCACTGCTTTAGATAAGCCACCAGTGAGAGAGCAAGTAGTAATCGAAGATTATGGTACTTTTGAATCACCCAAGAAAGACGAAGATGATGAAGAGATTTAGCAAATGCGATAAGAACACTTGATTATAATTAATAAAATTGGACTAATATCATTAATCTGTAAGTTCACCTTTCTCTAATGCCTTGTTTTCCCATAGATGGTGATGATGATGATTAGCTGTTAATGAGGTTGCAATTATTTTTTTGAGTGAGAATAAATTAAGTTGAATTTAAAAATTTCATCATTCTAAGCAGCTATTTACAAAGACATGCCGACTGGTGGGAAAGTGACTAAGAATAGTAAAGATGACAAAAGCAGTTCTGTCATTACTCGTGATCCTTGCTTGCTAGAAAAGATAGATGATGATGTGATGTTGATAAATAAGCTCAAAAAGGAAATGAATCAGGAAATACGAAAAGACGGTTATCATCTAGACCTAAAGACGGATCCAAATGTTGTCGAGAAATCGTCTAAATCAGGGCTTGTAGATGAAATTATACCCGAAAACAACATAAATGGATCTATAGTGGGGATAAACTCCAATAATACCTCAGTAAAGGTCATAGATGAGGAAGAAGGATGGGATGATCCTTCTAAATACTATAAAAATACCGACCCTAAATCTTTCCGTCAATACGAGTTGGCATGTGATAGAGTGAAGCAATTTTATGAAGAACAACACGAAAAGCAAACAGTAGCTTTCAATATCCAAGCTCGAATAAATTTCAAGACTAAAACAAGAGCTAGAATGACGGTGTGGGAAGGATTGGAGAAACTTAATAAATTGCTCGATGAAAGTGACCCTGACACTGAACTATCACAAATAGATCATGCTCTTCAAACAGCAGAAGCTATCAGAAGAGATAAACGACCCAGATGGTTTCAATTAGTGGGGTTAATTCACGATTTGGGCAAGTTGTTGTACTTTTTCGATTCGAAAGGGCAATGGGATGTCGTTGGTGATACTTTTCCAGTGGGTTGTAAATTTCTGAGGAAAATTATCTTCCCAGAAGCTTTCACCAAGAACCCAGATATGTGTGACCCCTTGTACAATACTAAATATGGAATATATTCGAAGAACTGCGGTATGGATAATGTTATGATTAGTTGGGGCCATGATGAATACATGTTTCATGTTGCTAAAGAACACTCTACATTGCCCAAAGAGGCATTGGCTATGATTAGATATCATTCATTTTACCCTTGGCATCATGAAAATGCCTATAGATATTTGATGGATGAACATGACGAAGACATGTTGAAAGCAGTCAAAAGTTTTAACCAATATGACTTATATTCTAAAATAGATAAAACCTATAACGTTGAAGAGTTGAAGCCATATTATTTGGAGTTGATTGATGAATTTTTTCCGGTTAAAGTGATTGATTTTTAAGGCTACATTTCCATGAAATTTAATAATAATGTAATGATAATCTATTTAATGATGAATGAATTTTTGTAAGAGTGAATTGTAATTTATGGCTTTACTTTTAAGTGAAAAGATCAATGGCTCCAAAGTATTGTTCGATACCGTATGGACCTGGTTCCTTCCAGAAGTCATTGTAAACGGTCAAGATGGTACAGTCTCCACCAGTGGATTCGATGATGGATGCAATAGCGTCCTTTTGGTTGGCAGCAGATGGAACGTTTTTACCATTGGTATCACCTTGAGAAGGGTAACCAGTTTCAGTGATGTATACTGTCATTCCTCCACAGGACAGTTCAACAGCAGATTTTTGGGAAGAAACGTATTCACCAGATTGTTGAGCGGTGAGTTCAGTGTTGAAGTAGGAGTGTGGATTGATTCCGACAAAATCAATTCCAGAAGAGGTACATAAGGATGGGCTGTTAATGAAAGTAACTGGCGGTTCGGAGGTAGTGACCTTACCAGAGTACCCAGCGGCAGATAATTGAGCCTTGACTGATTTAATTTTGGCAATTAAATCTGAAACAGAACAATAGTTACTGTTGACAGCTTCATTACCAACAGTGATGAAGTCAAAGACATCCCAACCGCTGGCCTTACCGTACAGAATGATATCACTAAGACTCGAGTCAATAGAGTCGACACCGGCACTGGAAATCCAAAGACCCTGGTTAACAGTCATACCCTTGGAGATGGCGTAAGGAAGAATGGTGTCAAAATTTCCACAATCAGTACCGTAAATTCTGAGCTTCGAGATACCCTTGCTCTTGATCAAGTCAAGATCTGATTTAATGGTGGCAGCATCCTTACATGATCCTGAGTCGGAGTATGGGGAGTATACAATAGTGTTTGGAGGGGAAATAGAACCAGAAGTCAGGGTGGAGGTCAGAGCTGAGGTTGACGAAGAAGACAGGGCTGCAGTAGAAGATGTAGATGAAGAGGACGAGGTTGCAGCCTGGGCTTGAGCGACAGCAACAGCACTAGTAGTAGGGGCAGCAGCTTGGGTGGTCACGGTGGTCTGAGTGGTTGCTGGTGCGGTAGTAGTAGCTGGTGTGGTAGTAGTAGCTGGTGTGGTAGTGGTAGCTGGTGTGGTAGTAGTAGCTGGTGTGGTAGTAGTAGCTGGTGTGGTAGCAGTGGCAGCAGCAGTGGCAGCAGCAGTGGTAGCAACAGTTTCGCCAGCGCCAGCAGCAGTGGCAGCAGCAGTGGCAGCAGCAGTGGTAGCAGCAGCAGCAGTGGTAGCAGCAGCAGCAGTGGTAGCAACAGTTTCGCCAGCGCCAGCGTTGGCAACTGCCACAGCAGATGTGGCAACAACAGCCTTTTGCTCAGTAGTTGCTGCTGCTGCTTCTGCTTCAGTAGTTGTAGGTTCAGCGGCTGCTGCAGGTGTGGTTGGAGTAACTGTATAAGTTACACCGTCAGAAACAAGTAAATGTAAAGTTGGCAAGACTACTGTTGTAAGCTTAGTAGTAGCAGTATCAGTGACGATAACAGCTGGGGCTGTTTTAGTAATAACGAGCGGAATTGGAATAGCACACACGGCGATCAAAAGGTATGCGGTGACAAAAATTTGGTACAACATTATATCTTTTGAAATACTTAATGATTGGACAGTGCCTGTAGTTTAATGTAAATATATGTTAAGTGTGATATGTTTTAAACGAATGTAATCACTGTGAATCGCTGTGGACTTTTAGTTTGTAAACGAATGAATATCAAAAGTAAATGATTGATAACAAAATTTTCCAAAGTCTGGAGTACCCATCATTTATAATGATTGGGGTTTCCGAGTCCTGCCTTGGCTTAGTCGTCGGACTTTGGTTTGGTTTCTGTCCACTGAGCCAACGGTTGCAACTTTCTTGCTGCAAGCAGGCTTATGTGCCGGATTTATGCAATCATATGCACGATTTCGTACAAATTGAGACAGAAGCCGATTTTGTTGCTGGCTCGCACCCTTAATCAGAAGGGTCTTGAACCTTTTCGAGCGCTGGGTACTACTAAAGAAGGATTGCAAGCACCTTTTCTGGGAGGACCCTGTACTAATCGAGATGAATTCAGAGGCTTTAATGCTTAGAGGGTTCTCAATAGCTGTCAATTTGCTTGACAGTATGAATCTTTCCAGCAAAATGTACGGTGTGCACCAGCAAATGCTAGGGAAGAGTTTTCTCAGGGTTGTTTGTAGTCAATTTTAATCAATTTTAATTAATAGGATTCCTTCAATACGTGGGGTTGGAGACAACTTTAATAGGATTACATTTCCTTTAATTACATGATTGACATTTTTCCAATTTCATTTAAAAATTTACTATTCGTTATCTTTGTTACCATCTCGGTAAATCTACTTTGTCGACTCCAGGCTTTAAGCGATGGCTGGATGACAGAACCCTTGCATCAAGGTCGAAAAAAAAGGACTTAATTTTTTATATATGCCTATTTAGGGGTGCGGGCAGCATTTTTCGAACCCTCAGTCATAATCACCAGCTACAAGAAACTACAGAACTAATGCTACAATAGGCTTGTGAATATAGTTAAATTCTCTCCTAACTTTATGTAAAACATAGATGGCTGGGTAGGGTTAAGGAGAATCTATTGTCTTTCCCTGACAGCGATTGCTATTGCTTGCAATTTTCGAAACATCTACCGCTATGTAACAAGCACTTCAAATGATGAAGCCCATATAATTCAAATTTTTTATTCTCACCACGGTAAAAATAAAACATCTACTGTTCATTGCCCTAATAATTTACTCGTGGGTGGGTAAAATATCAAGAATTTGCAAGTAAGCCTTCTCATCTAAAGAGCCAGCATTGTGCAAATACTTCAATATTGATCTAATAAGTTGAATTAATTGAGAGGCCGATAAGTTTATCACTGCCATTTGTAATATAGTCCCCACATTGACATTATTAGTTGAAATAAATGTTTGGTAATACAAGTAACTAAATGATCCCATCAAAAATTGACAATCAACTCTATCGGTTACCCCACCATGGCCGGGTATAGTATCACCGAAATCTTTGATACCAAAAGTTCTCTTAATTCCCGATGCAAAAAATCCTCCGAATGGAGCAATGAGAGATGCAAATGTAGCCAAAACTGCAGCATGGAAATACACTGGCTTGAAGACAATATACTCAGAATGGATGTAATCCACCAAATCTTGTGGGACATGGTAATATTGGGGGATAAATACGGGGTTTGGATCACAATCTTGAGCATTAAACACTGTAGTGAACAAATTTTGAGCAGGACAAGTAAAGAAACTATTTTCCGATAAATAATAAGTGAAGAGGACCCCAAATAAACCAGTAAATATCCAAGCACCAACGAAACCTTCAACGGTTTTCTTGGGAGAAATTTCGATCAATTGAGTTTTGCCGAAAGTGATACCACAAAGATAAGCAAAGATGTCATTGACAATGACTAATGAAGCAGGTAAAACAAACCAGATGATTCCATTTACAATGTTATCCATGATCAAATGACATTGGAATACAACAATAATTAAAGTCATATGAGTAATACATAACTGAGCAAATTGGAATTTGTAGAAACCTTTCTTTAAAGTCCAAACGAAAAACACAAATCCTGCAATGAATAAAGAATATGAAACAAAGATATGATGCATGGCCATCACAGTTAGTATTCTATTTGAATAGATTGTTTCTTGAAAGAATTGAATGAAACTTTCCCCATCTAAATAGAATACAGTGGCAAAAAGAAAGTACCAATTCAAAGATTTGTTGTAAGGAATATCCTTATCTCTTGCTGGTTCTGAGGTTAAGGCAATGATTTCTTTGAACACTAGAGTTTGAAAGAGAAAAACGGTGGCAATCATTCCCACATGACCACTGGCAATGATACCAAAGAAATAAGCTATCATGACAATTGTCCAAATAGTTCTAGTGATGAAGGCCTGTTTTTTCTTCTCCTTTTCGTTGACAGGAGAGGAAGTTTCTTTCAGCTTATCAACTTCGACCGTGGGTTTGATAGAACCTTTGGTGATTGCTGAGCTTTCTTTGTTTGAAGTCTTTCCCATAATAAATCTTAAAGTAACGCTATGTGAGTGAGGTTTTTATGGTTGCCTCCTGAACAGAAGTAACAATCTGAAAGCGGAAACAAGTGGAAACCAATTATGGTGTATGAGTCTTATTGAATCACAATGATTGGAATTATGTAATTGTTGATTCGATTACGAAATCAAAGTAAGAGCTTTTTTTTCAAATTCCCCTCAGTAATTGATCACAAAATCCTCTAGGTCAATGCCGTTAAGAAATTAGGAGAATGCAAGCAGTTTATAGCACAGTTAAGTTGATCAATACCGAATGATTCTACTAGACTCTCCAATAGAACAGATCAATTCACCAATGCACCGATTTGGTAGTCTAGTCCAAAAGAGTAGAAAGAAATTATTCTGGAGAAATGTTGAAAAACAGTAGCACCATAAAAAACTAAGAAAAAAAAAATTGATGTAATTTTGTTGTAGCAAAGCAACTCCTCAAAAAATTAATTCATTAATTATGATACAGCTAAATTACTAACTAATGGAGTGTAAATACTGTGAACCCATGGGAGTATTGGCCCTTAGTATTGACGCTTGCGATTGTAATCGTATGATGTAATTGATTAAACTCCGGTTAATGAGTCCCTGTTATCAATTAGATAATTGTTTACATTGTGTGCGTTGCATCTATAACTAGTATTTCTACATGCGGATATATCATATCTAGCAATTGACTTAAAATTGCCATTACTCCTTTAATCCCCCTCTCCTTCTATATAGTTTCGGTCTTTTGCTCTTTCTCTTTTGCTCTTGGTCATTTTAATTTTCTGTTTATCGGTTCCTTCTTTGATCCAAAATTTTTGGTGTGCTTTTGTTAACCCCCTACATTATTACTAAGTATTAGATCGTCAATTTCTTGCCACTATTTCACATTTCACATGCTATCGTATGCAATTCGCTTGGACCCAAATTTTCCCTCATGCTTGATAATGAGTGTAAAACTAACACATTATCGATAATTTTTTTAAGACATGCATAATAATCGCGTCTCTTCTATCCTATCACTTCTATTAAGGAATACATTAAGTAAATATTTCAATCTTCTCTACGTAATTAAGACCACAACCAATACAATGTATGCGGACCCCCTATGATAGAGTTTGGCACGTGATTGGTCACGTGCCATATTCTTTTAAAAAAGTAATTAAACCTGAATTCGGGCAGGTTGCTATTGATAGGTACAATCCGGGTAACACCTCCAGTTTGCACACAAGGTGTCAATTTTTTAATGGATGATTTATCGTTATAAAGTTAATCAATCAACCTCAAGTAGAAGTCTGAAAAACTGATAAAGTTTTCCTATTTATGTCTACCATCCAAAACTTAAACTCATTTGGTATGTAACCGCAGGACTTGATTCCTTTGAAACCATCTCCTCATCTGTTTTTACCACCATTAACGGCTTCAAGTTGACCCTCACGCCATCATTCGCAAAGGGACTATTTTTTTCTCACCTGTGAGATTTTGCTGCTGAGCGTAAAGAAGCTGATGCTGGAGCATTATCATAGTTCCATAGCAACGTAACAGAATGATTAAGGACAAAACATTCAAATACTAACATATAGACCCATTCGCTGACACTGGAGATTCGGAAGCTCAGCCAACAAATTACATTCATATCCGTATTCAGCAACGTAATGGTCGTAAGACGTTAACCACCGTTCAAGGTGTTCCAGATGAATACGACTTGAAGAAGATTTTGAAGGTCTTGAAGAAGGATTTTGCCTGTAACGGTAATATCGTCAAGGACGAGGAGTTGGGAGAGGTTATCCAACTCCAAGGTGATCAAAGAGTCAAGGTTAGTGAATTCTTGACCTCTTCTTTGCAACTTCCAAAGAAGAACATTAAGATCCACGGTTTCTAAATTGGAAATGCACAGCGGGTCAGCAGCTCTTTCAGTAGAGTACGCCCAACACTGCTGAGATTTAATATATGGTCACTAGTCCTGTCGTGGTGTTATACACTGTTTTTCATCGTAGGATATAGCGAATGCATTTAACAGGAAATTGATGTAAACTTATTTTAGCAAGAGAGTAAGAGAGTATTGTTGTAGGCTTTGAGGTAGAATTTCAATTTTTTGTATCCAACGATAATCAAAAATACTTGAATGTGTAGATTTCCACAAACGTCCCACCGCATGGTCTCTAGACTCTTCTTACTCTTCTTCTTCTTCTTCTTCTTCTTTTCTTCTTCTACTAATTTCTTTATCTCTCCATCTTATTTCTCATGTTGCAGATATTTTGCATCTCAAATGCGCATCTCTTTACTTGTGACTTTTAAATAATATAGACAGACTCACCAAATCGATATGCCAGCAAACCTCAATTTGAAGAAGTCCTGGCATCCAGGGTTGCTTAAGAATCAAAAGAAGTTATGGAAGCAAGAGCAGGACACTTTACAAGAGTATCAGAAAATCAAAGAAAGGCGCAAAGAACTTGAAGTCGAGAAAGAAAGGGAAGAGTTTATCAAATTGCAATATGGCGATGACCTTGATAATTTACCGAAGGAAAAGAAGTTACAGCTCAACAAGCTCGACTGGATGTATGACACTCCTTCTCAGAATTCTAGTGGATTCAACGAGATGGTAGGAGAGTTTACTGAGGGTAAACAACAGGTTGAAAACCTTCTTTCAGGGAAACAAGCATTATCAGATGGAAAGGCCAGTCGTTTTGAACAGGTGCTTTCAGTGAAGGAAAAGCCAGTATCCAAATCATTGGTTGCTGATGATCCCTTGATGAAAATCAAGCTGACTTTAAAAAGCAAGGCGGCTACCAGACCATCATCAAATTCGTCCGAAAGAAGACGACACGAATCAAATGGAAAGGAAAGAAGAGAAAGGAGAGAGAGGGAACACCGTAGAAGAGAAAAAAGTCCTGAGAGGGGAAATGGCTCTCTAGGAACAAGTCATTCTCATCATCATAGAAGTCGAAATTCCAACCATAGAAGTAGACATGATCCTGAAGATAAAGAACGAAGAAGAGATTATACCCAAAGAGAAAGTTCAAAACTCAATCCTACAGTTGATAAAAATCGTGATATCTTGACGCAACCCAAGATTCTCTCTTATGATTGATGTGCATTATAATTCTAAGGTTCTTGGAGTTTTTTTCGAAATATGATAACGCAGGCCGTGTTCATTATGGATAATACCCTGTACAGTGTATGAATACCATACTCTAGTTTCGTCGAAGCAACGTTCAAATGTCACAGTTAAATTTTCAGCATTTATCGGGGAGTCTAAGGGGAAAAATATGGGACTCCATGAGGGGCAAAACAGTTTTGTGTCCCTTTGAGAAGGATGTATGCCTATTTTACAATCTTTGGCTAATGTAGAAGTGAAAACACCTAAAAATCCATGAATAGGACCAGATAATTTTTCAAACGTTAATGTTTTAGACTGGGAAAGGTCCAATAATCTTTCTTCATGATCGAAAGTCCATAAAGCTTGAAATTGAGAGAGTTCTTTAAATGAGTGTTTTGTGAGTTCAGCAATGAAAGGTCGCCTACTTCCAGCTCTATTCATCATTTGAGTCAAAATAGGAGAATAAATAGGCTGTATATAGTTGGTATAGGCTTGAGGAATCCAGATTGTATTCAGGTGGTACAAATGTTGTGGTACGTCGCTTAGAATATCCGGGCTGAGCTCGTTGCATGCAAAAGATCCTAATAATTCTGAGACTATTATATCGAATGCATCCAAACTTTCATCCTGTAAATCTCTGATATCGATATTTATAATGTTGACTCTATTCTCCCAATGCTTTCTATTTTTGGTATTCAAAACGTCAATACATTTAGTATTCTTTTCAACTATGGTAACAATTGATTTAACAAATTTGTTGGCCGTTATCAAAATTTTGGTGGTTATATCTACAAGTGGCCCTTTCCCTGGTCCAATAATAAGGATTTTAAGATTATCCCTTTGGAACTTTGCGATTGATTGCCTTATCGCCGTTTCGTATTTATTATACTTATTCAAATCTTTTTCGAACACATCATATATATCAAGTTCCAAGTTATCTCTCAATGGTTGAAGTGGATCTCTAATCACACATTGATTCTGAATATTTAGATCAAAATTTGTTGATGAAGATGTAGATGATATGAAATTTGCTAGTTCTTTTTTGTAGTGTGATAGTTGCAGAAAATTTTCATCGTCTAGCCCATTAGGAATCAATGATATAATTGGAGAATTTACATTTAAATGGTCTGGGGCAAAGAATGATCGGTAAAGAATTGATTCCACCAAAGAAAACTGATTTTTTAGTAGATATTCGGGTAAAACCACGGAAGAAACCAGCTCAAGAGTCCAATCATATAATCGAAGCGAATGAAACTTTGTAGAAGATAAAGTTTGACAATGTTCGTTTTCAGTTGGTATGTCACTTACAAAGAGAAAGACTGCTACGTTTTCATGATAATTTAAGGCAATTGAAAGGTTCTGCCAAAAGGGTAAAGATTCGACTGGTAATAGCAAGTGCCAAGATAACCCTCGAAATTTAATTAAGATGTTTTCGAAGACGAAAGACCATAAATCAATCAGTAATAAGTTTTCCTCGTCAATGTGAAATACCACATGTTGCAACTTTCCCAAATGGGGATAGACACTATTTTGTATGCATGAAAGAATTGATTCTTTTGTGTCTAATTGAATTGGTATGAGGAGAATATCATTTCTTGATTGGGTAAGAGATGGTAAAGACTCAAATGGCCGAATTTGTAATGGCCAACCAGGGACATACTTCAAAGTACGATCCATATGAAACAAGGCAAAATTTGTCATATTACAGTTTAGCTATTGTTTTTTTTTTTTTTTTGCAGAAAAAAGATAGATATTTTAAGACAATAATCTCCTAAGAGAGAAGAAGCCTTATCAAGATGTTTCAAATCAAATTGTGAAATTCACTGACACTTTAATTGTGAAAGTGTCCAACAGGTCTTGGTAAAAAAATGGGTTAAACTTTTTGAGGCGAGTAAAGTTCAATATTTTTTTTTCTTTTTGTCTCTCTTTGCAATTGTATCCGAAAAAGACGCGCAGATTGATTACTTTTTGCCGAGCGACTCATGAGGTTAGCATAATAGAATCAGACAAAGAGGAGTTAAAGATGTTCCTCGTCTGACCAAATCGGTTTAATTGGATCATCATGGTAATTCTACTCTGTCACACTTCTTTTTCCCTTTTAAGATGGTACCATTTTCCCAACGAATTGCCCATGTCTAAGTTATTTCTAGGGTCCTGTACAATGGAAATATTTGTGGCCAATGTACGCCCGCTATTGAATGCGTAAAAATAAATAATCTCACTTGCGCTTCAATTAAGCGAACAGAATATCATCAGTTTTGAAGACGGACACCCTTCCGTTTCATCCAGATAAAACACTCCCATCAGAGTGGTACACCGGTGTTTGACGCGCAGTCTTCCTAATTGTCACTCCTATTAGAGAGATCTCAGAAGATCATTGTATTGCAACCAAAGTTCTACCACCGCTTTCTGCGCCCCCTCCCCTCCTCTCCTCTCTTTCCCAGCCCAGTCCAATCACGACCCTAAATCGAGTTTAAACGAATATTCTTTACGTTAACACGCACCGATCCTCTACCACCCAAGGGCCGTTCATTTTGCAAAGATTTTATCAGACATTAAAACTTCGATAGACATCATGCCTAAGCCCAGATACTTGACCGACAGTGAAAGGGCGAAAATCCTCGAGTTCCAAGAAATGATACATTATAGTCCCAGATATAGCGATGATACACACGAATATCGTCACGTTATGTTACCTAAGAATATGTTGAAGGCAATTCCTCAAGACTACTTCAATCCAGAGACTGGAACTTTGCGGATTTTATTGGAGGAAGAATGGCGTGGCTTGGGAATCACCCAGTCATTGGGATGGGCCCATTACGAAACTCATGCCCCTGAACCACACATTTTACTTTTCAAAAGACAAATCAATTTCCAACAGCTGCTGCATCAACAGCATCAACAGCAGCCGACTCAGCAGTAGGATGGCTCCCATTATATACACAAATGCATTTCATATACATTGAGTCTGCCTGCGGTGTCCTTCTCCATCTCCACCAATTTCCACCACCTTCATCCCTCCTCATTATCCCTCCTTTCATTCGCTCTTTTTCGAGCTGTTCATGCTCTTCCTCCTTCTCGAATCATCACCATCATCCAAACCTCACTTCATGTATACATTGGGTGGAAGGTCGAATTGTGTGGGGTTTTAACTCTAGGTGTAGGAGATGGTGTTGTGAAATTACTAGACGATATTAAATATAGATAGAACTGTTAACTTATTTGTAGTGGATTAGTATTATATACGATTATCGAATTTAAGATGATATATACAAGACATATCTAGATGTAATTGAGTTGATTTCAAATGTTACCGGTTGTGATCATATTAGAAACTCGAGCAGTTTGAAAGATCTCTCATTTTCCAGGTTGCATTAATAATTAGTTAATCCGTGATAGGGAAGGTGACAATGTCAGATTATATTCAGATATTATCACCAACTAGTTTACTTTGCCCCACAACTTTCCCTGTATAGTTCCAAGGGTTTTCCCTTTTGCAGTTGTAATTTAAGAATCAGTTGGAGGTTAAAACAATTGATGGTGTAGGTGTCTAGGTGGTCACAACGGCGACATTGAGCTGCACAATTTTATCGGTGGACCGAATTATCAAAATAGGCTGACGCGTTCAACGCTTGTAATACGTTGGGTAGACAGGAAGAGAATTCAAACTAACACACACACATGCAAATATACACCTACAGTCCGATAATAAGATCACCTGCCGTCACTATGTTCCAATCACTTTTGGAGACAACCTGTCAGCTTCCCATCACCTTCTCTTCTCTTTTGTTCCGTCTTCATTTCTCGTCTCTTCTCCCTGCACGCTTCGCGCAAGGCCCGATGTTTTCACTGCCCCATATCAATACTATCATCCTCTTTGCCATTATCATTTATGTATGACAACTACTTTCCAAAGCGTTAGCGTCCAGGAGTTGACTCAATTTTTGAATGACCTCGAAAAGGGTCTTGAAAACAAAGACCTGGCGGATTTCAAGAAATTAATCTTTCTTTTACTACGTTTCTTGAATTCAAGATTACTCGATCTGCTCCATAAAGATTCCACTTTCACTAGATCTCAGAACATTGATCTTTTAAAAAGAATAATATTGGCATTTGATCTGCTACTATCTAAAGAGAAACACCTTCTTAACTCTGTAATAACTCATAAGGAGTCCACTTCATTAATATTCACCGAAAATGAACCTTCACCGTTCATTCTGGCCGCATCTGATCTACTTCTATACGAATGGATTATTGAATTTGTCATTACATATTTGCCCTTAGCATCAACTGATAATGAAGTGCTTGTTATCCTTAAGTCATTGTTGATATCTGTAATTAATTTGGTCACCACAAAGCTACATAGCTTGAAATATAAAGCAAAAATCAGGAACTATTTGATGAACCGATTTGAAGCTCTCATTTCGAAAATACTACAAAATTTGGGTAGCAATATTATCATCAATGAAACCGCTACTGTTGTTCATTTATTCTCCGTCTTAAATGATTATGATTTACGAACAAAACTTCTGCTTATTGGAGGGAAATCAGATATCCAATTCGAATCTTATTCTCGTAAACTGTGGTTCATCTTGAAATCTGTAGATTTGAGTAATATCAGTAAGGAATCATTGACTTTGATCGATAATTTGAAGTCCCTAACTGTCATAAATTTGACAAACAATATAACGTTAAATGATACTTTAGGCTTCAACATGACCTCGATGGTCATCAATTGGATAGTGGAATATATTCAACTGCTAGACGACAATAATGTATCTCTCAGCAAATTCAACCAAATGCAAGTATTGCTTAATCGATCTATAAGTTATTGTTTGTTACGATTTTACGTCTTCAGTATTCAAAGGAAAGTGGAGTATCAAATTTTATCAATGCTCAAATTTGAAAAATTGTTATCTGAAGTGATTCATTACTCCAATGTTCCTAAAATTATTCTCCATGTCTTGATGGAAATTAATCTACACATTGCATCTAAACAACCTTCTTTCACTTCATCATATCAAAGCACCCCCTTTGACGATACCGAAATTGAAAAGTTAAGAAGAGAATTGATATCACCTTTGAATGACCCCAGAAGGTTACTCGATTTTATAACCTCAGATTACGATTGGAATGCAAACCAAACTTCTCTGATATTTTCTTCACTTCCGGGCTGGTTCGAATATATCAAAACATTTGTCTCCTTGAATTCAACTAATTTCGACAACACTGAAGTGCTATACACTTTTATTAATGCCGTATCAAATTTCCCTTGCCTACTTCTGGAATCTTATGATGTGAAAGTAAATTTATGTCAAGTTTGTGTTGGAGGATTCTCTCTGAAGGGGTCATCATATACTTCCATTTCAAAAGATCGAAAGTATATTACTGACAACAGTATTATTGGATCTTTTTATAGAATCATCATAATTGAATTTTTGTTGAAACAAAAATATCCTGTTATTGAAGTCAGCCCTTTGTTAATATCTGCAATTTTGATCTTACTCTTCAAATCATTTTCTTCCTACCGACCCCAATGTCCAGCCCTGCAAGATCCTATTTTCAACTTCACAATTCGTTGCTTGAGAGAACACAAAAATAGGGAGATACGTTTACTTGCAGCTAAAGTTCTCCCGTTATACTTGATTGGTCCCATGGACAGTGAACTCGAAAGCACTTTTAGAGCTATCTTTGGAAGCGTCTCCCTGATTGATTTCAGTACTGAAAGTGGAAGAATTTACTTGGGTGAATCAACCATATTTGCCCTTGGGGCTTTAAGTAAAGTATGTGAAGGTGAGTTTGAATGTGCTCTTCTTATAAAGTTACTTGATATTCTTGGTGAAACTAACGAACAACATGTAAACTTGGTCTACTGTACTCTTTTAGATGTTGCTGCATCCAAGTCCGTCACTCCTTATAAGCTTTTATCACCTTATTTACCAAGTATAGCCGAGCGAATTGTTAAGCATCCAAGAATGCTTCTTAAAATCACTGAATTACTCGGAGTTTCAACCAAGTATTTCCTTAGCCGAACTAAAGAATACACTACCCCACGACTTCTTGAGTATTATCGCAGAGATTTCATTCAAGAAATAGCTGAAGCAAGTGGGGTCACCAAAAGTCAATTAATATCCAAGAATTTGCCCAGAATAATTGCTACTTATCTTTGCAAAGGTGGACAGATTAATGAAGGGTATATTTTAAGTGTACTTGGGAACATTTCTCCTGAATATAAGGGGTTAAAGATGAAAGATATCATGGTGAATATAGGAGGAATCACTTGGTACATCTTGCTTCAGATCCAAACAGGTGTAGATGAAAAAGTTGTCAATCAAGAACAAATACATGAAGCATTGACTTATGTTGGGAAGTTTAACTATAATCGAAGTGTAGGGATAAGACGAAAAACTCAAGGAACAGATACTGATTACATAAAGATATTACTCGGGGATCATATTCTTGAGTTGGTCCAGAGATTCTCAGAAAACATCCATCAAATTCGAGGCACCAAACCATTTTTAGAGAAAGTAAGTTCTTTGAAGGCTATTGAATTCATTATTACCAAAAACATTGCTGCTGTCTCAACTGCTCTTGGTCAAATCTCAACCTGCTTGCAAGCTACGTTAGAAAGCCCGGATTTTCAACTTGCTGCTATCAATTGCTGGAAGATATTGATCATGAATCTTGATAAGAATCATCTCGTTTCATTATTTGATATTATCATTTCAATCATTTTCCAAAAATTCCCCATATTCGAGCATAGATCAAAAATTGTTGCAGTTGAAATTTTAAAGCTTTTGTTTCTTGAATTAAGAGACAAGCATACGAAATACTCTCTATATTTCTTCTCGGTTCCTTTTGTTGAAGGTTTAGATAAATATTACAAATTGGATCATAGTTTAAGGCTATTTATGAGACAAAAATCGAAATTGAATCATTTTCCAGAATTCACAAGGCGCTTACAAACAGGGAATAATTACGTGGTTCAACAATCGTTATCGGATTTGATAAATTTCACCACCAAATATCAACATATGTGTCAAGTGGATGACTTCAAGGACCCAACAATTGCAAAGGATATTAGTGAATTGGTTCGTACTTTGTTGGATACCGCACAAGGAAATAGAGGAAAGAATAACAATGTATCAACATCATGTGCAAAAGCTATCTCTATAATTGGTGCCTTAGATCCAAATAAATACAACTTGATGAGTATGAAACATCAAATTATTATTATCCATGATTTTGATAATTATCAAGAAAACTGTGAGTTTTTGAGTCATTTCATGGAAGAAGTTGTCATCAAAGCCTTTTGGGCATCAGACAATCCGGTAAGGCAGCTTTTTTCAGCATTTGCTATGCAAAAATTCTTGCAAGTATTAAGACTTGACGCTAAAATATTAAGCCCGGATTCCCAAGATTTCTCTGGCGTATGGAACAACTTTAGTGATATAGCAAAGTCAACCTTGGCACCATTATTATCTTCTAAATATGTTTCTCCAACAGTCAAGTATGTCCCCTTGGAGTTCCCCTACTACAAATCTAGTTTAACTCATGATCGGTGG
Organism: Kurtzmaniella quercitrusa; assembly: GCA_030570095.1. Lineage (NCBI taxonomy): Eukaryota > Fungi > Ascomycota > Pichiomycetes > Serinales > Debaryomycetaceae > Kurtzmaniella > Kurtzmaniella quercitrusa. The sequence goes on along the minus strand of JAJLUZ010000007.1, from coordinate 105,915 downwards.
CTAGTTGACGTCACTTCAAACTTGTTGAGAAGGTCTGCACAAATTGGGGGCCGGGATTCTTCAAAAGCAATAATTTTCGAAACCTGTTCCTTATTAGTGAGAGATCATGATGTCGTCATATGTAAATATTTGTTAAAATATGTTGCCTTGAGTTTAGTCATAGATGGCGATGATAGCTCCTTCGATGATATCAAGACGGAATTTTTGAGTATTTTGAACATGAACTCTTCAAAACTTCCCCCAGATCGCTCGGAGCTGCTTGTAAGCTGCTTCCAATCTATATTTGAAGTATTAGACTACTTTAACGAATGGTTTTCCGTAACTTCGGAGTACCGAAATGAACAGAATCACAATAAACAAGAAAGTCAGCGATTGGTCACCAGTTTAGGGCTTGTTAAAAAGTTTTTGGATGAAGTACCAATGACTTTGATCGCTATTAAGTCTTCAGAATGTGATTCGTTTGAAAGAACGATTTTGTATCTTGAGAACTGCCACCGAGAAAATGGCTCCGGCAATAATTTAGAAGTTGGAAATTTGAAGATCATTCCAACCCTACAAAAGATGTACTCCAATATTAATGACTTTGATTCCCTAGGAGGCATTATCAAGAAATTTTCCACTAACAATTTGGCAGAAAAGCTAAGAACCTTTCAATATAGTGAAGACTGGTCTTTGGCCCAAGAATCTTTCAAAATATTGAGTCAGACCAACCTGAAAAATGATCTCAATGCGAATAATACCAGACTTTTGAATTCGTTGAAGGATCATGCATTATACGAAGAGATTTTGGATAATTTAAATAGCAGGATCAAACTTGATGACCTCAAAGGAGTTCCGGTTGAATGGACCATGGCTGGACTTGAAGCATCCATCGGTTCACGGGATTTAAATCAACTAACAAAATGGTTGTATGTGACAGAATCAATTTCAGATAAATTTGGAGACAAAGATATTTCAATCAACTACGATTTCTCTCAAGGATTAAATTTATTGAACTCTGGAAAGAGGGACCAATTTGAAATGTGTATGGAAAATGTTTATGATACGATTGGTGGATCACTTGTTTCCTCTTTGTCTTCATCATTCTCTAGAAACTTTTCATTGATGGTAAGACTACACACAATTTATGACTTGAAGTTGTTAGTGGATTTGGAGCTTTCAGGCGACCAAACTGCCAGGGTAGAAGTCGAGACAATTTTAAAGAATAGACTTTCAAATGTCGACCAAAGTTTTGATATCCAGTGGCAATTGTTAACTATCCACCATATTGCAAATTGCATATTGAAGAACGATTCTAAGGTAGCAAGCATTTTGCTCCAAAGCTCATACACTGCGCGTTTGAATGATCGCTTGGATATTTCCACTAAGTGCATTGTTAAGGCGATGTCACTCAACGAAAATGAAGCTAACATTGAGTATGCTGAATTATTGTGGGCGCAAGGCAAACATGCCGAAGCGATCAAGTCTTTAGGAGGCATCCTCTTGGATGACAGTTTTAAATCACTTCTGCAGAAGTCCAAGTCGCAATTGCAATACGCTATTTGGTTGGATGAATCTAATCATAGCTCTTCAGCAACCATCATCAAAGAGTATATAAAATCATATAAAGTCGAAAACACCTGGGATAAGCCGTATTATGAACTAGGAAAATACTACGGGAAAATCATGGAATCTCAGGCCAGTCTGTCTGGATTCTATGAGCAACAAACAATAAGATATTTCTTGAAAGCTTTAGCTTTGGGTCCAAGTTTTATATTTGAAGCTTTGCCAAAATTGATTACTGTTTGGTTAGACTTTGCTCAGAAATCAAAGTCATCCAAGGAAGCCGAGCGAGTTTTGAATCAAATAGTAGCAGATATAAAAACTTCCATTAAAACCATACCCGTCTATGTTTGGTATACAGCTTTAACTCAAATCTTATCCAGAATTGGGCATCTCCATGAACCTTCAGCTGAAATATTGGTTCAGATTATAGCTAATTTGATACAAACTTATCCAAAGCATAGTCTTTGGTATGCTTTGTCACATTTAAATTCAAAAGATGTACTCAGGCACTCACGGGTTGCTGAAGCAATAATGAGGGCACAACTGTCAAAGCCAGTATTAAGCGACGAGATTACAAATGCAAAACTGTTATTCTCAAGTTTGAAAAGAATCGCTGATTTAAAAATCACTCGAAGATCCACTAAAAAACTCTCCCTTTTTGCAGATTTCGATGTTGACATCCTAAAATATCCTTGTAATGCATTAGTTATACCAGTGAGATCTAATCTTGAGATAAGACTTCCAAATTCAAAGCACACACCGAAATCGTTCACTGCTTTTCCTAAATCATCTGTCGTTACATTTGAGAAATTCGATGAGGTTGTTAACGTTTTCCATTCGTTGCAAATGCCCAGACAGTTGACAATGCGAGGTTCAGATTTCAAGCTATATCATTTGATGGTCAAGAAAGACGATACAAGAAAAGATGCTAAGGTTGTTGAATTTACGACGATGATTAATCGCTTGTTGAGTCTTAGTAACGAAGCCCGAAAACGTAGTCTTTATATTTCAAACTATTCTGTCGTTCCTTTGGCAGAGAATCTGGGGGTCATTGAATTTGTCAAAGACGTTGCAACCATGAAAAGTGTTGTCTCTGACCAAAGGAAACGATTGGGCGCAGTAATTAATGAAAGGAAGCTCTTTATGAAGTTGGATAACGCTCAGAAAGCACTAAAAACTAGATCTGGTGATTCTGATTCAAGTCAATCATTGCTCGAAGTGTATAGAGAGATATGTGTAAAGAGTCCACCGGTTTTACACCAATGGTTGATTCATCAGTTCTCAGATCCAGGTTCTTGGTTTCAAGCTAGGACTTTGTTCACAAGGTCATCCGCAGTCATGTCAATTGTTGGATATATCATCGGTCTTGGAGATCGGCATTGTGAGAACATCCTATTTTTCAAAAAATCTGGCGGGGTACTTCACATCGATTTTGATTGCTTGTTTGATAAAGGTCAAACATTGCCTACTCCAGAAATTGTACCCTTTAGATTGACGCCTAATATAATTGATGCTATGGGTATTACCGGTATTGAGGGGTCTTTCAGAATAACTTGTGAGGTTACGGCAAGTTTACTTCGTGAAAATGAAGCACCATTAATGAATATTTTAGAAACCTTGTTGTACGATCCTCTCTTGGACTGGAAGTCACATCTGAATCCGGAAGGTCATTTAAGAAAGGTTAGGCGGAAAATTAGAGGATTGTTAGATGAGAAGGAAGGATTACCCATGAATGTGCATGGACAAGTGGATGTTTTGATACAGGAAGCATCATCAGAAGAGAGCTTGTCTCAAATGTATGGAGGGTGGGCTCCTTATGTTTAATAATGAAATATACGATATTCATGATTATAATTTACTTACGAATTCAGAGAATAACTGATGTACTTTTGGATAAAATATTTATTTCATAGCTTCTTTTCTTGCTTCTAAATTGACGGAGGAGGGTGGTCGTCGGTATGTGACGGTGGTGGCTTCCGTGGTGTCCTGGGTTGTCTGTCCCAATCAGTGTATAAATCATGTATAGGGCTGTCCAAATTCAACATATCTGCGCTTGAAAAACTTCCCAGTCTACCAGATCTATCAAAATTGTGGTATCCTGGAGATAATGTGGTATCTCCGAACTCATTTTTAAAATTTAATGGTGGTGGAGCCTTACCCAACTCTTTACTAAACATATCGTAAGATTTTTTTCTAGAAATGACTTTATCATTAGCCGGTCTTTCGACTTCAGAAGTATCACTGGATGCAGAATCACGTCTCGCACGTCTACTAGAAATCATTTCTGGTGGTTTATAGTCAATTTCGCCCAATGGTGCCTCGGTATTCGTCTCTTGCTTGTTATCTTTAAAATACCATTTCCCGATCTTTTTAAGGGTATTCATTCCCAATTTTTTATTAGTTTCTGAGTCAGATCCTTCGTCATTTGTCATGTTGATGACATTTCTTTTGCCAACTAAAGATCCATCGGACAATGTATTAGATACGTTGATGCTTGTGGTGGAAGTTTTATTTCTTTTAAGCCTGCTGGAGAGTTCACTAAAAGTGGATGTCAATTTTAGTTTGGAACCCTCGAATGGGACTGTTTCCAGCTTCCGGGGTACAGTTTCAGTGCTTATAGACAGATGAGTGTCATCGAAACTCTTGGAAGAAGGTTTATTTCTTACAGTTTTATCCCAAATACCCCCTCTATATATTTCGTCGGAGGTATCATAAAAGACTATATCATCCCAATTTGGCAAAACCAATGACTCCTTTATAGCTTCTTTGAATTTTTTTTCGATTGTACTAGTAATGATACTGTAAGTCAATTGCCTAGAACTAACGATTGGTTCAATTTTCAATTGGATATCTGGTTCTGTTTCAAATGAATACCAAATTCTTTCTGATGGAGCTGGCTTAAATTTTATAAGAATTCTTCCTTCAAGCTTAGTCACTTCAATAGAAAGCAACACATCAACCTCACCACGAGTATATCTACCAACTCCAAGATTAATATTCAACTTGGTTGCAATTTGAGTTGTAAGTTTCCCATGGTAATGTACATTCGTTGACGTGACAAGCGTACCATCTGGCGATATCTCTTTTAAAGCTGGATAAGTAAAATATGGTGCTGAATTACCGACGTCCACTTTGACAATGGTAAAATCATCAAGAAATCCTGGTTTATTGATCTTTATCAACTTTTTCTCTATTTTAGACCTCAAATAGTCTTGAAGTAATTCAGTCTGCTGTAAGGCCAAAAATGCACGCCCAATCATAGCATTAAGCCATCGGGTTTGAAACTGGCCTTCACTTGAATGTAACGTTTGAATCAAATCGATCATATTAGAAGTTTTGAAGTGTAATGTCTGTGCTTCCACATTTGGATCTACCGGAGATCTACTACCATTGGTATCATACTGAATATTGGTTTTTATTGATGAATCAGATCTTTGGCTTGTTCCAGCAGTTGAATTGATGTTTTTTGTTGCACGAATGAGAGCAAAGTACCAATCTTCCTTTTTGGTGTTTGAATCAAAATAAAGGAAAAAGGATCCTCTGGGGGGTTCTAAAGTTGAATCTTTCAAGATGTCATAGGTCGTTATTTTTGAATCGGTTTCTGGTCCACCGAATGTACCTTCAGACAATCTTCTTGGTCTCAGGTAATCTCGTTTCATTAAACAGAGACAGGTTCGATTGGTGAAGAGCTGTCCATCAGGGATATTACGAGGCCAAATACTTACAAGCTGGCCCTGTAAAACAATTACATGACGAACATCAACCTTTTTTTCGTTCTTGTATAAGAATAAATTACCATGTCTTAAGACGGCGTAATAACGATGCTTTTTTTGACTTGTCTTGATATTCTTGAGCTTTTCTTCATCAACACTTATTGGCTCAATTGACTTAGATGGGCTCGGTGGAGGTTTCTTGAATTCATCTTGAATCGATGGTGCTTTCAAACTTTCACCGTCATTGATACTTCGAGAATCGAAAGAGTTCTGGTCATGATTCAGATTCTGCGGGGTGGCTTCCTCGGAACTCTTTGCAATTTTGTATAACGAAGCGTATGCCGATTTGCCTTCTTCGGAATCAGCAACAGGTTGCATTGATGAAGAAAGATTTTCTGTAGATTCTATATATACTTGAGTGACATAAATCCATCCTGAAATGTAAGTATCTGGTCCTGAATTCATGGATTCTTCTATTTCTGCAACTTTGAGGTTGCTGTAGGAGGGTTCAACCTCAGTTCCATCAGATTCATCAGGATTTTCAGCCTTTTTTGGATGCAAATAAATAAATGCTACGATCAAAAGAGGGATGAAGGTGACACCACCAATTACATAGGCATATAAAAGTGCCACAATCCCCATATTTGAGTAGTAGTAGATACTGATTTGTGCTACGTAGTATGATTGACAGGTCTACACACAGGATATAAAAAAAAAATTGCATAATATTATTTGGGGTATCTAGATGCAGTCAAAAAGAAGGTAGCATAAGGGGTAGTATGACCATAGAAGTAAGGATTACCAAGATAAAGATTGTTGCGTTGGGAGGCAAAAGTAAGAGCATATCGAATAATTGTTTCCAGGCATAAAAAAAAAGAATCTACAAATGAAATTCCAAATTACAAATGATGTACTAAACTTGCATGTAAGATTGAATTGGGTAGGTGGTCACTGCCTCTTTGCTCAATCAAAGGTTATAATTTCTGCTGTTGCTGCATGATAACCTTGTAGAAGCTATTAACCATCCATCCCCCTCCCCCCTTACACAATGATAATGCACTAAGGGTTGAATGTTCAATATAATCTGGTGAAAATCAATGAATACCTTAAGTTAAGTTGATCTCTAGTTCTCATGTAGAGAGCAATGATCGTCGATGGCAATACATAGAGTTGCATTGGATCTGAGACGTATAGTCACCCTTTTCAAGAAATTGCTAAACTTTCTTCGGAATCCCTTGATAATAAACCAACGGATTTTTATTTTACCGTTGAAGATGGCAATTTAGTTAAACATACATTTCTATACACTGATAAGGGTTCCCCGTGCTGCGCTTGAATGAAATTACTCATTTACCATAACAGAAACTACAACAGCCGCGTTCGGGCGAAGTGCGAGGCAATTGCTCTTGACCATCTACTGCACAAAAAACCAGAATTATAGCACCCCCCAGCAACGTGCCGCCGTCGGCGATTGGACCCCTTGTTTAATGTAAAACGAGGGATTTAGATAATTCTTTCTTTTAGATATGTCGGTATCATCCTTTGTATATTTAAAACGATTGCTTTACAATCAAAGAAACTCTTTGACTACCCCTCGTCTCACTTTAATTATCAATAGTAATGAAATATTCTCAAATTCTTGAAGTTTTAGTCTCATATTCCAATAGCAGCTCTCCCATTTGTTTTTAGCTTTAACAATTCTCACCTCAGTTGGCTTTTCACCGCTCGGCGCTGTCATAAGAAATTTCCATCGTCTTTCTGTTTTTATTTTTTAGTAACTTGCATGAAAAAAAATTTTAAAAAAAAAACTTTTCTAAAATTTTTCAATCTTGTTAAACCTATAAAAACATTCCTAGTGCTGCTTACAGATTTTTAAAAACTGATTAATTTAAGTTCTCCGGGTTATATATATTCAGATTATCCCCATAATTTAGGTATTGTTTATAGATTAACTATTCGACAAGTTCCAAAGTTAGTCTTGAATTACCTTACAGTCTAGATCTATCTAATCTTTTCATACCTCCAAATACTCAATTAGCCGACAATTGGCTAGTTTGAAAAGATTCATTGAAAAGTTCCACAACAGGTCATAGTATTCACCATCATTATTAAACTTTAACAACTATTACATGTCTGTTCGTACTGCTCAACCCCCTTCAGAAGAATTTAACGTCAAGAGAAGAAAAACAACCCAGGCATATTCTAAAGATTCCCCCAATTCTAAACTTGCCTCGAATGAGTTAACTTCATCTTCAACCTCTGAATCCGATGTTTTAGACCCAGTAGAGAAGCTCTTGTCATTTGCCAACAGGAATGACAATTTTTTCTCTGTAGAAGAGTCTGATTCTGAACTTTATGAAACGCCTGAACCAGCTTCATCCACTCGTATAAGAGGAATGATGGATGCTAATTTGAAACTTTATTACTCTCAATTAAATTACAGACAACGTCATGAAGGTACTTCCTCATTTGCATCCTTGAACTCTGAATCATCCATGTCTAACCATCAAACAGGTGAGGTGGCAAAGTCTACTGCATCATACCCAGTGGTTCCATTTTTCAGAACCGTCAACTTCAATCCTACAAAGAAGAAGGATTACGAATTTGATGACTACTTATCATACCCAGACCTTGAACAAGATGACAATGTTTCGGACTCTCTGGACCAGCAAATATCAGATAATGAGTCTATTAAAACTCCAACCTTGAAGTTTAACTCTTTGGACAATAAAAATATGAGTTTCCACTACAGACATTACGACAATCTTAATTTATCACTCAATGCATCTACCCAGCCAGAGAAATTAGATATTTTCAAGGCAATGAACAAAAGATGTATCCTCAGTGGTAAAGCTAGTGAGATTGTGAGTACGGGACATCTACTTATCAATGACTTTTACTTGTAATCCAGTGTATTGAGGGATAAGGGATTTGCCCCAAAATGAAAAAAGGCAACCTCATTTGGATATACAAAAAGTTTTTAATCATTTTATTTTATTTCATGCGTTGAACTAAAATTTTTGCATAGTATAATTTTCATTTCTCTTTTGTTTAATAGCTTCAATTTGACAATATAATACAACAATTTTAAGTTGAGAACTGTAGTTCAATTGATTGATTCAATCCAATTGTTATTATCTTATTAATTGATGTGAAATTTTCTTCTCTTTCCCCTCCTCTTTTTACAGTATTTTGCTAAGACTTTGATCAAGATCCGTATGTATCCCTAACCCTCAAATGCAAGCATTTTTTCCAATATTTATTTTCTATACAAATGTTGATTTTTTTTAATTTTTTTTGTTGATGGGATTTTGCCGTCCTTAACAATAGACATATAACAAGTTCTCAACAAAACATGAATAAACATGCAAAACGCCGTTGGTGAATATGCAACTTTTCAGGCGTCGAAGGTCTATGATCCCTAATAGGGTCAGTTTGGTTATGGCTGTCAAAATTCCATAGCTGATAATTGGCTAAGGGTATTGTCGTAGATGTGGTAGAAAAATAAACTTTTATGTTTCTTTCTAAGCTAATTAATTTTTTGCGGGCCCTTTAACGTTGGGCAGGCAGCAGGTTATTTGAATTTCCACCTTAACAAAAGAAAACTCAATTGAAAATTTGCGTCTCCTTAACTGATACAAGATTTATAATCAGCCATAAATTTTCAAAACCCCCACTCCCCAGTTATTCGGCATAGAATTGGATTGCGACACAAATGCTCCAACGTATCTTGTTGATGGTTTGGCGGTATGTTTGAGTTACTTCTGTAGGGTTTTAGGCGACTGTTGATGGTTTTGACCTTTTTTTAGAATCTTTCCTAATCCTTGTGCAATCCTGCACCAAATATGCATGTTAGATGAAGCTGACAACTAGATCTTCTTGTCATGTACTATGAACGACTTCTTAAAGCAGGCGCCAAGTACACCGAGTAGGGTAAACTATAGGCGTGAGACGACAATAGAAGATAATTACATGGCATCTGCTTGGTTATTGTTTACAATGGTTGTATTTGCTCTCACCATCGGTGTTCCTTGGTTGGAAATCTTGTTTTTTTTTTGGTTTTTTTTCCCAAGACATGCAATCGAGTGATTTCTACTTTTGAGAGAAAACTGAGTCCTAAGTCCGACAGAGAATCCTGTGATCGAATTCCACCTAAGCCAAATAATCTCTTGACCATTACGTTTACGACAATTAGCTATAGAGCACCATTTTAACTCTTGGCTACGACGTAATTTTACAACTCTTACCTGAATACGATCGGTCTTCCATGTAATTATACTGGTGGGCTCTTCATCTCTATAATGATAATTAGGCAGTTTGTAAATATAAACATTGCATGGGGCATTTTTACTCGTCCTCAAATTTGTTTTCAACTTTAACGATGTATCTTTACGGCAAACCGGTGTCCGCCGCATAGGCATGGTCAATTTGAGATGTCTCTATGCTAATGGCATGTCGAGTAGTGTCTGCCTCAAAGATGTGAAGCAAAAGGAGAACCGTGGTTTAGATATGTTCTCACGTGACAGTTCACGTTATCAGACATCCACATTTCATCCAAAATTTGGCAAGAATCACATCAATTAACTGCTTATCATGATCAGATCAAAGAATGGGATGAAAATATTACCCCTTCTTTTGCTTGCAGCGGTTACTCTTGCTTCAGAGGGTGACAGAGATCCAGATTACTTGCAATGCTTAGGTGAGTGTGACCTTCTCATGCATTGCAATGTTCTCTCTAGCCCAACGGAGAATTCCAAACCAACCATGTATAGCCGTGAACATTTTGCCAATTCATATCCTGTTGGTTGGTTGAGTGAAAATTTGTTGCAGTGGGATTGTCATCTGAATTGTAGATATACTTGTGTCCGGTTTAATGCATTTAATCGTCAGACTGAAGGACAACCGGTAGTCCAGTATGATGGAAAGTGGCCCTTTATTAGAGTTCTAGGAGTAACTGAAGTATTCTCAGTGATATTCCTGTTGGGTAACTTTTGGGTTAATTATTCCAGTATATTTAGGATGAAATGGGAATTCAATAAGTGTAGTCGAACTGCGGGTCAAGAAGAATATGCGATTGCTTATAAGCAGTACTTAATATTACTTTATGTCTCCGTGGTAGGGTGGATTTTTTCCACTATATTTCATATAAGAGACACTCCATTAACTGAAACATGTGACTATTTTGGGGCAGTTGCAATCATCATTTGCAATTTCAATGCCATTGTTGTGAGATACTTCCAACTTTACACCAAAAGGTTTAATTTAATACGTGGGATATTCCAAGTGGTCTTGTTCATTATTTATATCAGTCATTGCTTAATTTTGCTCCATGAGTGGGACTATGCCTACAATGTGAAATTTAGCTCTTTTTTTGGGATTCTGTCTATGATACTTTGGGTGTTACACCTGTATAAAGTAAATGAGGCCTATCAAAAAGCGTTTCAAGTATATAGTAACTCCATTCAACTCTTACCTTACGAAACTAGAATACTTGCCAAAATCAACACCTTGGGATTTTTCTCTGAATCCCAATACATCCCATTCATTCCAGTTGCGTTGAACGTATTTATTATATTCGGAATGTCATTAGAACTTATAGATTTCCCACCAATCTTTGAATTCATAGATGCTCACGCTGTGTGGCACTTGGCGACAATACTTCCCAGTTGGATATGGTACGATTGGAATGCGTGGGATATTGAGTTCGAAAAGCAGCGAGAATATTTACACAAAGGATGAAACAAGGAATGCTACGTAGAGGTACAATAATAGGAATTGATCAATCGAGAATTTATTCTGTAATTGGTAAAATATGCTAGTGTGAGATTTTTGAAAAAACCTTGGTAGAAAAATAATCACGGTAAAGAAGCCGGAGAATCGTGTGACGAAATGCGAAATGCCAAGGGTAATGTAGTATTACCGACAACTATTATGGACTTCTGATGATTAAATTAGTCTTCAAAACCTTGTAGAAGGTTCTTGCGATGCAAATGCCTTTAATGAATTATGTAACTCGTCTGCTAATGCCATAACTTGTTTCCTCGGTGATTTAGACTCGAGTTTGGGTGAAGACACCGTAGGTGGAGTCACTGCAATAGGGATAATCGGCTCCTTGTGGTCTTTATAGATGAAACTCTTCTTTCCTCTAACCACTCTCCTATAGAAGAAAAATGCTAAACCAGATGCTATTAAAATTAACGTCAAATAGGTAAGCTGCGAACTTATATATGAACCTTCTGAATATACGGATTGCGGAGTTAATGCATAGTCTGATGCTAAATGAAGATTTGCATCGTGGTTTTCATAGTAGCTATGCTCGTCGAGTAAAGCACGGTCTTGAATGACTTCTGGGACTCCCATGATGCTATGTTTGCTAAATTATCTTTGAACGAAAGTTTGAAATCGACGACGACGATATTTGAATTTTGCCAAGCAGTCTATCGTGCCTTTATAATCGATACAGGTTGATATGTACCGATGTGCGAATAAAAAAATTGTGTATTAATTCTTCTATTTTAGGAACAATAAATTGTCTCTGTTTACACTACTATTCCAATTCGTATAATGCAATGTAAAATTGAACTATTGGTGTATGGGTGTTACGTAATAAATTATTCCAAATGGGGGGAAATCGACGATTGTGAAAAAAAAAAACGAATCAGGAGGTGGAAATGTGTGGGATTACTGAGATCCAGCATGTGGATGAGAGCAATGAAATTCCACTCGAACGAGTTTAAGGACAAAGAGGTACCACATTGAGTATTTTTATTTCGAAAAGATAGAGGACCAATAATTAATACGAAGAAATTTTATAAATTACTGTTGCAGGGGGGGTTCGTGGTTGCTAATTAAGAAATTACAATTAAACTTTGAACTTATTGATCATTGATTTCGTAATACTAAATGTAAGGGGGTAGAGAGGCTATTTACTGTAGGCAGTCCAGAGATCAGCTTTTTCTCCCATTCGCACAGGTTATGATAAATGTTCCTTTACATGAAGAACGCACATTATTGTGTGTATGTGCACTCATAATATCAATCCAGCCAGCCCTCTCTTATCGATGTAACGCATAAGTTTTGCCGCATCAAGACGGCGAAAAGGAGATGCTAATGCAAGTAAGCCGTTTGAACTATGAGACCGTCATCTCGATGAGATAGATGATCTAGTAAACTTACTGAAAATGCTTCCTTTAGAACTTCTTGCGCTTCTTAAGCTCTGAGTACTCTTGGAATCGTCTTCAGATTGTGGGAATGTATTAACTCCCACTCTAAAATTAGACTTAAAAGTATCTAGATTTTCTGATGGGGGCACTTCTTGTTGAGCAGATTGATCATATTTAGGTGCATCAAGAATTAAATCAAAAAAGATAAATTCCATTAATTCTTTCCAAAAGTTCAACAATTGGTGACTGTTTTCTCTATCTTCTTTGCTTGAGGTTCGAGATATTATGCTCAATTCTAAATTGTGGTTAATAGCGTTTAAGAGCGTATTGATGATTTTAAATGTTTGAATGTCGCCAGTAGAACCATGTAATAATTTAGCCTGGTTTTCATACATTTTCAAGTGGACGTTAGCCATCATGTGGAACCATTCGAAGTCGGCATCTCGAAAATATACATAATGCTTTGAATTTGACTTTTTCAACAAACCGTCTACCTCCAAGACATGATACAAGAAATAGTCAAATATTTCCACTAGAAAGTTTCTTGTCAGGGGCAAACTTGGTAAACATTCAAATTCTTCTGGGTGCTCGAATCTCATGTCTTGAAAAATGTCATTCCAAAGTTGTCCAGATTTCAAGGCTCCTCTAATGGATTTTGTTTGGCTACTATCGATAGAATTTGTCGGTGTAAGTTTAAATTGATTATCATCGTTGGTTGGATCCAAGCACAGCGGAAGACCATTTATTACTGGTGAGTGCTTGAATGAATTTATTTTATCCTTGTATTCAAAATGATTCAGACGAATTTCCTCATGTATGTCGTGATAATTAGGTATAAAGTTTGTGAAGTAAACATGTCTCAAAACTTCAAGATTTCTCTTTGAGAGCAAATATGAGGAATTTGAATCAAATCCATTGATGGAAGTTTGTTCATTCATTCGGTTGATAAAATATACAAATTTTGTAGATTTAACCCTTGCTACATCTTTTTCAAATTTTTGGATGGCTATTTCTTGCTTAATTAAGCTGTCGGAATCTTTTTTTGAGGAATGTAGTTTTGTAGTAGCCGATCCGCAGTCACTCGATCGTGCACTACTTGTAGATACTCTTCTGATAGATTCGCCAGAAACACTTGACGACAGTGATTTTGTTGATTTCAGAGACTTTCTGGTCTTCTTTCTTAATTTTTCTTGTTTCCGGGTTGCTTCAAGGTACTCTACCCCAGCTTGAGCTGTGGAAACCAACAAAAAGGCAGACATTGTTGTGTAAGGGGTCCGCTTAACGATATGTCTGCGTAATAATAACTTAATATGGAGAAAAAAGGTCGAGAACCGTCTAGATGGGCAAAAAACTTGGGCTTAAATATGATAAGTAGATTTGTAGGACAAGGATGTCGTTTCATAAGCGGATTTGCCAATTAAGTATATTTGGGCTGCTAAATTCATTTGACAGACAGGTATTCGATGGTAGCGATGTACATAAATCCACACTACTTTGCACTGCAGTGTGGACCTTGGAATTATTTTTTCTATTGTTTTCTCCTTTTTTGCGTCGTCTATTGGGCTACGAAGGGCTGGATTGACGGGAATACGCACTGACGTTGCACCTCATGCAGTAATCGGACTGGATACTACCACAAGGTTGGGTAATTAGTAGCCCTGAACCTGCAAAAGTCATTTCATCTCCTAGCTACTCGGGGATCAAAAGAGTTATGCGAGGTACCTACCTAATCCAAGAATGTGGAGTGTCATAAGTTACTGGGTCTAAATTCATATTTAATAATCGATATGGATCAAATACTCCAATTTCGGTTTATATCGGAAGGGATGGCAAGAGAAATTTTGCCAATGCAGAGTTTTTCGCATAATATCACACACAAAGCACTCATTTAACTACTGATGGCTGTTCATACGTAGAACAAAGAGAGAATTTGAGGCCGTTTCTCCGTTTTATTGTTCGAACACATGCAAGCTTGAATTTATTATGACGTTATCTTGGACCTTCGGAAATATTTCGCGAAAATCCTGATAACATTTCGTCAATTTTACAAGCGAAGCCGTATTTTCTCATGAGGCTACCCCTGTTTCAAATGAGCAATGCTTAAGGGCATCAAAGAACAGCATTCCGATTAGTTTGTATAAACAATAACTACTTTGTTTTATGCATCTCGTGATTTTTGGAGCTTCCATGGTAGACCTGAAGGACACCGTAGCCGAACTAAATTTTTTCGAGTGATCCTCCACCTCGAGGGTCTTGGGTGCGTTGAAATTTTACCACTGACGACACTCTGCGTTACCCCTGAGTACATATTCATGCGATTAATATAATGATAAGCTACTTTGTTTCATTGATGAAATCTAATCACTGACTCATATCGAGATGGCAACCTAGACATCTTGGTCATTTCACTTATTGTGAACATTTTAGCGATTGCTTTGTTGTTCTAAGCGAGGCATGGAGAAGCGAATATTTAAAACGAAGCAGGAATTTAAGTTCTTCCTTGGCTTAGCCTTATAGTGTTTCAAGATTTTTTAAGCAGATGATACATTGCATTATATTCTTCCTCTTGAACATCAATAGCCAAAAATTTTATTGGACCTGACGGCGTGCAAATTTATTGTCTACTACTTGAAGTATAAAATAAATTTTGCATTATCTTCATCTTCGGTCATTTTAATAATTACACATCTGAGGTTAGAGAAAAAGATGGATATTGAACAATATTCTGATCAAAGTGATCTTATTTTCCTATGACAGCTCTTATTTTAACTCATATGAACTACTAAAGCTATTACTCCTTTACATGCTACATTTTATTAAATATAGAGCTTGGAGAGGTGCAAATACAAACTCTGCTCAGCTTGTAGAACAACATATCACTTACCATTTCGGAAAACAATAAATCAGGCAACTTGTCCGAGCGGTTAAGGAGAAAGACTTGAAATCTTTTGGGCTATGCCCGCGCAGGTTCGAGTCCTGCAGTTGTCGATATTTTTTTTCAACTGCTTGAGAAACTAATGGTGTATGGATGTAAAAGCAGTTCAATATTTACTCTCGAAGTAGGCTTCCCAATGTCAACAATACGGGTGTATTGTGATGTTTTTTAACAACTCTTACTGATGTAATAATTGTATGTCTTGATTTGTAAAGTTTAGGATTTTGTTTAGTTACTATTAAGTAAGATATGATATACTTCAAAAATCAACTTCAAATTTTTATTGTGCGTTTGCAACTGAAATTTGAGCATGGTTGTTGAAGATAAAAACCATGAATGAAAGAGGGATAGAGAGAAAGAATGATAGGAAACTTTAAACAAGAAAGATGTTGACCAATGAATCCTACATGAGGACCACCGATGGTATATTCCAATCGAAATGTTTAAAAAAGGGATAACTCTAGTGGAAGGTACAGCCCAAGTAAGGAGCCGACCTCGGATTTTAGAAACGCAGTAGCTCAAATGAGTAATAGTTTTTTCGAATTGTATCTTTTAACGTGTACATCGGAACAGGCACTCTTGAATACCCGATAAAGGAAACAATTCGTTGGTAACCGCGGTATTAGTAATATAAACTATGGGGCACCCGCTTGTTCTTGGGGAAGCACATGCATTGGGAAACAAATAATAAAATCGCTCAACTATTTAATTCTCCACCAAATACGACTTCGAAAAAGTCAAACAGTGGTTAATGTAAAGGATTTTAAATGTCACGGGTCCGATTCGACGATATACTCCGAGAAAATTTCCAAGGGTCAATCAAGAAAAAAAAAAACTCCGAGGGTCGAAAATATAACTGAAGGGGAAATATCGTAGATCAAAACAACGATAAATTGATACCATATATAAGATCTCCACTCATTTACCTTCCCTACTGTAAAGCTAGCTATGTTAGACTATCAATAATAATGTGAAAATCAGTAAAATAGATCATCTCTCCACATTATCATGCAACTTTTTGATGGGGATATAATATGGGGATTTTTTTTATGTTTTCGGAGAAATAAGCGTCGAAAAATGTGGAGTATTGCAAGCGATCCCGAAATTGTCCGAGGCATCACCGTTTATGGTATAAATAAGATGACGAATCCCGGAGACGTGGTAATTTATTGAACTTCTCATCCTATAAAACTTACATATTTTGCAAGCTAACGAGGATATTGATCAGGAAAACATTACATCAGTTACAAATAGCTCATCACTTTCATCAAAAATGGCCCAAGACAAAATTAAGGTTGTAAACCCCATCGTCGATTTGGATGGTGATGAAATGACCAGAATTATCTGGAAGTTCATTAAGGATAAGCTTATTTTCCCATACCTTGATATTGATATCAAGTACTATGACTTGGGAATCGAATACCGTGACGAAACCGATGACAAGGTTACAACTGACGCTGCTGAAGCCATCTTGAAGTATGGAGTTGGTGTTAAATGTGCTACCATTACTCCAGATGAAGCCAGAGTCAAAGAATTCAACTTGAAGAAAATGTGGTTATCTCCAAATGGTACCTTAAGAAACATCTTGGGTGGTACTGTTTTCAGAGAACCTATTGTCATTGACAACATCCCAAGAGTTGTTCCTGCTTGGGAAAAGCCAATCATCATTGGTAGACATGCCTTTGGTGACCAATACAAAGCTACTGATGTTCTTATTCCAGGCGCAGGTAAGTTGGAATTGGTTTACACCCCAGCTGATGGTAGTGAACAGAAGTCTTTCGAAGTCTATGACTTCAAGTCCGCTGGTGTTGCTTTGGCCATGTACAACACCGATGCCTCGATCACTGATTTTGCTGAATCTTCTTTCAGAATGGCATTGGACAGAAAGATGAATCTCTTCTCTTCCACCAAAAATACCATCTTGAAGAAGTACGATGGTCGTTTCAAGGACATCTTTGAAAACATGTACGAAGCCAAATACAGAAAGGACTTTGAAGCAGCTGGTATCTGGTACGAGCATCGTTTGATTGACGACATGGTAGCACAAATGTTGAAGTCCAAGGGTGGTTACATAATTGCCATGAAGAACTACGACGGTGATGTGCAATCTGACATTGTTGCTCAAGGATTTGGTTCTTTGGGGTTGATGACCTCTGTGTTGACCACTCCAGATGGAAAAGCTTTCGAAGCAGAAGCTGCCCATGGTACCGTCACTAGACACTACAGACAACATCAACAAGGAAAGGAGACTTCGACCAATTCCATCGCATCTATCTTCGCTTGGACTAGAGGTTTGATCCAAAGGGGTAAGTTGGATAAGACTCCAGATGTTGTGAAGTTTGGTGAAGACTTGGAGAAGGCCGTTATTGACACTGTCGCTCTTGATAACATCATGACTAAGGATTTGGCATTGACTCAAGGTAAGACCGACAGATCATCCTACGTGACCACCGAGGAGTTTATTGATGGTGTTGCAGCAAGATTGAACAAAAACTTGGGTAGAGCTTAAGTTTTAGGTTGAGATGCGATACAAATGTTTACAGTGCTGGAACTAGTGGAATTTTACTTCTGAGTAGGGAATATTTACTCGTATATATACTTAAACACTGAACTGAACTTATCTCAAAAAACATTTTGTAGCGTGAAGGGTCCGTAGAGAAACGGTTTTGTTATCATGTCGAGGACGATAAAAGTGACAAAAAAAAGATGCATGCGTCTTCAATAGAGAATGAAATGGCAATGGCAACTTCCAATTTTCACACTAAGGAAGCATCTACATCATAAATATTTCGTTAAATAGTGTTCAAGAAATAACTTTCTTACTTTCTCAAGACTCAGAAAAGCCATACTCCTTTCACAAATTCAACCTATATCCATCTAAAATCCTACATATAATTTATTGATCATCTGCACTAGGAAAGTCTATTTTTATTGAGGTTTCTGAATTAGTATTGAGAACGCAGTGCCCAATGAACTTCAGTTCTATATTAAATAACGACCCACCAGCGGCAGATGAAGCCCCCGCTGGCGAGAAAAAGCCTCTACAACCCAGACATTCGTTACTGAATCTTTTGAACGATTCTTCGGCGTCGTCTGAGCCAGTTTCGACCCCAAACAAAAATGTTTCAAATGGTAGATCTCAAGACTCGGAAGCCCCATTACAAGACCAATACAAAGTTCCCAAGCCTGTCATTAACTCTCCAAGCATTCAATCACGCACACCTTCACTTATGAAGCGCAATTCTATCGCTAATATCACAAATGATACTGATGTTGATATCACAACTGGAAAACAAACTTTAAATGCCAGTCATCATCAGCATGATGATGTAAAAACAGAAGGTGAAACAGACGAGAAAGACGATGTTTCCGAGTCGTCTATTTACGTTGAAGAAAAGGGAGAAGTGGAAGAGAAGAAAGAAGGAGCGAAGCAAAATGGCGTTAAATCAGAAGAATTAAAAGGTGGGGTTTACGTTCCACCCCATCAACGGTCTAACAAACCGAAAAGATATTCTAAACCCCCTATTTGGGCACAAGAGTGGATCCCTGGAAATCACGCTCAAAATGGAGCTATCGAGGAGGAGCCGGTATCTAGTGAAACAGCCCTTTCGTCAAAGCACGTATTTGAAAATGCCAATCTTGTAAGTCTTGATCTTGAATGCTCTATCACTGGCACTATCCCCCCACAATCAGTAACTAGAACCATTGCTGAATGGATTTATGCAAACTTCACTGAGATATCAGATGATCAACGTAAGAATATTGAACTTGAGCTCAAGTTTGGTTCTATTATCGATAAAAGAACTGGACAAAGACTTGCGATAAATGTATCAACTGAATGTATCTATACAGATGTATCTAATATCACATTTGAACTGGGAGTACATGAAGTTGGTTTCAACATTCTCTGCAAATTTTTGGAAGAAATCGAAAAGAGTTATCAAGATGATTTAAGAAAGCACCCCAGCAAAGAAAAACCTCGAAGAAAGTTTAATATGCTTGAAAGTGATATAACTGATACTTTTTATAACATTATTCAAAGGAATGAACCAGTTAGTAAAATCAGAATTTCCAAAGATAATTTACTTTCCCCACCTCGTTTCACAGCCATTAACAAACGAAGGATTTCCGATTTATATATTCATAATCCATCATCGATGTACGATTTGAGGCTTTCACTTTCTCATGAAAACCCCGTACCAGAAAATGAGATCGACAGTATTAGAAAGAAGAATTCTCCCATTCTCACCCGAGTTAAGAAAAGAAGTACTTGGTCACATAGACAAACTGCCACTCGTTTTGATATGACTCGGGTTTTAACTCCGAAGCAACTGAGGAATAATACTGGTAAGAAGATCATTGACCAAGAGCAGAGCTTTGAGGTCGAATTAGAGGTTGATACTCATGAGCTTTTCGCCGGATTTGATAAGTTTAAGTCAGGGCAAGATGCAATCAGATTTGAAGAGTTGGTGGAAATTTTTATAAATAATGGCAGGTGCTTGAATAATAGAGTAACGAAGGTTGCAAGTAAATGAGCGGCAATGAGACAATGATTAGATACTTGAAGTAATTGTGTTGAATAGAATAAATGTAAGAATAGTTTAATTTGGAAATAATTTATGGTGATATGATAAATGGAGGTATCGACTGTTACGAATGAACGGGGAAAACAAGGCATATATGTGCTGAAAGCGAATCAATCACTCTTAGCTGTCAAGAAAAAGCAGTGCATGAAATTTAGCTGCATTGTGGCCGATTTAGATAATGCCGGCAATAGTAGCCTTCATAAAAACGTGGCCCTTTTTCTCCACCAATGGAAGTAAATCAGACAAGAATTTGGCAGTTTTTTTAGAAAAGTGTCCCTCTTGCAGTATAACAATATTTACCCAATAACCTACTCATATTACTTTGAGAAACAACCCCCCAATCCAATAACCTTCTAATTCTGTCTTTGTTTTGATTAGTGCAGTACGGCGCGGTTAATGGGTGGAAAATTAATGATTATCGGCTTAACAAGAATTTCATCTTGAACGAACTAAACGGACAACATAGCATGTTCTTGATATATGCAGCGATTGCTTTTGCAATCGTGCTTGCTGGGGTGTATCTATTCATTATATCGTTTGCTCATCAACCTAGAAGCTCCACAGAAAGTGAACTCTTTTACACAACAAATGACGGCTCAGGGAAGGCCTACCCATTACCGGCCACCATCACATCTACATCGTATGAGTCCAGCAAAGATGACGACAAAGTAGCAATTAGTGTGGTTGTTCCCTGTTATAATGAAACGAAGAGATTAGGGGTCATGCTTGAAGAATCAGTTCAATATCTTGAAGACACCCTCCCCGGTAAATACGAAATATTGATCGTGGACGATGGATCATCGGATGGTACAGCTCAGTATGCCCTTGAAAAGGCCAACGATCTCCATGTAAAACCGCACACGTTGAGGGTGGTCAGATTAAGCAAGAACAGAGGCAAAGGAGGAGCGGTAACTCATGGTTTACGCCATATCAGAGGCCGTTTAGGGTTGTTTGCTGACGCAGACGGGGCCACCAAATTCGCAGACATTGGCAAAATGATCGAATATTTTGGCTCGGATACCAAGCCAAAGGTAGCTATTGGGTCTAGAGCCCACATGGTAAATACAGATGCCGTGGTGAAGCGTTCTTTTATACGTAACTTTTTGATGTACGGCTTACACACATTAGTTTTCGTCTTCGGGATTAGAAGCGTTCAAGACACTCAATGTGGTTTCAAAATGTTCAATAGAAGTTCCATTTCCCAAATATTTCCTCATATGCATACTGAAAGATGGATTTTCGATGTTGAAGTTTTACTTCTTGCTGAACTTCAAAACATTGAAATGAAGGAAATTGCAGTGAATTGGGAAGAAGTTGATGGTTCTAAAGTCGATTTGGCCAAAGACTCAATCGCAATGGCTATAGATTTGGTTGTTACCCGTTTGGCATACTTAATAGGCATTTATAGACTAGATGAGTGTGGACATCTTATTAAGAAAATCCAGTAAAGTCGTTTATAGAATAAAGGAGACAAGAACGCAACCGTCACAGGTACTAAAATTAGTCCAACGTAATACATGGAGAAGCGGCGTCGTAGACAAGGTTGTTTATTTTGATCTAAACATCTAAATACAACACCAGCTTGTATAAACTATTATCCATAACTTCACTATCACGTAAAATAGTCTCTATGTTACTAAGCAACTTAATAGAGTCGGGATCAACCTCGCATTTCTGATCTTGTGACTGTGTTAATTTTCGGCACAACTATGGTGAGGTCACCTTACTACTAAGAGATAGTTGTTGCAACTTCAGTTTGTTATATGGGCGGTCAAGCTTATACTACAAGCTCTTTCCATCTCATTAGTAAGAAAATACTAACCAGTATAGTCCCTGCTTTGGTACTCTTTACGCGTTCGTAGGCTGCGCTACGAACTAAGCTGGGTTACGTCTTACTGGAGATTTAGTTGATATCTACATCAGCATTGGGTTTACTTCTATTTTTGACGTTGAAGTATTCCGGATTAGAGCTGTATCCCACAATGGTCACAGTGCTAGTGAAGTTGAAGAGACACTACCACTTTGCGTCTAAACATGCACTTAAACTATAACAGACCCTCGTTTCTGTTACGGGTAAATCTTAAAACGGGTTAATCTTAAATAACTTATTTATATTTAACAACAATCTACATAAGGACTAACGGTTCAAGGGTGATTCCTAAATTAACTGGAATACCCTTTTTGAATAATATTCCACTTCATTGTACGCTCATCTTACCTGTACATTCCTGAGTATATAATAAACGCTGTGGTACTGAGACCTCTAACTATCCGTACCAATGAACAAATAAGTCCGATATAGTGTAACGGCTAGCACGGTTCGCTTTCACCGAGCAGACCCGGGTTCAACTCCCGGTATCGGAGTATTTTTTTTGACCTTTAATAATCATACAGCCTACAGAGAACACTAACTAGGGCATATAATTGAACTCTATATAGAACCGATGAAAGTCTTAACAAGAGAAGATTCTTCATCTCCAGAAGAAACAGCGTTGTTTGTGACACCATCGACACTCACAGTAGGAGTAACATGAACACCGACACCTCTAAGATACTTGGTGAAATATTTGACATCGTTTGTAGCAGCATTTCCTGAATTATGGGGTTCTTCACCCTTTGCGGTGGCAGTAATTTTCAAGTTATCAACCACCTGAGATATTTCAAATGGTAATTTCAAGGTTTTCAAATCAGGCAAAGTTGCAATTTGATTATAAATTTCGTTTCTATTGAGATCAACATTGGCAGTATCATAAAATTGCTCTTTGTTCTTGAAGATTATCTCAGAGAAATCCCAGAATAATCTATTACTTTCAGGAGTTTCAGATTTCCTTAACAAAGAAGCAAACTCCAAGGAGAATTCATGGAGAAGATTAGAGTTAGGGTGCCATGGTTGAATGACATTGACGAAAACGAATTGAAATTGACCAGGGTGAGACTTATTGAGCTCTGGGATTACAGTATCCTTTAATTTAAAGAATATCTTGGCACTAAAGGGACAATTGTAATCCAAGTACAAATTGACGGTATGAGGAAATACCTTAGAGCTTAATTCTTTGGCTGAGTAGAAGTAATGGGTGGCGGCGTACTTTGGGGAGATCATGACTTATTAATGTCAACAGTCACAGTTTCTCAATTTTATTGGTAATGATAAAAGGAGGAGAGGCACACACACTACATATACAGTCCAATACTGTGGCGTCAGACACACCCGATTGATTGCAAATGTCCTTCAACAAAATACATATTAATTATTGCTAAATTGTTTCTTCTTCCTCCATTGGGAAATTTCATTCTCGTTGTCAAATAATGCCACCGTCTCCGGGTCGTAAACTTTTTCTCCGACCCCACAAATACTACTAATATCCTTCTCCAACAATTCTTGTGTGGGCTGCTGCAGAGCTCCAACAAGCGTAAAATTCAACCCCTCTTGCTGATCGTCAGACTGACTACTAAGTATACACTGAGTTGTGTCATCTTTTTGCCTAGGTGGGATCGATTTTGGTGACCCTTGCAGTGCTGGAACCTCTAGTACATACTTTTTTTGCTGCATTTGTTGTGTCTTTCTTCTACTTTCCTCTCCTTTCCGAAGTAAATCCTTGAGAGTGAAGACCTGGGGTTTTACCGATGTAGTAATTGAATCTTTAAATTCTTTGACCCCTCGTACGCGTTTTGGCGGTTGAGAGTCTGTTGTTAAATCTGCTGTCTTCCTTTTTGAAGTTGTATTCATCACTATTGTCCTGAAGCCTGAATTGGCCCTAATGTTTGCTATTTCCCGGTCGGAAGCTTCTTTTTTAGCCATTAAGATCCCAATCTGTTTCAACACAAGTTCCCTTTTCTCCAATAATTTAGTAAGTTCTTCCTTCTTCTGTAACTTTTGATGCTCTTCAGTGACATCTTCGTGATGATCGGAATTGGACCATATCCTTTGGAAAGCTGAAGAGATCCAATTGGTGAAACCAGGGGCTGGGGTGACCTTTTTTTGTTCATGAGTCTGAAGCATGTTCTTCAAATCAGAGTTCAATTGTCCAGAAGTCATAGTTTCTTTTAAAGAGTACTTATTGGCAGCCATCCGACCCACCTATCTTAGGACTTTCGAACTCCAGGTGCCGGAAATTCAAGAAATACGCGTATCCTAAATAAAACGGTTCTAAACTTAATTTAAGGCGAATCAATCAATCATTAATTACCAGCTTATTTTAGTGTATAACATGCGTATTAACTACCTAGCAGCCCAGTCTACTGGACTAATTATCTATCAAAACTACCCCGTTTATGTGTTTTTTATCAACTTATTTTCCTCTTTCTTCTTTCCTATACTAAAATCACCAACTTACATTTTTCATGCAATATCTCATGAAATTTTTCATCAGAGGAAACTTCAAGAGTATCTAACAAATCCCTTTGAACATCATTCAAAGGATAAGTGTCTTCAACTTCGTTTTCCTCCACAAAATCATCGTAATCATTCTTAAGATAGAGTCTTATCTTCTCGACATCGGTTTCAACAATTTCCAGTTTATTATCCAACAGTAATCTCTTGCTTAATTTCGACTTCAAGTCCTGCAACCTTAAGGAGACAGGTAATAATAATACAAAAATATCGTCGTCATAGTAAAATTTGACTTTCACTTTCAGCAGTTTGGAATGCAGTGGAGTTTGCAGATCTCTTTCTTGCCCACTTATGTTAGCCAATAAGTTGGTGGATGAAGATGAAGTTGATCTAAGGAGATTATTGTTCAGTTCAGTAGAAGTGGGACTCGAATTTCGATTTCCATTGCCACCATTGGATAAATGGTTATGGAAGTTGGAATATTGTGATAATCTATCTTGATGGTAGTAAGATTTTTGACTAATTGGCTTCAGGCTACGTTGCTCTCTTTTTCCGTTCAGAGACAGATCAGTGATCTCTTTATCATATCCATTTTCCAACACGTCAAACAACGCCAACACTTCTTCACTTCGAGAAATATTTGGAGGCAATGACACCAAATTTCTTAAGTAGTAGTCTAACTTTTCTCTTCTAAGCTTTGAAATACTATCATTAACATTTATCAAGGGACCAGGAATAGATGGGATGATTCTCTTGGAATTTTCTATTTTACCAGCCTCTAAAGGAAATAATTCAAGCAATTTGACTTGCAAATCATAAAAATCTTGGTAATACCTTGTTAAATATCTGATTCTACCATTATTAAGCTTAGCTACAATCAAATATTGGTAACGACCCTTATCCAACAGATAAGATTCAACCGATGCTTCAAGGATCTGAGTGTTTGTTGAAGAAAGAGACGAGCGATTCAGGGCATCTTCTGAATCATTTTTAAAGTATTGTGAATTTTGTGAGAGAGCTTGAGCCTGACCAGTGTGGACACTACTATTCGAAGAAATCAATCCCAAAGGAATAGAAGAGGCCTGATATTTGGCGGTTTGGTCTTTCCATTGTTCCACTGTAGGAACATTATAGGAATTTATGAGTTGTACAGGGTCTGTTTCTGACTCCTTTGGTTTGCTTCCGATCGATGCGTGTGGATTGATCATATCTATGATCTTAACAAATGATACAGGGACCAACCCAGGGCCACCTAAGCGATTAATCGGCTTGGCAATGAACCATTCAAAGTTGTGATGGGCGCAAATTATTAAATTTTCACCCACATTGACGTCCAACTCGTCTTCACGTTCAGCCTTGAAGTCGTATAATGTGACACCATATAAGCTTGGTGATGACGGTATTGTGGTCTGGGAGAAATGCTGTGATACCGGGGAGTTATTGGTAGAGACGTGACGTTGATTGGTTTGATCCATCATCGAGTCGGTTTGCTTATCGTTTCCATCGATCACGTTGGGTCTGGATCGTTGGAATACTTCAAAATAACTTACTGGAACCATACCTTTTGCTCCGGTCATCGGGTTGATGGCTTCGTACCAAGGTTCTGGGTCATTTTCTTCTTCGGCGTAGTCATCATTTACATGGAAATAATCACCCTTTTTAAAGCCTAATTCACCTGGGCCTTGAGGATTGTAATCATACAATGCCTTAATGACTTTACGAGGAGAATAAAGCACCAGGTCAGGGGAAATAGCTAAGGCACGGGCGCTCTTAGGAGTGGTTTCTAAAGAATTCGACGAAACTCTGGAAATATTATGTTTTGGCGATGATTGCAGTGAAGCCCTTTTACTCCTCCTGAATGATCGAATCATACTTGATGTAGATGTAAAGGAATCAGTGGGCTTGTGCTATGTATTATGGGAGGAAACTAATGGAATAATTACTCCTATTACAAATCTTTCCTGATGTTATCAAATGGTAATTTTTGGGGTTTTTTTCTCTCCTCCTTCAAACCTACAAGAATGGTGATTTTTTGAGGAAAAAATGAAATATCTAAAAAAATTGAAAATCTTCGAAACCAACGGTTAAGCCTTAAAGGCAAAACAGGATCGTAACTGGGAAGATTGAATTTAAGCGCGACAATTCAAAGATGTATTAGATGTATGTAAGATATGATAGTAATCAACAGAGGGATAGAGTAGGAAAGAAAGAGGAGTTGTGTAAATGTGACATTGAAAAACTATCATTTGGGCACCAGCGTGCTCATTATCCCATCGCGCAGCTCTTCAGAATCCTCCTATGCCGCTCCACACTTAAAAGTACGTTCGAGGTAAAAATGAGAATCAATTGTGGGAGGTTAAAATAAAAGTAAAATCGGTAAAAAATATAGCAATTAGACTCCTAAAAGAGATCTTTGGTGAAAATAAATATACAGTGGGTGTTATTGGGTATAGCCACAGATGATCTTCATCTAGAACATTCTTGTCAATGGGGTTAAAAAAAGATCCACTATTGGGAATGCTCTAGAAAAATATTGAACTCTCGATTGTCAGCATTCTGGCATGTAGTGTGGTGAATCCAGGTTACATCTCGAACTATGCATCGGAAATATACCGAAAAAAGGCAAACTGATGCACATTGATTTTTTTTTTGGCAGATGAATTACTTTACTTGATCGGTGCACATTAACATCAAGGATTAAGCCTGTAACAGCCCCTTCCCCCCTCCCGACCAATGATGCAGATCTCATGTTTAAGTGTCATCTGGAGGCATCGATATGTAGCGATATGTAGCGATATGTACCGATATGTACGGTCATATCAAGTGGTCTGGACGTTCAAACCTTCGATCGTGTATCTAGTTCCCGCTAGTCTAGCCCATCAAGGGGTAATTTTTATGTGGGGGCTAACGCGCCTGCGGTATGACAATTGGACACTGAATCGGTAAATCGTGAAATATGCCATATGAAGGGGTTACACTAAGATCTATTTAAAATTTATGCGCCTCTTTTCAAAAGGAAGCACACCTCATTTCAGGCAGATGAAAATTTATGTGGAGCGTCTATCAGCAGTAGCCTTACATACCACATGACAATTGGAAAATAACAAGCAAACTAGTCTTAATACGGTTTATCAATTTCGCTTAAAAATTTTTCCCTAAAATTTGGCATTTGACATGCCAAGCTCATAATTATTCAATCAGTTAATTCTATAAATTGTACCCCTGCAGAAAAAGAAACCGAATTTTACTACAACTATACACATCAGTAAGCAATTGATTGTCTATAAAATGTAGAGATCTCAGCAATAAATTCCTAGATACTGAGCCCCCTTGCTCGTTAAACTTTCCGGCATTAATTAGTAGTTATTTTTACTCAAAAACCCCCATGATGATCTTCATTTATTCAAACTCTTGTTCTGGGAATTGAAGATCAGCAGTATATTCTGAACTGACCCATTGATCATATTCAATTTCTTCCTCTTCTCCAGGAAGAGGGGATCCATCATTTGAAGAGCCACTTTCTTCACTCTCTGGCTGCTTCTTACCTCTAGATTTTTTTCTAGGAGGACGTTTCTCCGCTTCTTGCTGTTCAAACTCTCGATACTTGGCTAAATATATTTTCAAGGTCTCTGCGTAGTTTTCGAATCCTAAAGTATACATGGACCATAATATGTCTTCACCATTAAGAGTTTTCCTCTTTTCTATCTTACATTTGTCTGCTGCTTGACTAGTGATAAAAGAAATGAACTCAGATACACATTCTTGGATGCATTCTTTGCTTTCTTTAGATAACTTTGCATGCAGAGGAAGAGCACTTTTCATTACTCTGCCGACTAAAGAAACGTTAGTGACTGAACGGGAAGAAGTCGATAAGATTGGAATTGTGGGTTCCTCCATCTTGCCTTCAAAACATACCATTGGCAATTGGAAGGTATCTATCCTGTTCCTTTATTTGGTAGTCTTCACTCATGATCCACCCGCCATTAATCTTGCCCGGAACAACCTTTCATTATATTAACTACCCACCATATGCGATGTCGGAAATGAGAAGATGCAACAGCCCTCTGTTGACCAAATTTTCCCGAAAAAAAGCTCTTTCAACGGCTGAGTACGCGTAATAAAGCGAGTCGGTATTGTGCATCGCCACGCAGAACGCTTCAGCCTTGCAGAAGTAATTGAATAAGGAAATTTTGTCTCCTTAAGATTGACAGATCATTAAAAGTCTGGTCAATTATTCTACACACTACATATTCTTCTTTATTCTTATTAAGTACACTTTATTAAATTAATCTATTTAGTGGCTTTCACTTCATCAACAGATGTTGCGCCGGATTGTAACTTTGAGGGATCAATTTCTTGATCATTCAGATTGTAAACTATAATTCCTCTCTCAGCGGCCGTCTTTCTTTCATCTCTCTTGTAGAAATATAAAACAACAAGGGTCCATACCAGGAGACAGAATGCACAAGTTGCAGTAAATGTGAAACCTTTCAAATATCTTGGAGATTCAACAGTTTTCCACACAAGAACGGCCAACCAAGCAGTCAGGGTTTGGGCCAAGACGTTCATAGTAACTAATACCACAGATCTCTTACGAGAATCTTTTCTACATATATCATTCTGCCATGAGTAAAGAACTGGAGCCATGGCCCATCCAAAATACTGAAGACACCAAGCAAACCATTTTGCACCCTTTGGAACATCCCAATTAGCAAGAATCACATTGCCGATGAAGTTGAACACTTGAGACAAGATAATGGCCAGCCAACGCAGTTTAAACAAATCGGCATACATACAAGTAAAAAACAACCAAAGCAACCCTAGACCTGGAGTAAGAGCACCTAAATCTTGACGACGCTTTGGACTGTAACCTTCGGCAGCTAACCATAAAAGGTAAGCACCAGAGGTACCGTTATTATTGTTCCAACAGAAAACATTCCAAAGAGAAAGGACATAAATTTGCCACAGCAGCAAGATATCTTTCCAAAGTTTCTTATCGAAAAATGCATATACTGGGTTAACATCAGTCTCAGGTCTTGAGGCAGTTTGGTTCCTTTCTAACCTCTTTCTAGCTAATCTGATTTCATCGTCGGTCAAGAAAATCAGGTAACAATCACGAGGAGTTCCTGGAAGAGAATAGTAACCAATGATACCAACGGCTAAGGAAATACAACCGTCAATCACAAAAATCCATCTCCAGGCGTCCCAACCTCCTACACCTTCCAAAGAACTCACAATTTGACCTGAAAGCAAAGAGGAGGTCAAGAGTCCAAGATATTGACCAAAGTAGAAAATCATCAGTCTTCTCAGCATCTCATACAGCTTGTACCAACATCCGAAAAGGAATTGATACGAGAAGTACAGAGGCAGCTCAAGACACCCAATGAAAAATCTAATAGCCTTTAACTGAGGAACAGTGTTGACTTTGCAGACTAAAATAGTCAAAACGGACCACAAAATGTCCAAAGTTGGCAAAATTCTGTTTAATGGAGCCTGGTAACATAAGTACATAAATGGCAATTGGAAAATAATGTTACCAACAGTGAACATAACTTGAGTATGGACTAAATCATTACCCTTCATACCAATACCCTGCTTTAATCCGGCAGTATAGGCATTGTTAAGATTAGTTTGATCAAGATACTTGACCCAGTATGCCGCCAAAGAATAGAAGGCCAAAATGATGTCGAGCTTTAAAATAAGTCTTCTCTCTTCTGGGGTGTCATCTTCATGAAACCATTTAAACCATTTTTGCTTCTTTTTACCAGTTTTGGTTAATCTGTATTCATATTCATCGAAAAATTTCCACCATTTTCTGTCCTTTTCATCTCTGTATTCAGCGACAACAGTTTCATCCAGGTCGGCAGATTGTTGATCTAAGTGGTCTTCTTCGCTGGTCTCATTTTTATTTGAGTCAGACTCGCTAGTTGTTTTCTCTGCAGCAGCGCGATGAGCATCGTCAATGATTATCTCTCCATTCTCATCTTCATCCACAATTCTTCTTACTGGAATAAACCCATACTTGAGTCTACCGACACTTTCGAAAAAACCGCCTAAAACTGAAGTCATCTCTTTAAGGTGTCAAATGATTTATGCGTTCCGAACTCCGATATATACATATATATATATATGTTCCCGGAGAACCGTTGGTATTTGATGCAAGAATGGCGACATGCCACAGTCAAGTCACATGAAGCGGCTGCTGGGTGAAAAATTGTGGCTCATGCACACTAAAACACCTGTAGTAACTGATACCCTTAATCGGTTCCGATTAAACGATTGCGGCAATTAGCCTCATTTTTTCGATAAGGAAAGGAGAACAGCTTTCAAATTTCAGATGTCGCCGTCGTCGATTGTTTGTAATCATAAATTTTACTTAGACATGGTCCTCTTTTACCCAGCTTATGACGCATAGTGAAAAGTTTGTCACTGGAAAAAAGACGGGGTTCTCCGGCTCACCGTTTTCGGACCGCTGCAACTAAATCAAAATAAGGTGGAAAATTTTTTATCACTGCGAAACGTAAGAGTAAGCGATATTTTATTAAATTACAGGAGTCAGGGTTTAATTTCCTGACATATTATTATAAATTATCCAAACAGCTCTGGACAAACCCTCTAAACTCAACACAATCTGGAGATTCATCTGACCAATATTCCAAAATTAGTTGACAAAATTCTAAATTTCCTTTGATTCGTTCTTTTGGCAAAAGAGATTTAAGAAGGTGCTGCACACTCTCCATCGAAAGATTTTTTTCCGAGTTCACAATAATATTTTCTAGTGCCTCTATTTCTCCTTCTGCAAGAGCAATAGCCAAATCTGATAATTTTTTGTAAAGCAAAAATTCGATTAAATGGCCCAAAAATACGTTTCTCACGAAGTACCACAGTCCAGCGTGTCTATGAGCTCCTAATCTAGCAATGTTTAAGTTTGGTAATGTAAGCATCAGTTGTAAAAACACTTTCAATACTCTAAATCTTGCTCTTGCAACATCGTTTACCACAATCTCCGGGACTGTGTCACTAGTGTTATCATCATTAATTTCCAGAATAAGATCAGTAAAATCCTCGTCTGGGTGTAGTTTTTGATAAACATGAGCTGCAGATGCAGAATTTCCATCACTAGAACCTCCCAAACTTCCAAGTGAATCTGGAGACATACCCATTGCCACTGGCTTCTGTTGAGAATATTGTTGTTCCATAACTTCTAATGCAGCCAAAATGAGTTCATTAAGTGGCAACAAATCATGCAAGAATAAGTAAACGATTGGTCTAAATAATAGTAATTTTGAGGTTAAAATTCTAGTTTTAATGAACATAATTGATTCTGATTGACAATACGTCAAGGAATCATCATTGAATGGATTTTCGCCAATTTCACGGAAAAGATTTTCTAAAAGTCCTTCGCTATCAGTAGAATCCGTATCAAGCAGTTGCTTTTTATTCTTCAGCTTCATCCCTTTCATAGCTTTATAAACCTTCTGAGCATCTGTCTCATAGAGAACAAAATTTCTGATATTTGGTGACATTGAATTGATGATTCCATTATAACGGTTCTGAAATTTGATGAATGACGTCCAGACTCCAGTTTCAACAAACTCTCGAGAGTCCCATTTATTATTATTAACATCATCATGAGAATATAATTCATCAAACATTTTGTTATCTACTTTTCTTACTGCAGCTTCAGTTAAAAAGTAATACCAAACATTTTGCTCTTCGAGTTTTGTTAATTCTTTTAAACTCGTTTGTCCGGATTCATCGAACCAGACTTCAATCTCTGGGAGATCAGAATAAAGCAGAGAGGGGAGTTTCGGAAATGTTCTTGGAGGAGGAAAAGTGGTTATTCCAGATAATGGTACATGCGGAGAAAGTTCGACCCTCATTTCAGACTCTAATTTGTAGCAAATCCAATACAACCGATCGGCTATACCATTATCAACTGATTCAGTAAGATCGAACTCTGAATCTTCACTTTGGGGATCTAAGTTATTACGGTCTGCTCTTATCATTTCCAAATGATACATTATATCCTGTCCAGCGTTCACTATGTGATTATATGCGGTCATAATATTCATTGTTGAAAGATGATACTGGTTCATCAAAATGTTGAATATGCAAGAATCTAATTTTGTGGATTCTTTGGTAAACTGAGTGTTCAAGAATAAAGCATAATCGACTAATAGTTTCAGTATAGTGATTTTCTCGGAAGGGAGACCATCTGGTAATTCAAATTCTCCACCAATTAAAGATCCATTTTTAATATCTGATGATCTCTCCTCCATAGAATTATTGTATTTAGCAATATTGTCAAGTTGCACTGGAGAAGTTACTACTGCAATTGAACAAGCAACAATTAGAATAGGAATTCTCGTACAAAACTTCCCATAGAATTGCAAAAACCTCTCTGATCCTTTAAGTTCAAGTCTGTTCAATGATTCTTTAAATGAATCAGGAGCACAATCATCGAGTGGAAACCCTGCCTTTCTAGTTTCCAACAATTCCACAAAAGATACATCAGGTAATGCTTTAAACACCACTCGACAAAACTCAACACATTGGTACATTGAAATCATATCGAACACTGGGAATTTAATAAGAATGAAGAAAGAATTAAGTAAGGAAATACAATTTTTAACCAAGAATTTATCTATAAGGGCAAACAATTGTAGTTTCTTAGCCATGGTAAACGAATTTTGAGGACCTTCTAAGTTCGATTTCTCATAACTTTGTAATAATTCCTTGACTGGTATGGCATCTATTTGTAAATTTTGTCTCAAATACCTCCATTTCAACACCGATTCTGGGCCCATATCCCATATGCAATTGTCGAATTTATAGGTCGGTAATTGAGGAGTCTTGATGTCTTTTATTTCTTTGAGAACAAAATCAAGTTTTCCTAAGATAGCTTCTGCGACTTCAGTACTCAGAAAGTCTCTGATATCATCGATTCTGTAGTGACAGTTGTCATTACCGCTTTTCAAACAGGAACCACATTTGGGTCTATTATTATCACATCTAATTTTTTTGAATCTACAAGTGTCACATGCCGTTAAAGCTCGTTTCCTTGTGCTCATAGACGAGGGCTTAGGAACCTTCTTTTTCTCCTTCACATTTACCGTTGTTGGGTGAGTAGCATTGGGGTTATTCGCTAGAGGTGCTAGCGCATTATGAGGACTATTATGGATATTGTTTACGAGCTTGGGAATTTCATTCAGAGACGAAGAAGAAGAAAAGTGGGCTCCAGGATATTTCTGATTTATTGTGGGCAATGGTTGTACCCCAGAACCGATTTGTTGGGGTGGGAACCCTACTCTGCTAATTGGATCAGCTTGCGAGGCTTGTTGTTGTGAATATGGATGGTAATAGTGAACTGACGATCCATGGTTCACAGGTTGATGATCCTGCGGTGGAGGGTATGATCCAGCTGGATAAGGAGGATAAGAAGAGGTTGGGAATGAGCTTCCATCCAAAGATGCGTTTCTTACGGGATATGGATAAAAAGGAGCTGGATTCGGTCCTGGAGGAATCAGCGGCGGATGGGCCTGATGAACGAATTTCATATGCTGCTGGTCAGAGGCTACTGGAGTTACCTCAAATGAAGTGTTTGGAGGTTGCAGAGCCACCTTAGTATGAGGCTTACTGAACCGCTTTGAATTAGCATTGACATCTAAGAAGGCATCGGGCTTTTTAGTGGATGTATCTTGAAGAGGCTTTCCGGATGGGGTCTGAGCTCCATAAGGGTCTGAAATCCCCAGATGGATTACAGGAGGATATCTTTGGTTTGGCTCCATGGAGGTCACAAGTATCAACACCTATATATCTTATGTTTGTGGGTGGTTCATAGACAGTTCTAAAATAATTGGACCGCGTGAGAAACAATGGAAAAATGCACAGGCATAGGAACCCAAAGATCTTTGGAAGTTTAGATTATTTAAAGTGGTTGTTAATCCTTTGTTTAGATGAAACAGAAGTAAAATTTTAACGAAGAATTTCAGCACGAATCAAGAGAAATTGATTCGATCACTTCTAGAAGTTTAATTAACGAAACGGCATACGATGTGAAATTTTGAAATATTATTAAGATGGCGAAAAAATTAATGCACCGGAAAAGAAGCCTTCGGAATAGCGTAAAGGATTCCAAATTTACGATACTTTTTACTGATGCTAGAAAGGTTATCGTGTATCCAGATATCTCCACTACTCTGGTTGAGCCGCTGTTGAAGAAAGTTAGAGAGTCAGCGTTGGGAAATGTCAAAAATGAAGAGAAGCCTCTGCTTTCTCTTGCTGCTTAACCACGATGACTTCCAAATTTATAATAATCATGACCGTATGCAATTACATTTGGTGTGACAGGGGAGTGTTTAAAACCTACATAATACATAGCATACGTAATTTCACGTACGGCTACTCAACATTTTTCGATTGATGGGCAAATCTGTACTTAATCTTCACGCAGCTAATTTCGTCCGAGACAAGGAACATTTTCGCCCCGCTTCCATGCACCAAACCTTGCGGCCCAGAGAATTATTATGGCTCCTGCAGCATCATGAAATCTAATGTTTACAGTAAATAATTTATTGTGAGTTTGTCTTGCTTTATTACAATAATCAGACACCGTTAGCAAAAATTGACCATTAGATATTACTCTTCTCACTAACCGCCCAGCCTCTGCTCAGGTCTATTTCGTATCGTCACTCAAGTTTCACGCTCCTATCGTTTTCTACACACCGCACTACTGAAAGTTTCCTAATAGCGTAATCATCAGCATCACATACTAAAATTGATTTATTTTTCTTATTATTACGGAAACTGCAAAACTATACAACTCACCTAGGTTAGTAAAATATCACTACACAAATAATTTAAACTATGAGAGCATCCTTATATTAAACGTTCAATGGTTGTTCCTAATTTATAGAGACAAAGACTAACCTGGAGGTAATTGAGAAGCATCAACAATGTCCACAGCATTGACAACGTCTTCCTCTTCTGCATAGCTTTCAAGTGGAGTTCTTGGTAAAGCCATCATACCAGATCTGGCGATCTCTAAAATACCAAATGGTTGCAATAATTGGATGAAAGCCAGAATTCTTGATGGCTTAGCCAGCAACTCAACAATACAGTTACGGTCAGAAATGTCGACAACCTTACCCCCAAATTTTTCGGTAATGGTCAGAATGTGTTCAAGATGGTTGTGCTTTTGTCTCAAGGCCTCTGATGGAGCCAAGTTGGAAGGATGGAACGCCAGTTCAGTTGCAGACAAGTCTGGGATAGAAGCAGCATTAGAAGTGTGAATATTGTGGGAAGCGATTAATTCTTGGAAGTATTCTGGACCCAAGAGTGACACTCTTGCTAAGAGCAACTCTCTCTTTATGATTTCAGCATTGGTGTAATCCAAAACAGCGTAAACTGGGACCAAGTCCTCAATTTGACGTCTGGCTTGTTCAACAACTGCGTCCTGACCAGCTAAAACAATAGTCATTCTCGACAAGTCCTTGACCTCAGTGTTACATACAACCAAAGAATCGATATTGAAGCCACGAGCAGCCAAAGTTCCTGAAACAGAGGAAAGAACACCTGGCTCATTCTGAACCAAACAGTTCAAGACATGAACCTTCTTTGGAGCCTTAGATGGTGATGGAGTTTCGTATAAGATAGATGAAACAGCGGCGTCTGCGGACCAATTAGGAGTCTCCATGGTGGGCAAAGGGGGTCTTCTTTGGTTACGGTGTAAAGTCTTGTAGGCCAACGCGGCGGTTGAACTACCGGTTGACTTACATCTCACGAAGCTCAAAGCTCTGGGGGCCTTAGAAGCAGCGAACATATTGAAGAAGCTGATCGGTGAAAAAGATGAATTTTTCAGGCGATGATTCATATTAGAAATGGCGTTTGGGCGTGCGCGCACCATTTATACCCCAGTATTAGTGTGGCCGACTGAGGGCCAGTTTCGGAGTAACGGCAGTGAATAAAGAGTCATAATAGAAGAGGGAGGGTGAGACATTCTACTGGAGTTTATAGAACACATTTTGAATAAAAATGAAAACCAGTTCTTTAATGTGATTAAATATGGTAAATAATGAGAAGTATCATAAATTCTATGAAGCTAATTTTTTATAAAGGGCCGTAATATTGGACCGATTTGATTAACCTAGAGAGTGTAGAGTGAATCGGCAAAGTTTAGAATTTCCACAAAAAGTAGTAAATGCTTGCATTATTAATCAAATTACAAAAGGGCATGAACGAGAAGCGTCAAGAGGAACAACATGATACTTGGGTTCATGTGCATAGATCCAGACTTCTTCGAGGATGAGCTTGTAGCACTTGCTGTAGCACTAGTAGATGTAGATGTAGAGTTGGAAGAATCTGTGCCCGTGGAATTACCAGAAGAACCTGAAGTAGAGTTACTTCCACCAGAACCATGAAGGGCACTACCAGCGATAGCACCTGCAGCAAGACCTCCCACGACTGGGGTGTATCCGCTACAATAGGAAGAAGCCCTGTTGTTCAAACAGTACGAGTTGAAACCGTTGGCACCTCCGCTACAGTAGGAGGAAGACAGTCTACTACTGCAATAACTGTTCCAACTGGAAGTCCCGTAACCATTAGATCCAAAATTCGTCGTTCCAGAGGATCCGGTAGAGCCAGAGCCAGAACCAGAAGAACCAGAAGAGGAAACTCCACCTCCTGAAGCACCGGAAGAGCCCGACGAAGACGAGGAGCCAGAAGAGCCAGAAGAACCCGATGATCCAGAAGATACACCTCCACTTGAAGCTCCAGAGGAGCCAGAGGAGCCAGAAGAGCCAGAAGAACCAGAAGAGCCAGAAGAGCCAGAGCTTCCAGAGCTTCCAGAAGAACCCGAGCTACCAGAGCTACCAGAACTTCCACTAGAAACACCGCCACCGGAAGAACCAGAGGAACCAGAACTCGAACTGGAACCCCCGCCGCTGTGCCCACTACTACCGTGCCCACCACTACCTTTTCTTTTAAACAAAGAGAAACCAGCTGCACTTTGGTCATCTCCTGCAATATCTTCATCAGCAATATTCTCTTCAGGATCTTCTGCCTGCTCATTTTCATCGGTCAGTAACTGTCCAATGTTTTGTTGAACCTTTTCCCCAAGAGCAGTCCATAATTCAGTCGCTCTTGCGAGGTCTTCTTCATCGTCGCGTCGATCGATTTGGACATCATTGGAAACCAGCTCATCTCTTGAAGCTACTAACGCCAGCTCAACACCATTGAGGTCAACGGGAATGACCTGAGCATGAGCAAAGGCCGACACTATAGTCAATATCAAAATGTTTGCAACCTTCATTGTGGAAAGTGCTGCACAACTGATTGATAACTGGGCTTAGAATTGCTTTATGTAGAAGAAAAAACTACGAAAATTACGAATTTCCGGTAGCGAAGCATAATGATGCATCAATGCTACGAACCCTGGAGTGGGCGCAAGTGGCACCAAAAATGTTCGAAGCCCGACACTATATCTGCAGGTTGTCACATATCGTGACGGAGCATGTCAAAGCTACATCTTCTACATTGTTTCGAGGTTCAAGCCGCCTTTTCCTTAGGTCACATCATATGCTACAGCAGATCATTAATGGTTGCGAAAAGGCGGCTGAGCTCGATAACGAAAATGGTACCAATAAGCGGAAAATAACAATTCGAATAAATGCGGAGACTTTCTATATGGGGAAGTCTATGATGAATATTAATAAGCGCTCTCTTTTGTTAGCTTTGAGGAGACAGAGTGGAGACTGCCTATTACTAGTTATTAATTATGTCTTAGTAGACCTAAAATGGTTGATGCGTCCCTGTTTCCAAGTATAATTTAACATGGACTGCGGGCAATCTCACACCACTTCTGTTTATGGTTTTGTATCAATCATCACTATTTGAAAGTAAAGTTTAAATATTTTTTTCAATATTGCTGCATCAATTTCACAGTCCACACAAGTTTACATGATGTTACATAATTTCCAATTCCTATATTCTCCATTCCAATGTTGGCTGTTTTTCTAATATAGGCTCTTTCAACCAATCATTCGTTCTCTTATGGATAATTACCCTTTCTAAGACCAAAGTAACCATCCGGTGCTGAAGATGCACTCAACCATGTTTTCTGACCATGTCCACCTTCTACACCACGTGAAATAACTGTATTACCCCACCACTGCAAATCAACATCAAAGTACTGTACAAATAAAAATATCATAACAGCACTCATGGCAACTCCCGCCGAAAGAGCACTTGTCAATACATAATTATACTTCTCCCACCATGCTGGATAATTCCTTTTGATATGGTACATAAATAGGTATGATAAATACAATCCTCCAGTTAAATACAGCAAATTCATGGGAGCATATACCAAGAAACCACCTATTATTACAGTAGGTTGGAAATAGCGAGTTAATTTAATGGGTCCCAATTTTTTGAAGAGAGCACAAGGTATCACGAGTAAAACTCCTAAAAGGAAACACCATTTGAGCATCGGGTATAAGCCACTAAAGACTTTTGCCGGTCCAATCACCCCATATTGAACACTGGAGAAGAAGTAAGTGGTTGCTCCAGGGCATGACAATTTGTCCTTTTGTTCTGGATCACACAAATCTTGGATATTTGCGATTTGCCAGTTAGTAACTGCCAAAGCAACCACTACATTTAATAAAGTTGCTAGCATTTGACCTTTGAATATAGCACGGGATGGTATTTTGGCATAATGGGCTAGTTTCTGATCAGTAATATAATTACTGGCTTGAGAATCGATATTATATCCATATGCCTTCAATGTCAATAATGCTAAACCAGAATTCGGAATGGCATATCCAACGATGAGCTCCACCAACACATTTAATCCAAAAGAAAATCCAGTGACTGATGCAATGGCAGTTATAGGAATCAAGAAAAAGAAATTGATGGCAATAGTAAAGAAGATTCCCCATATTGGGGTTTCAACTGGGTAAAAAACCACACAAATTATCGCCATTATTGTACTTAAAAGCAAGATCAAAGTGAACCACCAATTTGGCACTTCTTCATACTTAGACATCATTTTACAGTGAGGATCATTCGCATCGCGACCAAACCTGGAGTTATCTTTGTGGTTGCTTGGTTCGATGACTGCTTTCCAGGTATTAATGAAACTGTTTTTCATCGATTGCCATTCAGTTGTAAAATGATATAAAATTGCAAAAGGGTAGAGACAAAAGTAAGCTCCATAGAGAACCAAGTTGGCAGCACTAAAATATGGGGGACCCACTTTCTGGTACTTTTCGTTATCGAATCTGTTTTCAGCGTCTAGAATATCTGAAACCTTGAACCTGTCACCTTTTCCATTGTATAAGACGTTGGTATTAATAGGAATATAAGCAGTCCAATTATTGTTGGTGTAGTATACAGCCATTATAACGCCAAAGGCCAAAATTGCTCCCAAATATTGATTAGCATAGGTATAGAACGGGATTGTTAAACATCCAATGGCATCAAGAACATTCCAGTCAAAAGTGGGCCAAGGATTCAAACCCAAACCTACTCTCAGACCGGTGACATTTGTCAAATGTAACAGCAGGGGAACAATCCAAGTTGGCCAATTGAATGTAGACAAAGCCTTGAAAAATACGGAGGGTAACCAATTATACAAAAATGACAAGATGAAAGCAACGTAGAAGAATGAGTACCGAGACATTCTCCAGCCGTAAACTGAGTTTTCGGTTCGCCCAGCTTGTATGTCGTTCTTCATAATCGCTCTATTAAGGGCTATGGTTGGTAATATAGTGGGCCAAAGAGCCTTTGCTGGGTAAACGCAAACACGACGGGTTATGCCAGCAAAGCCGAACCCTAAGCATTGAGTAGAAAGAGCAAGGAGGATTTGGAACAACCATGAAACCCATTTCAAATCATAGAACTTATCAAGCTTCATTACCACGACGTTGTAGATCAGGTATGGGGTCCCCAGAGCACAAGAATAGATGATTGTGGCCAACATCATTTCCTTGAAAGACCAAGGTCCTGGGTTTAGATTGATCACCTTTAAGCCGAGCAAGTTAACTTTATAGTTGTGAGGAATTATGTATTCAAACAACTTGCCACTTGGATAAAGAAGTAACTGTACGGTATGCAGATTCAATCTGATACTTGGAAGTCTATGGACAAAGAAATTATTAATGAATGATCCAACTAATGTCCAGAAAAGACCTATTACGTACACCCTCAAGGTATCTACAGGGATGGTGGGATCATCAAATGGATCGGTAATACCTCTAATTTCAGGGTACGGAGAATGGTATGCAATTAAGGCGGCTTCCAACCTTACCTGTAGATCCCAATCTACTACTCTTAAATATGGCTTGTGCTTCAAAGATTTTGATAATTTTGCAAGCTCTTGATCTCCTAAAGTATCGTTCAAAGGATATTGATCCTTCTCTGGTTCAATTTTGCCTGTGTCCCGTGCTTGGGCTTCCTCAGACTCATTTTGGGGAGAAGCATGAATAAGTCTTTCTAGAAGAAGATAGTCTTCATGGGGGAAGTTTACATCACCTTGGTGATCTGCAATGGCGTTTCTGATAATAGAAGTAGCCTCTTGTATCGGCAAATCGTTGATTTTATGCAACATATACTCAGTTCCTTCGTCAACTGTCCACGTTTCAGGAGATAGCTGACCGCTGTTTTCAGGTAGCGTGTCACTTTCTACACCCAAACGAACCAAGACCAAGGCGACCTGTCGTCTTGAAAGCAGAAAGGATGTCCGAGTCTGAGTAGAAGATTCAGCTTCATGCTCCTCTAAACCTAGAGTAGAGAGCTCAATGTACTCTGGTTCGGGCATAGAATGCTTGGTGTGTTTGAGGTTAGACTTTAAAATGTGAAATAATTCAGAGGAGAATGTAGGTGGATGAAGTGGCTCATGTGGTTTGACGAGACAAGAATTGTGATTAGGGATTACTCGAGAGAGTTGTTGAAGAGATATGGGTATATACATATTGATAGGAATATGATTATTCTGTATAGTATCATTACATATGAATAGTGATTAACTGATGTTGGAGCCTGTAGCTACCCCACATTTTAAGGTCGCTCTGAAAATGAAACCGATTCAAAACTCTTCTATCTGCATTTCAATAACACCACTATTCGGATAAGAAATTTTGGCATTAGAGAAGTCTAAACAAGATCATGAATCAATCAAAAACCCAAGCATTAGTATGTCAAGGAAGCTTAGTTGTCATAGGTCGTTTGTCCAATAATCCAATTATGTAGTTTAAAAGATAACTCTCGCTGTGTTAATTTCTCGCTTAATTCTTTCCCACTCGTTCCAGCTCCAACTAGCTCCCATTATTTCGTGGACCATACCAATACGATTTCTCCACGCAAACAAACTCTACGAAGTCAACCCAAAATGGTCAAGAAACGGAGGGATAGTAAAGTCGCAACTCCAAAGATAGCGACAAGCCCAGCACCACCGGGTGTACAGCTGCAGAAAAAGTCTAGACTGTCAAAAAATAAGAAGAAGCCCAATGCTTTCGTAATGGACAAATCGATCACTTACGCGCCGATTTTCGACCTTCTCCATAATTTTGCTAAGGCTCCTGATCAATGGGCTGCTAGATACATACTTATCTTGACAGGAATTGTTCTCAAGAGTGCCGTAGGCCTTGGTCCATACCTGGGATTAGGTCAAAAACCTATCAATGGTGATTTTGAGGCTCAAAGACATTGGATGGAAATTACTATCGGTCTACCAATCTCACAATGGTACTGGTATGATTTACAATATTGGGGGTTAGATTATCCCCCCTTGACTGCATTCCATCTGTATATATGTGGAAAATTAGGCTCTGTCATCAATAATACTTGGTTTGCACTTGACTCATCCAGAGGACTCGAGACTTCTTCGTTAAAGACCTTTATGAGAATCTCCAGTTTAGTTAGCGACATGTTGATTTACATGCCTGCTCTCATCACTTTTGTATCGGTGATGAGTCGGAAGTTGAAGATTCCTCGAGTAGAACAGATTGTTATCTTATTCATTATCATGTATCAGCCTTCTCTTATTTTGATCGATCATGGCCATTTCCAATATAATTCTGTGATGTTAGGCTTATTCTTATTCTCATTAAGTGAATTGGTTGTCGGCAACTATGTTTTGGCATCAGTGTGGTTCGTCTGTAGCATTGCATTTAAGCAAATGGCTCTTTATTATGCTCCGTTTATCTTCGCCTTTTTGTTGTCAAAGTCTTTTGCAAACGTACATGACTTGAAAACCTGGAC
Source organism: Kurtzmaniella quercitrusa (assembly GCA_030570095.1). NCBI lineage: Eukaryota > Fungi > Ascomycota > Pichiomycetes > Serinales > Debaryomycetaceae > Kurtzmaniella > Kurtzmaniella quercitrusa. The sequence goes on along the minus strand of JAJLUZ010000007.1, from coordinate 63,379 downwards.
ATTATGGCAAGCCTTTAACTTCAAGAGACTCTTTGCCATCGGGAGTACAGTTTTGATAACCCTTCAAGTAATATTGCTTCCTTTTATTAACTTATCTGCTTCAAAAGAAGAGAATATTAATCAAGTCACTCAAATCCTCATCAGAATGTTCCCCTTCCAAAGAGGACTATTCGAAGATAAAGTAGCAAACTTTTGGTGTACTACAAACATTGTAATCAAATACAGAAACATTTTCGAGTTAGAACGATTGACGAAATTGTCTTTACTTTTGACTTTGATCTCAATATTACCTCCTTGTGGTATGATCTTCTATAAAAACATACGTGCTACAAATTTCCTGGATAAAAGGGAGACTCCAGCCAAGTACGTGGCTCTCATATATGGGTTCGCTGCAACTGCTTGGGGGTTCTACTTATTTTCTTTCCAAGTCCACGAAAAAACGGTGTTGGTTCCTCTTATACCTAGTACTTTACTTTTCTTGCTTGGAGACAAGCAAACAATTGTTATCACCCAATGGATCAATAACATTGCAGTCTTTAGCATGTGGCCATTACTTAAGAAAGATGGTTTAGCATTACAATACATTTTGCTAGTTTTCCTTTCCAATTTCTTGATTGGTGCCTTTAACACAAATGTGAACGCATTGATTCCTCCCCACGGGGTTGTTTGGAAATTGATCGTGATTTTATCTTATATTGGTATTTTGGCAATTCATTTCTTAGACTTTTCTATTGAACCTCCAGCCAATCTCCCAGATCTTTGGGTAATTTTGAACTCTACATTATCTTTCGGGTGCTTTTCTGTATATTGGCTCTGGATTTTAATCAGAATGGCAAAGCTTTAGACAAATTTGTTTTCATCCACCTTAATGTTTCTATTTGAATCAAACACACCCCATTCAGTTTCCCAAGTATTATTTCCTTCATAAAAGATTTTCTTCCATGGTTCATCGAAAGCTTCAAAGTAGAAGTAAGGATATTGATAGACATTTGCTGCTTCGATAAAGCCATTGAAAAAATATTGTGCATTGGTTCTATTTGCAATTGCAGATTCAAAGCTTCCACCAGCAAATGGCCAACCTACCTCTGTAATTGTTAATTTTTTGCGATTCTCTATACTCAAACCGTAGCCAATATTTTGCTCCAAATAATCAAATACCCATTGGACACTTTTTTCAACAGGGGTCCCTGAGAAAAATGGATGTACATTGACTCCAAGGACGTCACAAGCAGACGCTAAGTCATTATCAACAAGTGAACCTAACTCACTTGTACCCACTTTTATTTGACCTGCCTTTTCTCCAAGAGAAGAAATAAAAGATCGAGTTTGGTTAATATATTTGATCAATTGTGCTTTGCTCAAATCTCTTCTAAACAATACCTCATTACCAACAAATATACAATCAATAATATTTCGATCAAGATACTTATGTAGAACATCCTGCAATATTTCAAATTGTTCCGAATTTTCTTGTTTATTCTTTCCTATCCAAATTCCCAAGGAAACTGACATGTTTAAATTCCTTTCCAAAATAGCTCTTATGATATATTCAGCTTGATTGCAATGAACAGCATAACATCTTACTCTATTTGTAATTTCACTCATTTTTACCATATCGAGTTCTACATCTTCATAAGTAAGTTCACATGGTTTATGCGGTTTTCTCGGAGCATATGCTAATCCATATAATAAAGGATTAGTAAGATTCCGCGAATATCTGGGCTGATGGCCCGGCGTGGGTCTTGATTTATGAGTTGTAGATACTGGCAAGTCCAAAGTTTCCTATGGTTCTTCATTATAAATTTTATTAAGTTGTTGTATTACATGTTTTCTATGAGATGGTTCCATACGGTCGAAAAGGTCAATTATAGTAGTGGTTCTTTGTTTAAGTAAAATTATCAAAACTGTAATTAAAAGACCTAAGGTGATAACGAAGAGTAAGGAAATTACGAGGGTTGATTTTCCAAACGTTGATTCAGAATTATGCTTCTCTTGATTATTTTCTTCTTCATATAAATTTTCCACAGGCACAACATTTTGATCCTCTTCAGTAACATCTTTATGGGGACTTTCTTTGGGCAAGGTAATTGGAGAGTTGCTGTGTAGGTTCTGAATATGCTCCTTTTCGATGTGAACTGCTTGTTTTCTCAAGACGGTGGACAGCTCCGATTCACCATCAATTGATTTTTCTAGCCGTAAAAGTTCATCGTCGGTAACATTTTCAAAGCTAAAGCTGGGGGAACTCAATCTTGTGATTTTGGTAATATCTGCAGATATTGGAGTGCTTTTGTATTGGCTTCTACTAGCTCTCAGATACACGGTTTTTGCTCTTTTGAAGGAAAGAGATAGTTTTCTCTTGGACACTTTGGACTCACTAACACTTCTTCCCACCCCTGGAGACCATGATCCCGGAATAGTACCTACACTGGATAGTATGGCTTCTGTGTCAACTGAGTCCATCGCTGGTGATATATGGTTTTTGCAGCCAATTTTGAAAACATCGCATAAATACTTTAAGAATTTTTTGATGATGGACATGTGCAAAATGTAGCGCTACAGTTAAAACCAGTAAAAGGGTATTTAGTAAAAATATATGAGTCTATTAAAACAGAATCCATGGGTTGAAGAGGGGTTCAACACTTGATCATGGATATGCAGAGGGTTCCACAGAAGGATGCGGTATTGGACAAACATCCTTCACCATCGGCCGGACAGCAATCATCGAATAAGCCGAAACAAGAGAAGAGCTCAAGACAGAAATCCTGGCACTCATTGGTGTCTCTATCGTAGCCACTGCCGATATCTGAAAATGAGTGGTCGTCATCGTCTTTATTAGTCTGACCTGGCTCATTGGACGATGAGGTGCTTGTGGTAAGTTCCATCTCTTTCTGGGGAGTTGGTTGCTGGGTAAATATTTTCTCGCCTGTGGGGCTGGGGGATCTATCAACGCTTGAGTTTGACATCTGGCAAGTCCCGCTGACGGTTATGTTTATAGGTAGGAATGTAAAATAGAGTGGTATGAAGCGGATGAGCTGGAGATCGACGAACCTTTGAAATGGAACTGTGCCCTGGTATGACAAAAAACGAATCAAGAGTTTGGAGCACCGCGCATCAACTTAGAAGAATGATACCTACTACGCATTTGAAGAAGGTTATAAGGATCGTAATGAAAAGATGGGGGAATCATTTGTATTTTTGGAAAATTAGCTTCAGTTGGAAATAGACGTCGTCCGGAGAGTTGTGCCCCCTAGGATCCATCACTTAAAAGTCTCATATGTTTTGTCTCATATGTTTTGTCTCATATGTTTTGTCTCTTATGTTTTGTCTCTTATGTTTCGTAGACTCCACAAAAATATTCGATTCTCACTGCAGATTGCCATTTTGCAGCGCATCTGAAATTTTGCTTTCAAAGTGCTTCATCGTAAGATGAGTTTCGGCTGAAACATTTTACAAAGGATAATGGATCAAAGTACAGAAGACAGCTTGGGCCTGTTATCCCTGAAATTTCCTTTTGTGGACAAAGAGTCATTGTTAGAGATTCTTTTGGCCTGTGGGGGATCCGCAAGAGAAGCAGAGACTTTGATTAGTCAATCATTTCCAACGCCACCACAAAAGAAAAGACGAATAGAGACAATAAAGCGACAATCTTCAATTCATAGTATCATCAAAAATCTGGAAAACATAAAGAGCCATGTCAATCACGCAGGAAAGGGAAAATCAGTGCGACTTTACACTGAAGAAGATGTAAATCGTAGCTTAGGACCTTTCGTATCTCTCCATAAGTCAATTTTCCCTCATGAATTTGCAGACAAATTGCTCCATTATTTCAATACAGAGGGAGTAACGCATCTAAAGAATAATAAGTTCTTTCTTTTCGACAAACTAAGAGAAGCTAATCATCTCCTGGGGACCTTCTGTAAGAGTTCCAATGATGAGAAAATCTACTATAATGGAGTTCTCTCCAACTCAAAAGAATATGGTGAATTGTTGCTTAAGGCTGCCGAAATGGTAGAAAATTTCGTGAATAATGAGATTCTCGCCAACCAGAAGACTCCATTGAAATACCAATTCACCAGCAAGGGCTCATGGTCCGCAAATAGATGCGTGGTCAATTATTATGAAACTGGAAGTAACAACTTAGATTGGCATTCCGATCGTTTGAATCATATAGGACCTCATTGTCTAATAGTTTCCATTTCTTTAGGAGCCACTAGAGAATTCCGATTACGAAGGAATTATAATAATTTTGATAGTGACAAACCACTAACTACCTTACCCATATTCTCTATAGTTGCACCTCATAATTCTTTAGTAATTATGCACCCTGGATGTCAAGAGGAATACAGACATTGCGTTGCGGCTACTGCGCAGCCATTGGAAGTGAATAAAATATCGGGAAGTGGCAGATTTAATTTGACGTTCCGTCATTTTCCTCCATCATTTATCAAAAATGCCCCAAAGTGTCGTTGTGGTATTACGATGATGCTTCGACGTTCTTTTAAGGAAGTAGCTTCAAGGGGGAAGTATTTTTGGACTTGTGAGAAAGGATACGCCAATCAGAGTTGTGGAGAGTATCATTGGGCCAACTTTAAAGATCCAAGGAATAATTTTATATCAAAGGATGGCCGGAATGTGTCAAAATGGATTGCAGCTGATGATTTTGCTAAGGCAGATTTTAATATGGAAAGGTCGCTAATAGCGCTGTCAGATAATGAATTAAGCGAAGATGAAGAGGAATTACGAGTTCTTCTGCAAGAACAGCCTGAGAAGAACGAGGAAAACACTAAATTTGGGAAGACATAATTTTAACATATATGATAATACTCAGGTTTGTAAGATGACTTTACATAAAAGGGTTCGTTCAAGGGTAGATTGTGACTGAAAATCATATTTACCTGATTTATAATAGTACAGCATCTTGCAAAAAATTTTACAAAACATATTAACATGGCAGCCTGTCCGAGTGGTTAAGGAGAAAGATTAGAAATCTTTTGGGCTTTGCCCGCGCAGGTTCGAATCCTGCGGCTGTCGTTATTTTTTTGCTGTCTATAACCTACTCTATCTTGAAGATAATTAAATCATTGGCACGAGATTCGCTTTCCTAAAGGCCAGGACATTATATGTTCACGCGCCGTGTCGCGTAGGTTCGCTTAAATCGTGGCATCGGTAGTTTCCTAATTAGGGGTGGGACCACAGAACATTAATAAGCATGCGCGCCGTAATCAATCGGTATTTCAGTAGAGGAACACCCCAACCTAACTAAGGATTATTTAAAGATGTCGCTACCAAAAGTAGCAGTCATTGGGACCAATGGGTCTTTAGGGAAACCAGTACTTTCACAATTATCAACCTCTTTCAAAGAGTCCTTGCAACTTCCTATAATTGCTTTTACCCATTCTAAACCCACACATGCAGACACTGATGTAATTAAATGGGTTCAAGTTGAGTTCTCAGAGGAGAAATTGGAAGACTTGTACGTTAAATTTACTGGGATTGACGTGATAGTTGAACTTGTTGGACCAAATGCTGAATTTCAGGCTATCATTGAAAAGGTAGCTACCAAAATTAGACCAAAATTGTACTTACCATCTCAATTTGGAGCGGAATTGGACAAAATTGATTTCTTCCCAGGAATTGGGGATTCCAAATTGAATCATCTTGCAAGACTTCGGGCTAACAATCTCAAAGTAGTAGATGTGGCCTGTGGTTTTTTTAGTGAGCCACATTCTTACTTGATTGATGTAGATGATCACGTGTTTGGCCTTGATTTAGATAACAATATCGTAAACTATAGAGGTGATCCAGATGGAGCATTTGCATTTTCATCGTTGAATGATATTGGCCGCGTTGTGGGTACAATTGTCACCAACAAAGACCCCCAATCAATTCCTGACAAGGTGCGATTTTTCTCACAAATGATCACCCCAAGAATGGTCAAGGAAAGATATGAGCTGGTTCATGGTGTGAAACTCAAGGAGGCTTTCTCCAGTAGTGAAGAATCGTTGAGAATTGCAACCAAACAATATAAAACCAAATATGAATCTAAAGACTATTTATATTATTTATCGGTGGCTTTAGCACAAGGTGTTGACAAGGGGTTATCATTTTCATGGCATAGTCGAGAATTGCTTAATCCTGGGGAGCGTGACTGGAAGTGGGAAAAGTATTAGGAACCTATTTTGTACTTTGTATTGTAATTGATGAAAATTGAAGAAATGACTATCAGAATAAATTCGATAAATAAAAATAGTGTAGTTTTCCTCATGTCCAGATATTTTCGAAGATGGTTTCGTGGTCTAGTTGGTTATGGCATCTGCTTAACACGCAGAACGTCCCCAGTTCGATCCTGGGCGAAATCACTATCTTCCTTTTTTTTTTTCTAGCTTCCCGAGGAATTTAAGTTACACAAAACCTCTTCTTACTGTCGGTCGACCAATCTCGGCTCTCACTTTTATTCAGCTTTGAACTGAAGTATTCGATTTGGATCCGGCATTTTCTTTTTGGAATCGAACAATTGTATGTATATCACGGTATCTGAGTCGTCCTATTGGCAGCAAGTAAACCTCACCCTCCGCTGAACTGGGTATTCCGAGAAGATGTTTGTTTCAGTGCTCTGACAATAGCCCGGTTTTGGTCAATAATAATAACCAGTACTAACCAATAGAACACCATGTCTGCGGAACAAAAAGTTGCTACCACTGCTTCTCAGAACTTGTTGAACGACAAGGTATGTAATAATTATGAATCGAGGGATAGACCGGGAGTTCACAACGGGTTCTTTAATTAGGTATCCCCTATAGACTTTAACAGCAACCGGATGATCTACATAGAGACGCCAACTAGGAGTAACATGCAATTAAACCCATCAACGGTTTAGAACTTCGGATACGTTTTTAATGGACTAATACTAACTACTTAGTGGGATGTTGTCTTATCTAACACTTTGATCAAGACCGGCTTAGGTTTTGGCGGAGGTGTATTGGCATCCGTTTTATTATTCAAGAGAAGATCTTTCCCAGTTTGGATAGGAGTTGGTTTTGGATTGGGAAGAGGTTACGCTGAAGGTGACGCCATTTTCAGAACCCACCATGGATTGAGAACTGTCAAGGCTTAAAGACATCGACATGTTCTTGTACCATATCTTACAATTTTCATCCAGCAAATTTATACTACGAAGGTACCTAATTAGATGGCTCTCTCTCTCATAAAGAATAGACAATAAGGTGCTAACTGTGTAGGAGATTAGAAATGTAGATCTAATTGTAGATGATAGGAATAAAGAGCAACAAAAGAGCAGCAAGAGAGCATGACTACTATTTTAAACAGTTATGTTATTAAGGTAGAGAAATTTCACGTCTTATGTAACAAATAATTACATTCTAGACAATACTGTACTGTAGGCAATAAGGTTATCTTACGAGGGAAACTCTCTCGCAATATGTAGCAGGATCTCCATTACAATTGTTGACTGTGTTTTGATCTTAACACTAGCACCAGTATCCTAACTATCGTGAAGAAAATTAACCTCTGGTCAATTTGTTAAATAGACCGCCACCACTTGAAGGGTAACAAAAATCCAAATCGCAAAATATTTTATTAGTAAGTGATGTCGCTAAAAGAGATAATAAGTGGGTCAATAGACGTCTACAGTTTTTTAAATGTGGCCCCAACGGCCCAAATTGTGGATATAAGACGTCTGTATCGTCGGATGGCTCTTGAATATCATCCTGATAAAGACCCCAGCCCTGAAGCAGCAAGGAAGTTTCATATTTTGTCACAAGTATTCGAAATATTAAGTGATTCTAAGCTTCGTAGCGAGTATGATAGACTCCGTGAGATTCAAAAGAGACGAAATAAGGCACTAGAGGAGACAGATGAAGATGTGAAGAGGTTTAAAAGAGAATTGGAGAGATCAGAAAGGGAAAATGCCGTCTCGAAGAAGGCTCAAGCGGCAAATAATGAACAAGAACTTGAGATTCTTAGAGAAGAAGGTTATCGTATGCGTAGACATATGGAGAAAGAGAAACAACGCGGGGATTCATCGAATGATTATAATAATGACCACATGATAACCTATATTTCGTATAGGGATATTGATTGTGGTCCCTCAATATCTTTAGAGAATGATATAGAATCCAAATTAGTACACGGTGAATCAGGAGTGACCAATTTGAGTTCAAATTGTACTATAAAATGGAAATATAAAGCAGAACTTGAATCTTTGCTTACAGAGGACATCTTGGCCGAAATAATGTCAATATTTGGTCCCGTCAGGAAAGTCATCAAGCATGCTAACGTTGGTGATAATTATAGTTCTGGTATGGTTGAATTTGAGGATGTGAAAGACGCCCAGAGAGCATCACAACATAACTATCGTAGCAGTGCCAAGAAATGGGACCATACCAGGGTTCGAAAGCTTGCCAGTTTACTCAGGGGATGTAAATTAGAGGATACAGCTGAACAAGGCAGTATAGAAAAATTTCAAAGGAAGCTTTCAGCTGGTAACAGGCACAATCAGAAAGTAGTTGTTGATATCATGAATGGAAGTGGAGTATTAGACAATGCATTGAGAGAGGTTTTGATGAGTGATGGGTGAAAAGAGTGGAATTGTAATCAATTTGATGAATTGGGAGCATTTACATATCTATAGATACATAGGGACAAAGAAGTGATAGACAAGGGAACATGGGGTCATTTAGATGATAGACAAAGAAAAATGGGATCAATTGATAGATAATAAGTGTAGCAAACAGTGTAAATAGGAATAAGAGTTGCTAAAAAACTTTGTTTGACCCGTATCTGACACTGCCATGTAACCACCATTGCAATGCCTTTTCTGATCAATTTGTTATTCGGTAGGGCATGGCAGACTCTCATCGACCATACATACCGGTCTACAATTGATGTCTTCCGACCTCCCTTTCTCAACATAGCTTTCCTCAGCATTAATCAACGGCCAACCCACAGCCATCCTACAACCATCAATTTTAATCTATAATTAATCTCTCCATTTAACAAAGACATCGTCGGTACGATAACGCTGAGAACACACGGTGTTCCACATCTCGTTTGTTTGTCCCATTCTATAACTAAGTAACCCGGCATGAGCGATCATTATACCATTGTCGATGCAAAATCTCTCGTCCGTGGCGTAGATGCTACCATTTTTACGGTCTTGCACCATTAATTCCATCATTTGTTGGAGTCTGATGTTGGAACCTACCCCTCCCACAATTAAAACCTGGTTCAGTTGCACATGGGCCATAGCCCTTTCTGTGATCTCTACAAGCATTGAAAAGAGGGTTTCTTGGAGCAGGAAACAGAGGTCCTCTGCAGTGATTGGTTCTCCAGACTCTTCATCGACCAACTTCTTGTTTTTTTTGTCAGAAAAGAGATCCTTAGCGAGTAAATCGACATGGGCCAATATCCCAGACATCGAAAGATCCATTCCTTTGACGGTGTAAGGAAGTGGGACCAAATGTTTACCCTTTTTCGCCATCTGTTCAATATTATAGCCAGGGGCTGGGTCATTGGAAATCTTGAGGGTTCTAGCAAAACGATCAAGACAGTTCCCGATGGCAATATCAAGGGTTTCACCAAATATCCGATATCTTTGTTTAGAATAGGCAATGACTTGAGTATTCCCACCACTGACGTATAAAACGACCGGGTTCTCTGCACCAGTAATCTCCCGGCCCATCTCTATGTGACCTATGCAATGGTTGACTCCAACTAGAGGAAGATTCCAGAGTTGGGCAAGAGTTCTAGCAGCTATGACTACACTTTGTAGTGGGGCACCCATTCCTGGGCCTTGAGTGAAACAAATACAGTCCAAATCAGCACCTTTTATGTTAGCATCAATCAAGGCTTGCTTGATAATTCGAACCACCCAATTTCGATGATGTCTGGCGGTATCTCTAGGGAGAAATCCTTCACCTGGTGGACTAACATAAGTATCTCTAACGTTAGAGAGAACTTGGGCCTGATTTTTTTCAGTTAATGGTCCCAAATTGTGTTTAATGACTCCTACTCCTAGTTTGTTTGCAGAGCCCTCGAGCCCAAGTGCAAGATAGTAGGGTTTTTCCAGTTTGGCGAACTGGTCTAGATCAACTGTCATGAAGATAGAGATCAGTTGAATGAGTGGGATGAATGGGGATGAATGGGATGAAATTGAGTTAATGGAATGAAATAAAATAATGTGAGATTATTCAATGGGATGAACCAAGTACAGACGGATAAAGTTAAACGATAGATATTGATATAACCTGTTTACTACGTAGAAAAGGGATATATTTAAGATAATGATTGAAAATAACAAAAACCAGACCTAAATGGATCATTTTCGAGATATTCATTTGCCATTAATTACCTACTGTACCCTTAGTTTACTGCTATTTGATGCTCTATTATTCATTCATGCATAAATTTAATTCACATTTAGCTGTGTCTATTTTTCTTATAAAAGTGCACACAAATTAATTAAATCGTAAACGTAAACAAACACTGAAAGGTATTGTGATAGCTTTATATCTCATCAAAAGGATACATACATTGAGCATTGAATTCCGACAAATTACCCGACAAACCTCATACACTTTCCATATTTGCTCTTCCCCCCTTGCAAAGCGCCTTCATTCGCAAAGATCTTGACTTTAAGCTTTTCTATTATCGATATCACAGTAACACCCCAAATCCACTCATTATCCCCATTCCTCAAAGAGATCCTTCTTACCCCTTAATATGCCCGGAATTAGCTACTTTTTGAACAGAGTTCAAGAGCTGTGCAAGACCATTGACAAATTACAATTCCAAAGCCCCGGAATCTTCACCAATTCGTTCATAGCAGAACCATCTATAACCACTCTCTTGAAAGACGCAGAGGAGTTTGAACTGGCCCTTTATAGGGTAAGAAAACGTACCTTTTCAGATCTAGGTAAGATGGATAGATCAGGATTACAATTGGAATCCAAACCGGAACGTTTGGATGGGAATTCAATCTACAAGGAGCATAGTTTCAATGAATTTACTGGTGATAATGACAATGAAAAGGGTCGTAAAAGGATAGCAGTGAGGGTTCCTCAATTATCACAAAGATCATTGGATTCATCAAGCTTAAATACAGATGAAAAGCATTCATCCCCCACCAAAATCATTAATCTTCCAGACTCTAAAGATGTAAAAGAGGTGATAAATGCCACATTAGATTTGGTTGCAAAATACCCTCATCTTGTAAGTCTGGAAGAAGGAGAAACAATAGTAGCATATCATGAGAAATACAAGTCCCTCCTCATCGACATAGAGGAGTTGGAGAAGAAAGTTAACGAACAAAAGGAACTGTTAGCTTTGCATAATGTGAGTCTTAGTGACGCTGTTTTGTTGAGCTCACCACTGAAGCAAAGATCCGATGAAGTACCGAATTACGATATTGACGAATTAATTCGTCAAGAAGAGCTCGAAATTGAGACTTTAGAGAAGCAGCTTGACGCTCAAAATGAGGGATGAAGCAAGAAAGAAAACATGGTGTAGATATGACAATAATCCTGCTCCATATGTGCCTAATGGTAGCTTTGGTAGAAAACTTCTAGTGTATTATAGTGTATAATAGCATCGCAAATGCGTCCCAAAGATATATAATATTCAGAATCAGTACGACCAGATAAGCCTTTCCTTTCAAAAACTTCTGTGTAACAAAGAACCAGCAGGTGAAATTCTACATTCACTACTTTATCTCTACATTTTCTCTACAATCAATTTGTCTATAATACATTAACTAAAGACACTCGCTTAAGCAAGAGTGGTCAAGATATCGGAGTCACCAGCATCAAGAATAGCCAAAGTACCGACTCTGAAAAGCTTACCGACAACGGTACCCAATTCATTGTTACCACCTTGGAAGTAGTAGACTTGAGTCTTGGACAACATAGCGTAGTATTCCAACTCAGACTTTCTCAAGACTGGGGTGTTACCAGCGATGATGATCAACTTGGCCTTACCGGTTCTCAAGGACTTGACAACGGACTTGTAACCTAAGGTGTACTTACCGGACTTGATAACCAAACCCAACTTGGCGTTGATGTTATCGGAAGACTTGTTCTTTGGGGCCTATAATGTTAGTTGATGAAATTTTTTTTTCAGTCATTGGAGACAAGATATCGAAAGCCAGGTTTTTATCTTAAGGATTAAGATCTGGTCAGGGACCGGCCCGTAACAGCATGATAACCATGGTAAAGAGAGTCATTATCCTATTGAACCCCTATGGGATTTATGTCTTGGAAAGAATACACACCATCTCTGCGTTATTTAATTACACTCCGGTACTATGAAGATAGAAGAGAAAGAAACAGAAAAGCGGTGAAAATTTATTAACTTACTGGTGAAACCTGCAGGATGCCCCACCACCCCCCACCAATGCCCATCGCCAATTGCTCATTTCTTTGTAGGAGGGCAAGCAGGTAAGCAGTCACAAACACCACGTGACAAGAACTCTATAGTGCGAAACCAACCCAGAACATAAGAGGGCAAGCTGGTTAATCATTAACAAAAAAACTGCATATGGGGCGGTAGATTCGTCCAGGGCTGCGAACCGCGAAAAATTCGACTCTCACTAACTGGCAAGTAAAAAATTGCGTTTCAATAGTTTGCCTATAGAACCAAAAAGGTATGTTGAAAGAGGAAAACATGAAGTGAAGTCATGTTTATAATGAGTGCGAGAGATTAGATTGATCTTAAGTTGACGATGAAAGGTGTAAGATGAGATAGTACACCTCCAGAATCTGCGTTGAAGATTGAACTAGACCTATTTTACTGAAGGTCTTTTATATGGGAACTGGCGTAGGTCTATCCAAAGGTGAAAAATTGCATCAACAACGGCTGGACCCCACATGGATACATCATGATACTCATGAGTATATAGAAGTACCCCACTAGTCACCAATCATCTTGAATCCCAAATTGCACATGACAAATCGTTTTAGATGTTGACTTGTTCTAGGTCAATCCTACACGTATCACCCTACAAAATTATCTCCACTCAGAAATAGCCAGTCTTTTTTTGTTGTCGACAAATTACTAACATAATTAGCAATAATGAAGATTGAAATCGATTCCTTTTCCGGTGCTAAGATCTACCCAGGTAGAGGTACCTTGTTCGTCAGAGGTGACTCCAAGATCTTCAGATTCCAATCCTCCAAGTCTGCTTCTCTTTTCCACCAAAGAAAGAACCCAAGAAGAATCTCCTGGACTGTTCTTTACAGAAGACAACACAAGAAGGGTCTTACTGAAGAAGCTACCAAGAAGAGATCCAGAAAGACCGTCAAGTCCCAAAGAGCCATCGTCGGTGCTTCTTTGGACTTGATCAAGGAAAGAAGATCCCAAAAGCCAGCTGAGAGAAAGCAAGCTAGAGATGCTAAGTTAATCAAGGACAAGGAAGCCAAGAAGGCTGCCAAGGCCACCAGAAAGGCTGAGAAGGCCAAGTCTGCTGCTTCCGGTTCTTCCTCCAAGTTCTCCAAGCAACAATCCAAGGGTGCTTTCCAAAAGGTTCACGCTACCTCCCGTTAAGGATTAAGTTAGTCTTTTAATGTATGTTATAGCAAGTGGGCACAGTAGAATATAATACAGGCTACTTTGATTGAATTGTATGTAAAGTGAGCATTCTTTTTTGTCAACAGTAGTATAGTTGAATCCTTATACCTTTCTATATATTTGCATATCTATGTACTTTGAGATTCTTCATTAGAGACTTCTTCACTATTGAATTTTCACCTCTCCTCTAGCAAATTCTCCACTCTTATTTAATGTACTGAACACAATCTCGGGCCTGCCGATTAATGTTTTGTAGCCAAACATGAATGACTCTGTACTATGACAGAATGCTAGTGATATTTTATGTGTGGTGGTATTGTGTAGTATACAAATCACCCCCATATAAAGTATGGTACTTCCCTTTTGATCGGTTGCCATCATAGGAAGCAGATCATCTCCATGAGCTTCACATATTCGAACCATAGAATCACTCACCGTAATATCTCTATCCTCGTCGTACTCAAGTAGTATCTTTTGTGAAATCTCTCGGGCCAGATTCATCATAATTATGTCTTCTCCATTACCGCTGCACATTACACTGACCTGATATCCATCTCTATAACATGACCAAATGGCTGCTCCAATGGTAGCTGCACAACCAACCCTACCAGGAATCTTGAAGAAATTTCCTCCCAGAGATGTAGCCAAAGTAGTAATATTTTCATTGACGTTTATGAGTCCTATGGTGTCAGATACTTCTTGTGTTGGAGGTGAAAATTGATGGAAATTTTGAATTCTCGAAAGATTCTTATCGTATATGATCTTACTCTGGGATGAAATTAAGTCTTTTGATCCTTTAACTCCTCCCATCAAAATATCTGCTCGTTCAAAGTCGATTAGAACTGGCTGGGTCAACCCTAATTCGTTTTGGCGATATCTTTTCACCAACAATCCAAATAAGTCAATTGTTTCTTTTATGGGTGTTGTTCTTCTAATATTATGTGCTGCCCCTAAACGGGTACATCTAGAGGATTCTATTATCATAAAACTTGCATCACAAGAGACATTCCCCTCTAGATCAAGTGAGGATCCATATCCAGTGTTGGTTAACAGGGATGACTCTAAGATGATGCTAGCAGACTCTAAATCATTTGTTTCTAATGCTCTTTTAAGCAAGCCTTTAAGTCTTCCCCTGTTCAGTAAGGAATGGTTTCCAGCTCCAACGTGAGCCAACAAAAAAGGGTTCAACGTTGGCATGAATCATGCAGCGTGTAGGTGAAGTTTTACAAATTCGCTGCAGTTTGAGATGAATACAATTTTAAGTAAATAGGAACTACAACCCACAAAATAGTACCAACACTTGCGACCGTTTATAATGAACAACATAATAAAAAGAGCAGAGAATGTAGAGTTTATAGGTGGTTCCAGAGTTATAGATATGAAACAACGCTCTCTTGATCCCAGTATTTTGGTATCGGTCTTAACAAAGCAATCGAAGACCCTCTACCTTTTTCGGCGAAACTCCTCTATTATATTTTTTTTGCCTTCACCACTCAGCGTTGCTTCAGCCTTCTGTCATATTTTCAGTCTTGATAATTTCTATTTTAAGATCAAAGCCAATTCTTTAGTGGCAAAGCACCTCGAGTTAACCCCATGGGATATCAAAAGGCCAATTCATAAATTTATAAATTTGAAAGAAACACTTTTCCATGATTGAATGTCTATATATCTACTTACACCTATTATAACCTCAACCGACTATGACTATTTCAACCTTCCCTCCACTACTCATCAGTTCCCACACCACAAGTTTGAGACATCTGACCACGAGGCTAAAAATAAAATTAGCCTCGTCTCTCTGTATCAATTAATTATAAATATTAACTAGGATGGATCGATAAATAGGCAACAATGAAGTTACTGAGTATCCGATACACTGGTTTCTGTGTGATAAATGACATCAAACTACGACTCCCATATTACATCTCCGACTTTACGGACGCTTATAACTACAGAGTGATCCCTTCAGTCATATTCATATTCTTCACCAATCTTCTTCCTGCGATTGCTTTCGCTCAAGATATGTTTGATAAAACCAATAATCTGTACGGAGTCAACGAGGTTTTATTATCATCTGCATTGGCTGGAGTGGCTTTTGGTCTCTTTGCTGGTCAACCTTTGTGTATTGTAGGTGTTACAGGTCCCGTTGCCATCTTTAGTTACACAGTTTACGAGCTCATCAAACCAAGAGGAACGCCATATTTCCCATTTATGTGCTGGATTTATTTATGGTCAATGGTGTTCCATATAATAATAGCCATAGGCAATATGGTGTCATTTTTGAAAATCATCTCACAATTTCTGTGTGATGTGTTTGGCTTCTTTATTTGTGTGATCTATATTCAAAAGGGAATCCAAATTTTGACTAAACAATTCGATGTCAATGACGAAGGCATTGGGGGTCCTGCGAGCGGATTTTACTCAGTGACTGTAGCTTTATTAATGACTGCTTGTGGTTTAGGTTCCTACATTTTTGGTGGTCAATTACATTATTTCAAGCCGTGGGTAAGAAAACTCTTTCTAGACTATTACGCCCCAGCATCAGTAATTTTCTTCACCGGTTTCGTACATTTTGGTGGATTTTTAAACAAAGTAGAATTAGCAAGATTACCAATCACTCAATCATTTCAACCAACAATACCTCACCATGATCCAAATAGACCTCATGGATGGTTTATTCATTTCTGGCCTAAGGAACATATTGATGTGGGTGATGTTTTCTTGGCCATTCCTTTTGCAATTTTACTCACATTTTTGTTTTATTTCGACCATAATGTATCTTCACTAATGTGTTTAGCTAAAGAGTTTCCTTTAAAAAAGCCAGCTACTTTTCATTGGGATTTTGCTCTTTTAGGGATTACTACTGGAGTGGCGGGTTTGATTGGAATACCTCCTCCAAATGGACTTATCCCACAAGCCCCATTACATACAGCTTCTCTTGTTGTTCATGATATGAGAACTGGAGAAGCCATTTCTGTAGTTGAACAAAGAGTAACAAATACGGTGCAAGGATTAATGACTTTTGTTATGATGAGTCGTCCATTTTTAGTTGTACTCGGATTAATTCCTCAAGCGGTACTTGCTGGGTTATTTTTTATGATGGGTATTACTGGACTCCACGGTAATGTTCTTACAAATGATATAAGGTATTTATTTATGGATGAACACTATATAAAAAACGATCCTTCATGCCCAAAAATATTTAAAAGGATCGATGCTTTACCCAATAAGAAATATTTTTATATATACTTGGTGTTACTGTTGATTGCCGCTGGATTTGAAATTGGTATAACCATGACGAAAGGGGCAGTTGGATTTCCAGGAGTACTCCTATTTTTCGCAGTATGCGCAGAATGGGTTTGGCCATGGATCATTCCTCGAAATGAGTTGGCATTATTAGATTCAGAGGTGGCCGATAAAGAAATCGTTCGTTATTTGGACATCAAAGAGATTCTTAAAGACACTAATAGTAATAAAACCGACGAAGAATCGGTGAGTTTACAAGGTATGGAGGATGTCAACAAGGATTAGATAAATTAGATAGAATAAATCAAACGATCAAGAACCTAATCGATTTTACGGTCGATCGGAATTTTTTATGGTCGATTGAATATGGAAATATACTTATTAATTTTACGAATCTCCAAGAAGTTTACTACTTCCCAATTTGTATGTAGGAAATGCTTCAAAAAAGCATGATACATGAGAAACAAAAACCAAAACAGGATCTATTTCGCAAATAGGAGATAGGTCACCCACAGCCTCTTCTTCAAAGTGTCCAATGTAATAAATCTCTCAACTTTTAAGCTCCTCAAATTATCACAAGTGAGGGAATTTTTGGCTGGTGAGAGAATTTTGACAATGTCTTGAGAGAAATTTTGATTAGCGGGATTTAAATTACTGGTCAAACACAAAATCACTCGTAAAAAGAGGGTTCTGTTTTGAAACGACCAAAAGATAATATGAATTGGAAACAGCAACAATACTATCTAACAATCGTTTATCTGGAATGATGACTTCCATCATCAACACATTCGAAGTTATCATAGATCCAGCGATTTAAGCGTATCTTTTAGCCCTACTCCCACTCCAGAAGGCTTACAATGTAATCCTCACCATTTGCAAAAGTACCTTACGTCATCATCGCGAGGCTAATCTAAAATTAAAAAATATTCGCATTGCGCCGCGCGTAATGCCTAAGGTTGCAAGGGACTAAGGAATACCCTCTAAATCCACCACGTTCAACATAAGCCGTAGATATGTCGAAAGTTTGACCACCATATTTAAGAATGAAGTATAAATACACTAATTTTCCAAGAAATTTACATTATTGAACCAGTTTTATTGCTTATAATTGAGTTGATTCGGCAATTTTGCACCCAAATCAAACTAATTTATTATTATGTCAAGAAATACTTCTATGGATATTGACGATAAGTATGATCCCTCCATTTCTGTAAAGGAAAGTCATGGGGTCGCATTCGATATAGAACGTGATGGGGCAACCTCTAGGAGACAACGTCGACTTTCTATTCATCGTCGACTTTCTGAAAGTTCCTTTGGAGAAAAAGTGGCTCCAGAGACTGTTTTACCAATCGCTTTTCGGACCTTCTCTCACACTATTGATGATGCTGAATCAGCCGTTCATTCTGAAGATATTTCTCCTCAAGTGCGACAATTTGCTGACAAAATTTGGCACATTGTTCTGCCTGATATAGTAGCTACTGAGTTACATACTTCTTTGGAAATGGGGTTATCTGCTGCTCAGTTTGCTGAATCAAAAAAGAAGCATGGTGCAAACATTCAATCCAAACCTTCTAAAGGCTTACACCGAAAAATCTTCTTTTATTTTTTTGGAGGATTCGGTACTTTGCTTATGGTTGGTGGAATTTTGTGTTGTATTTCATGGAAACCATTAGGTGACCCACCTGCCGTTGCCAATATTGCTCTTGGTGTGGTGTTGTTTATTGTATTTATCGCTCAGGCTATTTTCAATTTTGTTCAGGACTTTTCTTCTTCAAGAGTCATGGAATCTATTCAATCAGTTATGCCCTCGGATACAAGAGTTTTGCGTGATGGTCAAATTCATTCAGTCTCAGCCAAAGAATTGGTACCTGGTGATATTGTCTTGTTAGAAATGGGTTCGAAAGTTCCTGGTGATGTGCGTATATTTGAACACAGTCCTGATTTGGCGTTTGACCGATCTGTTTTAACTGGTGAACTGAAACCAATTCATGCTTCTGCCAAACCAGTCCTCAAAGGATCTAATTACTTGGAAGCTAACTGTATCGCTATGCAAGGTACCTTTTGTGTTATGGGTACTGGTCGTGGAGTTGTCGTGGGTACTGGAGACGATACTGTTTTTGGCCAAATTGCTAAGGCTTCTGCAGCACCTGTTCATGGTCTTTCTCCATTGCAAAAGGAAATCTTGAGATTTGTGCTCATTACGGTAGGCATTATTATTGCTTTGATTGTATTGGTGTGTATTCTTTGGGGTGCCTGGTTAAAGCATTCTTATCCTGATTGGATTTCAGTCCCTACTTTGATTGTTGATATTGTATCCGTTGCTGTTGCGTTTATCCCAGAAGGATTACCAATTTCATTGACGGCTTGTTTGATCATTACAGCCGGAGTTATGAAAAAGAATCAAATTTTGTGTAAATCTTTATCAGCCGTGGAAACATTGGGCGCTGTAAGCGTTCTTTGTTCTGATAAGACTGGAACATTGACCAAAAATCAAATGTTTGTCACTGATTGCACATTGGGGTTTGAAAAAGTTCGACCCTATTTTCTTGATGATATTGAAGAAAAGCAAGAACCGATTCAAAACATTGATGGAATTTCTCAAATCCAAACGGTTGCAGCCTTATGTAACTCTGCACAATTTGATCCAACTACGAAACACCTTCCTCTCAAAGAAAGAAAAATCCAATCCAATGCCACTGATCAAGCTATTTTGAGATTTGCCGAAAGTATATACCCTACTGATGATACAAGAAATGGATGGAAATTGAGAGGTGAGCTCCCATTCAATTCAAAAGTCAAATTTATGGCAAGATTGTACCTGCCAGAAAACAGGATTTTAGCTCATGATATTGGCGTTCCAGAGAAAACTTACTTATTCACCATTAAAGGTGCCCCCGATGTTTTACTTTCCAGATGTACTCACACTCTTTCTGGATCAACTAGGGTTCCTTTAACAGCCAATATGCTTGAAAAGGTCACTGCCACTCAGAGAGAATGGGCCAGTGCTGGTAAAAGAGTTGTTTTGCTTGCATCTGCCACTGTCAAAGAAGGTGAAGAAGCATCGAATCCCGACTTCTGGTTTGATCCAGAATCAACTTCTGCTTTCTTAACATCTCTTTCTACCTCAAACCTCACCCTAGTTGGACTCGTTGGGATAACTGATCCTCCTAAAGATGATATTTATGACGTTGTCAACACTCTTCGTGGTGCTGGAATTAAGTTGGCAATGGTTACCGGAGATTTTGAATTGACCGCTGTGGCTATTGCTCGTTTGTGTGGAATTGTCACAGCCAAAGATGTCGATTTGGCTCTGCAATTGCGATCACAAGATGGCTTTGGTGATCCCAAAATGAAAAACAAGGATGTGATTGAGAGGGCCATCGTCGTTAATAATTCTGATATCAATGGTTTGACCGATGAAGAATGGGAAGTGTTGACCAGATATCAGGAGATTGTGTTTGCTAGAGCTACACCAGAGCAAAAACTTAGAATTGTGGAGAAGTTTCAAGCACAGGGAAATATTGTTGGAATGACTGGAGATGGTGTAAATGATGCCCCATCATTGAAGAAGGCCGATGTAGGAATCGCTATGGCTGATGGGTCTGATATCGCAAAGGAAGCTGCAGATATTGTTTTACTTCAATCATTCTCTTCAATTGTTGATGCATTGAAGTATGGTATTCTAGTATTTGAAAACTTACGTAAGACAATTGCCTATTTACTTCCAGCTGGAACTTATGCAGAGTTATGGCCAGTGTTACTTAATGTTATTTTTGGATTACCCCAAGCTTTATCATCTTTCAATATGATTCTCATCTGTTGTTTGACTGATTGTGCTGGTGCCATTACTTTGGCTTATGAAAAGCCAGAGAAGAATTTGTTACTCAAGAAACCAAGAAGTGTCACTGGTGAAAGGCTCGTGGATTGGAGATTATTCTTACATTCCTACTTTACAATCGGTACTTATTATGCATTTACTTCGATGCTTGTTTGCTTTATTAACTTCCAAAGGCACGGAATTCCATTCAAATCTCTATCTCTTTCTTACGGAGACTATGGTTCAATTGATGCGAACAAAGTAACTGAGGTGGGAAATGTGTCTTCTTCAATCTACTTTATCAACTTGGTGATTATGCAATTCTTTAATTTGATGGCAGTTCGTACTAGATCTTTATCAATTTTCCAACAGCCACCAATTTTAAATAAGGCTACTAGAAATTACTTGATGTTTGCAGCCATGGCTTTCGCACTTGCGGTGACATTCTTATTCAATTACATTCCATGGTTCAATACCAACTTAGGTACCGCCCATCCTCCGGTAGAATATTATTTCATTGCAGTTGGTTTTGGGGTAGTTGTTTTGATCTACGATGAAACCAGAAAGTATTTTGTACGGAAATATCCAACCGGACTACTTTCAAAAATGGCTTGGTAGGAGGACATATATGTGTATTATTTAATATATACAAGCTTTTTTAAACATAAAGGGTTACTTCATGTAGGTCATAAGTATACGCAAGATATGGGATTCTGCGTACTAACGTGAGATTTTTTATACAAAATTATTTCTTGTGTTTGCATCATCTCCGATTTCTAGAAATCCCCCATAATTTAACATTGCGTTCATAGAACTATCCAATTCAAAGAAAGTACCAACATCAAACATTGAGGTAGGGCCCGGTGTAGTGATTGTTTGATTGTTGTTGGGATCACGTTTGATGGCAATCATTTGCATCCACATATTATCAATCAGCTCACTTGAATGAGGGATTTCGTTTGAAATGTCCGATTCTACGTCACCAAAATCCATTACAGGTTCATTAGTTGGTGGTGGATTCTGTAAATTTATGGATTGATTCAATGGGCTTGGTTCGGTGGGATTTATTATCTCTTGAGTATTGGATTGATATTTCTCAACTGTTTCGAGCTTAGGTGCTTTTGGAGCTTTTATAGAATTAAACATATCACTAAAAATGATCACCAATTCATCGACCATCTTATCATTGAATTTCCAATCGAATTGATTCATTCTAAACAAATTTTCTCGGTAAAACTTATTGTCTGTCATGATCCCAAGAGTGAAGGCACTCATTTTTACATTTCTCCAGGCAGAAAAAAATCGGGCACTCAAACTAGAATATGATTTTTGAATCAACTTTTCACATTTTACTACGTATTGATCCAATCTAGTTAATCGAAAAATGTCTTCTCTTCTACCTTCATGGCTGAAAGCTCCTCGAGACTCCCAATGTGATTGGTTCAAGGTTAACGCATAACGAACTCTTAATACAATAGACGATACCACGATAAAACTTTTGTGTAATGCCAGAAGTAAAGAGGGCATTATAGTTAAATTCGTTGTGCCCTCGAAAATTTCAGCACTATGATTCAAAAACTCCTCCGAATGAAGTACCATTTCTCCAACTCCTATTCTAAGAGCTTTCTTCAAGTAATAAAATGCGAAATCAAAGTTTTTCATACTCATATAATACATGAAAAAGTGGAAATAGATCGAAACAATAAAGTTGTTAACAGAGAAATAAAGACAAATGTTGGTTACCCTGACAAACCCCTTTTGTGAGGCTAGTTTCCCATTGATAAGTGAACGCATTGATCCACACTCTGTAAAATAAACAGTTTCAAGTTGGGCAACTTTTTCGGCGAGATGAATCATATTCACATCTCCTTTAATATTCAAAATATCATGCACTAGTTGATGAACATTCACAAATAAACCTTCAAATTTAGGAAACACTTGTTGAACAATGTCTTGTTCGGTTCTTTCATCTAATATATTGGAATTGCCTCTTCTATAAAATGGACTTTTCGTATCAAACATATGATCATAAATAAGAAGAGGGGTACCATTATCCATTGAATTAATTAAATCGTAAGTTTTCAAAAGATGCCATATTTTACGGCCCAAATTGTTCTGCCTTTCATCGTTACAAGAATCAGGGAAGTTATCAGGTTCTCTATGGAAACCAAGCGATATAGCCATTTGAATAAGTGTCCCATTGAAGATTTGAGCATCGCCATCATGACTATCGCCATCTTCTGGTGCTACATTGTGATAGAATCTTACCAAAAATGCTAATTGCAAAATTGTTAAATCACCACCTTTAAGAATATTGAATTGATTTAAACAAAAATGGGCAGCTTCTACAGTTTCCATAATCACAGGATTTTTCAAAATGAATCTAATCTTTTGAATCTCTGGCAGATTATCAGTGCTCTTAATTTTATTTTGATTTTCGGTCTCCAAAGCATTAAGGAAAGAAAGGTAACCAAGACGAATCACTAAAAGCAATATTCCAAGAGTACCATAATCCAATTTTTTTTCAAGTCGAATTTTAATCCTTTTCCGATTATCAAACTCTTGTGCTCCAATGATGTGGGTGACATCTTCACGGAAACATTCTTCATCTATAACTGGACATACTGGATATACTACATCAAAAAACCTTTGAATAAGTAACCAAATGATCAGTTGAACGGGGAGAATCAACTCAATTTTATCCAAAAATTCGAGATCTTCATGGATTTCACCAGTGTAAAATGAGAGGCCCAATGATGCACATTTAGCATTGATAGATTCCTTGGCTTGAACTATTTTATTTGCAGTTTCTGGTAAATTATGCTTCTTATTACCCAATGGTTCCATGTTGGTGATTCCGAATGCATCCTGCATTTTTTTACTGAAATGCTTTTCTAAATTATTGGCATTTGGATCGGCGCTGAACAATGTTTCTTTGGGCAATTCTTTCTTTCTCTCATGAATATTTGTCCAGAGGAAACTTAAGGCCTTATCCTTTCTGAGAAAGGCGTACCAAGAAAGGGGACCGCTATTACCTCTTCTACCGTGTTTATCGTAAACAGAGGTGTACTCAGCATAAAAGTTGAGCGAGTCGGTAGGGGAAGAAATAGGATTGAATCCCATAAGAGAATCAAGATCTGTTTTACCGTAAATGGTATTAAATATACTTTCAGGAGAATAGCTTACAGTGGTAGATTTAGGTAAATAATTTGTGGGGGAATAGGTTGGTTGCATAGGTATGGAATTTCTTGGTTCTGAGATTGAGGAAGTAGTAGGGAAGTTATTTAAGCTAGGAGCGGAGTATTGTGTCGGGAAGGAGGATGTTGAGGAATTGAAGCCTACATCTGGACGCATGGAGCTCAAGGGTAAGTTTGGCTCAGAGTGCCTATTCAGGGGGAGAATACGGGATGAATCATGAGATAAGCCATGATCATTTTCGGAGGATATGGGACTGATTTCAATGCTGTTCAGAGTAGAACCCGAATGGCCAGCTACTGAGTTCTCTATGCTTCTGATTTTGTCTCTGATTCGTTTGACTTCCTGCTCCAAGTCTGACCTGGTACGTAAGTCTTCATTATTCGACGCAATGGTATCTGAAGATGGCTTTTTGGGTTTATCCACGGGGATGAGCGGCTTGTAGATACACTCGGATTTTTTGTACTTTTTACAACTCAGACAAGGATTACCCTTATCACATTTGACTTTCCGAACCCGGCAGAATTCACAGACTAAGGTTTGTCTAAGTCTTCTACGTTTAGCCGTCTCAGTCATGACTTTAAGCAATGAGAAGCAGTTCAAAAAAACACTGAGGAGGATCTATCAGTATGCGATGAAGGATGGCAAAAAAAATAACAAATAGGCACTTCAGTGCATGATAAAATAATAATCCAGGGCTAACACAATTAGATAGGGTAGTTAAGGAACCCGGTGAGGAAAAGAGTTGGAAGAAAAACAGAAGGTTTGTATTTTATAATTGTTATGTAGAGGTGCTAATGATGGAAAAAAATTGGAGGTTTTGACAGTATTTGATTGCATTTGGCGGACAATTGGAGAAACGTTCCCACTGATATACGTAGAAAAAAAAAGAAGTGCATGAATCGTTCGAACAGCTGCGGCTGGATAGAAATGCTGCTTCAAGCTGAAGGGAAGTCGAACCGAAGGGTACTGGAACAAAGAAGGGTTTACGTAGAAGCCATGTTAAATTGAATATGTTCCACACAAACGGGCTCTGAGTCTATCTGAAGGAAAAGAAATATCATGATCACTCAATTCTATTCAGGTTCTGCTCTGTTCACATTTTACTTTATTCAGAATCTACTGTTTGTAGTCTGCTCTTGATTACTAACAGGTAAGGCTCTTACTGCAGTGGTTACGTCTATTGAAGCCAACGAAACTAAAAAGTGCGAGTTTTGCATGAGAAAGAAAGAATGAAGTACAATAAAAGCCAACTGGTGAGATGGATGAAAGATACAAGTAAAAGGGCATTCGAGTGTCTTGGAATCTTAGTAAAATAGAATCGATTACAGAAACTCTACCGCCTTCTCAAATATCCTCGAAAATCTCTATAAAGAATGGAAAGAGGGGTAAAAAAAGGTTGCATACTATTTTCATACATCAATTGTTGCTATTATTACTCAACGCGGATTAATTGAGATTTTCGAGATTACCTTCAGTAAATCCGGGGACGACTGCTATTAGTAGAGTAAGGCAAAAATACCAGTACATGTCCATCAATTTCAATAATAGTCGTATTTAAATATTTCTATATGTTATAGAAGCAATAAGAATTTAACTAAAGCATCAATGAAAGTTTCCTATAAACCAGTACATTCCAAATTTATTGTAAGACCTTCTATTATTACTACCTACTATTCCAATTCCCACCTTCAGATAAACTCCCCTGCATACGCCCCCCCTTATCACCTTGTAGACAGCCCCACTGCTATTTTCCCTACACTAACATGTCCAAAGAGCAGTTTCTCATCCAAGTGATCCAGGGAGCTCTCGTGGACCTTGGGTATCTGCGCGTTGCTGGGATACTCAGTAGTGAAGTTCAGAAAAAGGCTGGGTCAAGAGATCCTTCATCCCAAAATGACCCCATCACGTACTCGCACACTGAATCCGGGGCAACTTCCGGACCAACCACTGAGGATGAATTTTATAAACTAATTGTTGCTGATCCTTCTAATGAAGATCATGTTACATTTATTCAACTGTTGATTCATGGAGAAGATGTAGATGTTCGATTTAAAACTTTAGATCACTCTCTGCTTGTCCTTTGCTTGTATTTTTTACAGAGACTTAGATTTCTTTCAGCAATTGTAGATTTGAGTTTGGGCTCAGGCAATCAAACAGAACAATTGTTACGATTTTTAAAAGCAGAGATGTTATCATTGATTGATGAACCTGATTTCTTTCAATATAGTGGTCTCTCCAAAGAGAAGGAACTGTCAAT
Source organism: Kurtzmaniella quercitrusa (assembly GCA_030570095.1). NCBI lineage: Eukaryota > Fungi > Ascomycota > Pichiomycetes > Serinales > Debaryomycetaceae > Kurtzmaniella > Kurtzmaniella quercitrusa. Next base: position 37,280 of record JAJLUZ010000007.1, on the reverse strand, counting down.
TTTATTGCCCTTGCTTATGCAATCACCAATAAGTCCGGATTCACTCCCTGCGGTAATGTTCACGGCAAATGTACTCTTGGTTGAACCGGAGGTGGCACAATTGGCTGCTTCCACCATTCAACAGACTATTGCAGCTCAAATTCTGGTAAGAGAGGCCGTTTTTCGAAAGCTCCATTGGATTTTATCGTACCAAATTGCTCCCTTGTTCGGCAAAGAACCAGAATTGCCCAGTGTTCCTCATAATTTCTTAGAAAGACTCGTTTATCAGGCAGCATTATATCAAAGAACCGCTTCCACTCATTACTTGCCTCCAAGAAACCCTGAGAAGCCTTTTGGTGAGTGGTTAGTCCTGCTGGCTTTTAACAGAAGAGAACCTCCATTAAGTGAAGCAGAATCTTTACAACATTTCTCTAGTAATCTGCAAGCAGATCTAGATGCCTTCTACAAAGAATCATTCCCCGATAAACTCTTATTCTCTCTTCAAGAACACACTGATGAAGTTTGGTTTGCCAGATTTCTGCCTTCGGGTCGATTTTTGGTGACTGGATCTTTGGATGGCAAACTCATCATATATGACGTAAGTATGGACTTCCGAGTATTGGCAACTCTTGAACTGGATGATTCACAAGAAGCCGAAGCGTTACTCTCTTCTGGATCGAGTCGAAGAAGTGAACCAAGTCAACAAAGAGCAATAATTTATTGTTCTTGGGATCTATCCGAGAGTTATTTGATATCTTGTGGTCTCGATACAATGGTTAGAGTATGGGATGTTACTACTATCACACATCCGGTGGGGAAAATCGCCAGCTCCATGAGTGAAAGACATGCATCAGCTCGTCTTGTTCTGTGCTTTACCTTGGGTGAAAATATCAGGACATGGACCTGTGAGTTTCTTCCTCTGGGGCATCGTATCGTGGTGGGATCACCTGATAAGCACTTAAAAGTGTTTGATCTTTACGGAAACGAGCAATATGACTTTTTCATTGATTCAGAGGACGTTGTATTGGATGAAGAAACTTCTTTATCTTCAGTAAATGCAAGTACCACTGTTCTGGATATTCTTCATCGTTCAAGGTCAGATTCTTCTTCAGGAGCTACCACCATTTCCAGCAGATCTTCATTCAATCGAGTTTGTGATGTTTCCATCACCCCAGATGGTAAATACTTGATGGCTGCCAATAATGACAAACTGATTTACTTTTATTCGGTGCCAGATTTAGATTCTACTAATTCCAAACTGAAAGTTTTGGCACAAATTTCACTCAGTGGTAAACTCACTCTGTGTTCAACCAGTTCAGATGGTAAGTATGTACTCATTTCAGTTTCTCCAGATCAACATCAAGTATGGGACATATCACAATTATCAGTCACTGGAAAGCCAATCTTAACGGGCAAGTACATAGGTCACCGCCTGGGACAGTATATTATTCGGCTGTCATTTGGGTATAGCAATATTAATGGAAGAGGTGAAGAATTGGTTTTAAGTGGCAGTGAAGAGGGCTACGCGTACATTTGGAAACTTCATACCGGCCAGTTAATCACCAGAGTCAAAGCTCATCAAGGACTCTGTAACTCGGTGGATTGGAATAGAGGGTATAGGCCAAAGAAGTCCGGTAGAGACTACGGGTTATTATGGTGTTCTGTTGGGGATGATCATCTTGTGAATATTTGGGGGCCAAAGGGATGGAAAAAGTGATGAAGAAGTGACTAGAACAATGAATAGAGAAGATGTGAAAACAGTAGCTTAAAATTACAATTGCTAACATAATATATAGAGTGATGAACAGCATAATAAGTTACCTCGTTAGTTAGTGTTTCTCCTCTTTTCCTCCTGGTCGGTGTTTATACGATTTTATACGTGAAATACCATGTATCTGATCTATTTAACTACAACTCATCGTGAGCGTTCTCCTCAGCATCTTCAACTGGAGCATCTTCGGAAGTAGCAGCAGCTTCAGATTCTCTGCTAGCCTTGGCCAGCTTTAACTTTTCAATATCAACCTTCTTTCCACCGGAAGTTTGAAGGAATTCGATCAAATCTTCAACTTCTCTCTTTCCGTCAAAGGTAATAAACTTCTTCTTACCAGTAGCAGGGTCAACTTCACCGGCTGGATACAACACTAAGGTTGGGTAACCTTCAATGGTGAAAGGAGTGGCAACGTCGTTAGCAGTGTGATCAATGTCAGCAATGATAACTTCAGCATCTGGTAAGTTGGAGCCATAAATGCTGGCCAATTCTTCCCATTTTGGTGCCAAGGTCTTACAGTGTCCACACCATGGAGCATAGTACTTGACAAATACATCCTTGTCTTGGTCGTAAATGATCTCATCGTGGTTGTAAGTGACCAATTTTCTAACAGATTGAGCAGCGATCTCTTCTTCAGTTGGAAGATCTTCAGACTTAACGATTGGGGTGAGCTTTCCGTCAAAGTAGTCGGCAACAAATTGTGCAATAACTTCATCAGAAGGACCTTCGGGGTATTCGGTTTGGTTAACACCAAACTTCTTGTTATCCCAAAGTTCTTGGATAGAGAAAAATGGAACGACATCTGGGTCCATGTTTAAGACCTCAGCGTGACGACCAAATTGAACGGAATCTAAGGAAACGAAATTCATCTTACCTCTATACTTCTTACCCAATTTGTTGAATCCAGCTTCAACGGCAGCTTTTTCTTCTGGAGTCTTGTAGAAATAATAAGCAATTGGCAACACGGAGTTCATGTAAGATTGGTAAGTGTGTTGGTTAATTTCACCAAAATATGGGAGCAGTTCAGTGTCGATAAACTTGGTCAAAGAGTCTGGGGTAAATTCTTCAATAAATTCAGTGACGTCGGACAAATCGCTTGGACGGACAAGGAAATATTGTGGGACCTTTTGCAGGAGCTTGACACCAATACTCTTGGCAAAATCAGCAACGATGTTCTTAGCAGAGATGGAAAGAGACTTGAGTTCTTTACGCTTAGAGTTTGCGATCTCAGAGAAAGTGGTGTTGAAAGTAGCATCCTCGAAGCTTTCAGGTAAGATTTGGACCAAGAATGGCTTTTCTTGTTCAGTAAACCATGCGGTGAATTCTTCGAGGGTAGATGGTTCAGAGACGGAAGGTAAAGTCAAGTCAATGACATATTCAGCAATACCTTCGGCGTTTCTTGGACCTTCGTAGTCAGAAACCGAACCAGATTGGAAAACCTTAAGAGTTGGGTAACCCTTAACTCCCAAGCCTTGACAGAACTCTTGGTCATTGTCACAGTCTAATTGAGCAAGTTTGATGTTTGGGTGAGAGGTGGCCAAAGAATCAGCAGCCTTAGAGAACTCTGGGGCAAGCATCTTACAGTATCCACACCAAGGGGCAAAGAATTCGGCCAACACGAGAGGGTTTTCCTTTACAAAGTCTTCGAAATCAGCGCTAGTCAATTGAACAACAGCGGAGTTAGGATCAGCAATGGCTGAGCCATCGGCTGGGCCACCTGCCTGAACGGCAGCCAAAAGAGAGGCCAAAGCGGTAACAGAAAATTGCCAGAACTTCATGCTAGTAGTTTTCTCTGAATGAAAATTATGTAGATACTACTATTATATATACGCACGCGCTTACAAATATGATACGTGTTCAAACGTGTCAGGGGGTGGGGGCACGACCTGGCTGCTGAGAGGCGTGGAAGCAAACGGAGAGATAGTATAATGAACGAGTAGAAGTTTGAAATAATACAGGTCTATGTCGAAGGCATCAATTGGAGCGAAACTATTATTGTAGTATATTGAGTTATTCACTGTTCTTGTTTGCAGTTTTGATTAATCCAAATAATTCAATAAATCCAAAGTTCCATTTCATTCTATCTTCTATTTTTTGCTATTTGTCTTCTCATGCTTAAATTGCCTCCCTTATTTTAGTAATGTTTGACATTTGCAGTCATTTTTATCGTCTTTTTAATCGCCGACGGTACTGCGGTCCTTCCGTTGCTCGAAGAGTCAGAAAATTTAATCTGGCGGATTGTATCAATTTTCCTGAACGATATTGCTGAAGATAAGTCAGACTAGACTAAATTCAATCAATCGTCCTGTCAGAATTTTTTACCTTCTAGATCTATTTCAAAGCTGTAGGAAAAAAAATGATAAGTTGCTGATACGTAATCGTTAGATTTCTGCAAATGCTAATCCACCGAGAAGCAATAGATTTTTCAACTAGCGCATTCTTGAATTGTGAGACGAAGATCATGAAAATTAAACTTCCACTGTTGGCATCTATGTTGATGCTTGTTAATGCGTGCAATAATTTGCTTCTTTCTATTAAAAATATACGGTTTAGAGTTCGTAGATGGCATTCTTTATTCTTTCGATGGCAAGTATGACGCACAGCCATGATTCTAAAGTTTCTTTGTGCTTCGTTGCATTGTGTATCATTTTCAGCGCTTGAGTCTCAACGTTCCTCGTGTTTCATAATTCGTCTGTACAATAGTCTTTGTAAGTCTTGGCTTCATCAATTTCTTCAGTAATCCCGCTTGCGATTTCCTCAAGCAAAAAACAGATAATTACGAGCTAAAGACAACGATCTTTCACTACTATCTTAATTCGGCTTTGCGGAGTCAATTATAAAATGCTGATGTTCTAACCCATCGTACATCTCAATGCTGTCTCCTTCGCATTTAGAAGCTTCTTCTTGCACGTAGTAATAATCACGAACCGTCAGATTTCGAGCCTAAATGGAGACTACTGATACTGGAAACGATATTGTATCATAAAATAATCATACTGATACATTTGTTTCAAAAAAGAACTCAAGATACTTACTATATAATAAAATTGTTTAACTTCCATATCTTTGACATGTTCTGTAAGGTTTTCATCTTCGCACCTGGAACCCCAATCTCAGAGACAAATTACGTTAATCGTTGCAACGTTGAGCGGCATATATCTTTTGAGCGCCTGCAAACAACATCTGTCATTAGAGAATATTCACCGAGAAGAAGTGTGCCTTTCATGCGTGATTAAACGTATCTCTTATCTTAAAAATCCTCTATTCGTTGAACAATTTTGCTTTCACAATTAGGTACACCAATACATCCGATTTCTAAAATTTCCGTCACCAGTCTAAATCAAATCTTAACTCCATTTTTTCTGAAAAACAACTTTACAAGCCGTCATTATATGTCATATTATCTTACTTCATTACGATTTCCTCTACATCTCTCGTTTTATAAAATACATTTCTCTATACCAGCTAGATCCCAAGAAAATCTCTCCATGTGTCCCAATTCTGTTGCTCAACATCATATATATATGTCATGGAATGACGGAGCGAACTTTGCAAGTATTGTGGGTAGTAATCATAAATCACCATAACTAATGCCCAAGTTGCAACCGCAAAATATTTCCACAGAGTATTGTATACTCCATTTTTGATGGCTTTCTTTTGTGCCTCACTCAAATCAGCGTATTTTACATCATTACCCTTACCAGTGGTAAATGTTGGTTGACGACAATGAAGGTAATTATCAAGTAGTATCTTACAACAGGCGATCAATACTCTTGAAAAGCAATAAAGAGTGATTTGGTGAGTGATTCCCGGATTGAAATAAGGGAAATGCTGTGAATAAACAATCCATGCTCCAAATGCCCCTGCTAAAATTTTGACCAGGAAGTTATTTTGTTTACCTAAAAGCTGTCCATTTTCCAAGATTTTACAAGCAGTTTTATACACAATAGCAAATGCTGCAAGAACCGAGGCATGTCCCTTAGTAGCTTGTAAAACCAGTATTAACCGTGGCTTTAAAGGCCCTGAACGGTATAATAAATTGATCACCAAAGCGTGGGAGAATCTGATTTTACCACCGTAGACAATACCATTTCTAGACAGCCGTAATATCTCTATAAAAGGCCTAGCTGTAGCCGAGTGTAAAATCCCAGACATGTCGCTAGAATTAAGTGATTAATTTGACGTTGAAATCACTCTTTGTCGAAGGTTTCAAGATGATCAAAATGAATTCAAGAACGATTGCGGAGACGGTAGGCAAATTATATGATTTAATTGCGGAGAAGTGCAGGAACACGCGAGCCAAGGTAATTATAAAGCCCTACTGGAAAAAAGCGGGAATCGGCACGAGCCATTGAAGGGCAACGAAAAGGGTTAGAGTAAACAGTAGAAAGGGATGTTTAGTAAAGGTGAATTGCTCGAGGTGGGAATTGGACATACTGGAAGGTGATAAGTCTAATTTTACTTATTCGATAGAATGAATCATTTATACTTATTAGACGTAATGAATTCCTTTACTCCAGATAGAAGATGGACAGTAAATTTGACGTAAATAGGGAGTCGTACTTTGTGTGAAAGAAATTATAGATGGATGTAGAGAGATTCGCTTCGGATGAATGAAAAACATCATTCTATACGTGGAAGAAGATAATTTGACTTTTTAAACGTAATTCTTGAACAACCTTTAGATTAATCCAATCCTTTAGATCATTCAAATCTTTTGCAGTGGTAACCATTTACACTCAACTTACACAATTGCACATTCAACGACAGAATCAACCGACTCTATACGAAAAAACCTCGGCTAAAAAATTTTTCATTCTTCGATTGTCCGACTCTTGTGACCCATCAGTACACTTTACCCTTTTTTTCCCCCTTGGTAAATGAGAGTCTTAACGGTCTTGAAATAATCCCACAAATCGTAAGCCAAAATCTCTAGACAAATTTTTCACTGACCACTCAGCTCAGAATAATTAATTTTTTTTTCCTCAAGTAGGACTCAAAAATTACTGGTAGAAATTTTTGAGACGAATTTTCAAACAAAAAAATTGTGCCAAAAAATTCAATCTACAAATTTTCAATAAAAATTTTTTGCATCTACGACTAGTGGTTAAAAATCTACCATCACCGTATTGGTCAATAATTAAAGAGGAAACCCCTGGCTACGACCTAAGTTTTCTAATAGCATTGCTTGACTCCACTCTTAAACGGTATCCTTTCCCTTTCAACTCCGCATCCAGTTATTTTTGCTGGCTTTCCACTGTTAATAGTTTGAAGCCTGATAATATCTGATAATTTTCACTTTTTTTTTGAAACCCATCAAGGAAGCGAATTCATAGGTAGTATTTAAAAAGTTTTGTCAAAGAAGTAACATCTCTACTACTCGAAGCAAGCTTACAAACATCATGCAATCATCAGCCACCATTTCATACGCCAATGCAGCAGCAAAGGCTTCGACTGATGTAGAACTGATTGTTCCAACTCAGTCTGAAGATGGAGCCACCACTACTCCCACCAATTCTACTGTTAATGAAACAGAAATTGCTACTGGGGATAATAACCCAGATTCAGTTGAAGATACTGTGCCAGCAGTCGATTCTGAGGAAGAAAAGCCTAAGAAATCGTTGGCACCAGCTCCAATACCATCCAAGTCTGTTTGGGGTGCTAGCGGAGCTGAAGATCCTTCCAAGACCATTGATGATCTGTTGTGGCCAACTGCTGAAAAGGGGGTTCAAAAGCAAGTCGAACAACAGTCTCAGCCCCAAAAATTCATCAAACCCATTACCAACAAATGGGTCCCAATCCCAGCTAAAGTGGTAATTTCAGGAAGCAAACCCGGTAGTAAGTCTCAGCCAAGAAATCGTAAGGGTAAAAAGGCTCAAGGAAATGGTGCTACTGTTAAGAAGAACAACAAGAAGAAGGAAGATGGTGACGATTCTGAGTCTATTGATGATGAGAAAAGGTCCGGTAAACAGCATATAAACGGTAAACGTTACCCCAATAATTCTGTCAATGTTAATCATGGTACTTCTCCATACAAGGGAGGTAAGCCACAAGGTTCTCAGGGTGTTCCAGTTATTCCAGGTGTTGCTGGTGTCGCTTCCCAAGGTAGAAGTGCCGGCTCTCCAGGTCAAAACCCATACTTGAACGCCACAAATGGATTCTACCACCCTCAACCATTTACCCCCAACGGATTTTCTCCCAACTCTCGTCAGTTCCGTGCCAACAGTGGTGCCAACAATGGTCAAAGAGGTGCAGTACCATCATACCCAATGAACGGGTACGGATTTTATCCTCAAGTACAAATTCCTCCTCCAATTTCGCCAAAGCAAGATCCTGAACAAGCTTTAGTTCAACAAATTGACTACTATTTTTCATTGGAAAATTTGATCCGTGATTTCTATTTGAGAAAGAACATGACTGAGGATGGAGGTTGGGTACCATTGGGGTTGATTTTAGAGTTCAAGAGAGTGAAGATCATTATTAATGGGATTCAAAATCTGAGTGAAACACCATTGGATGTCAATGTGATTGTGAAAAATGCTCTTGAATCATGTGTTAACCTTGAAGTAAGATACTTGAACGGAGTCACTGAAGATGCTGCCGTAATCGCTGATATTGAATTGAGAGTGAAAGACAACTTTTCTCAATGGTTGTTGCCCAGCCAATGAGTGAAGCTATTGAGTTTTATTTTTATACCTGATAAGCTGCTTTTATTATCTAAGCAAAACAAAGCATAAATATTTATTACGAGACAGACAGAGACAGAGACAGAGACAGAGACAGAGACAGACGCAGACGCAGACGCAGAGGCAGAGGCAGAGACAGACGCAGACGCAGACGCAGAGGCAGAGGCAGAGACAGAGACAGAGACAGAGACAGAGACATAACAAATAAAGGTTGAAAAATTTAGAAGCAACCAACTTTAACGTCTAATGATTGAAACAGATTCGGCAGATCGATAAAGAGATATTCCAATGGCAAAAAAAATCCAAAAAAAGAGCAACAGAACCATTGATACAAAAAAAGGAGACACATCTGGATTTTACCACTGAGTCAGCTAGCCTACTATCATGGTCATATTTAGCATGCTACCCAGTAGCAGTAGAGAGGTGAGCAGAGAAATAATATAAGACAGGGGACACACAAAGTATAGAAAGAGAGATTTTATGAGACGCTTGAATCAAGCACTCTTTGTAGATAGAATGAACTGGGTCATTATATGGGGCTTTGAAGAAAATAGTCGATTGATTATTTGTATTACATAAATACATTGATCGAGTGATCAAATATAGGCCCCAATGAATATCCCTCCGAATTTCACTTCTTTTGTTTATAGGTAATGGAACGCTGCACCTTATACGTGAACTGTAAATTTAGTCGTCATTGGTATCATCAATGGTTTAAAGCACAAATGGTTTTGGTTTTCTTCGAAATAGCTTCTCGAATCCCTAAATTACTACATGTGATACAATGTTATCTATTTATCTATGATATCTATATTTGCTATTTCTATTGTATCTATGATTAATCTGCTATGTCTATTGTATTTATAATTAATCCACTATCTCTATTGTATCTATTATATGCTAACTTTAATGACGGTCATTAAATCTTTATCTTTGTATGCTATTATATGGGTTTTTTTGGTGAAGGCTGATATTAAGCGCCAATCTTTAAGTCCTTCGATGAGAGCAGTAGCAGAAATCATATTACCACTCCAAGAGATTTTATTATAAGTCTCCAATTCCCCTTGAAATGGACACTCATAGCTGCTAATGTACTCGTCTAATTTACGAACTATCAGATCTGAATTTATAATGGCAAGATTAAGGTATTCGTAAGTGGCGTAAGGATCATCAAAATTGATTGATTTCGCGAGCAGGCATTTCGATTTTTCACAGGAGGGAACAATAGTTTCAAGGGCAAACTTAGTACCTAAATGTTGCAAATTTGATCCAATTATAGATATGTTCACCACGGGGAAAATATGTTTCAATGTGTAGTTTAATTTCGATTGTTCCTGAGGGGTGATAGTCTTTAAATATATCTTAATTTTGTACCCAAACGTAGCGTAGTTTTTCGAACCGTGGCCCAGTTTGGTATGGGGTAATTTCTTTATTTCCACGGCTTTGGAGGGCTGAAATCCGGGCAAAGTCTGGTACAGGTTCTGATCGAACTGCATCACTAGTTCTAAATTGGTTATAGAAAGATGATTGTATAAAAACCCATCATTTTCTGACGGATTAACCTCTACGATATGCAGCTCATCGAGTGAGGATAAAAGTGCTGGAAGATCATGAAAATTTTCACTGTACAAATAATTGCTGGTTAATTCTGCTTCTCCAAGTACTTGAACTCTTCGATATGGACCAGACTCCTTAAGGGCGGAGAGATTAGTACTTATCTTCATTAGAATTTACTCTAAAAAACTCTACAAAATTATTTTTCAAGTGGTTGATATTACTGTGATGATATATGCAGTATATACTAGGTAATAATAGTACTAATAGGGTTAAGATAGAAAATCTACTTACCCAAATATTGGTACCTAAATATAAGACTTACCAATTGGTAAGATTCTTTTCAGCTTCACCAAAGACAGATTCACCTTCATTATCTACTGAAACGACAAAATCTTGCCAATTGGTGAAAAGTTCGACATCTTGAGCGTATCTCTCTGGGATCTCTCTTTGTAAAAACGTAGTACAGTAGTCTCCAATGATTTCAAACTCCAAAAGGAAAGCATCATGACCCTCGGGAGAGTCTAATTTCTTTAAGGTTGAATTCGGAATATGGTCACCCAAAAGTTGCTGTTCAGAATATGTGAAAAGACCATCAGATTGGATACCTACTATCAAATGAGGCTTTTTTAAAGTATCTAAATAAACTGGAAGTGGGTCTTCATTTATAGGAATATGAAGATCATCGATTCGACAATCACCACGGGTTATATCATGAGTATCAAGTTTCCTGGATACAGAAATGTAGCAGTTTGCATCAAAACGGTTGACAAATTTGGATCCCTGATATCTCAAATACGATTGAGCCGTAAAATAAGTCTGTAATTTACCAGAAGATCCTAATGAACCATTATTCGATTTAAGTTTAGCTCCTTCATTATGACTCAACCAATTTTCTTCATCTTTCGTTCTTGGAGCCCAAATGGTTTCATTAGTTTCAGTTTCACCCTTTTTTTCTTGAATAGAGGTGGGCAATTTACGGCCAAATCTGGTTTCAAATGAATTGCGAGATCTATAAGTCAATAAGGCGGCCATTCTGGCAGCACTAAGACCAGAAATTGGTGGATCCAGTTTTCTTTCATAATAGTAACCTTCATCATAATTTGGGTCACTAAAAATGCATTGTCTTTGAGTTTCATTCCAAGAAATACACCAGGCCGATGCTCGAGCAGATGTTGCTAGAGCAATGACGGATTTGACATAACTAGAATCATTGAAAGTTGCCAGAAACTCAAGAGCAACCATTCCACCCATGGATCCACCAATGACGGCGGCAATACTTTTGACACCCAATGAATCCAAAATGAGTTTTTGAATGGCCACATCATCTTTGATCGTAACAAGTGGGAACAGAGGTCCATATGGTTTACCAGTGGCCTTATCTATAGTCACTGGAGAACACAGACCATAGGGGGAACCAAGCAAATTAATGCAGATAATAAACCATCTTTGTGGGTCAAAAGTCTTCCCAGATCCTAAAAGAGGTCCCCACCAATCTTGAACATCAGAGGATCCAGTGAAAGCATGACAAATGAGTAAAACGTTATCCTTGGTCGAATTGAGGCGACCCCAGGTTTTGTAGGCCACGGGAAAATTTTTAAGCACTCCGCCAACTTCCAAAGTGAACAGAGGGATTTCAACTATGGTTTGACCAGGTACCAATTTAGCAAATTTATTGGAAGCCCTTTGCTCGTCGGTTATGTCTGGGTATACCGGGTTGGACATCGGGTCGGGTCGGTGAAAAAAAGTAAGGAATTTGATAGAAAAGCAATAAGCTTGCAAGTAGTTTGAAGATTTGAATATAGAGTTGGGGTCAAATCCAATTGAAAATCAGTATAATACAAAGTGCTTGTGGATACTGAACATAGGAACGATGTAAACTCCGGATTTGTATGAAAAAGTGTGGCTAAATGATCTTTAAGAGAAGGGAAAAATGAGTCAATGAGCCAGGGCGAGTCAAAAAAACGTGATTCGCATCTTCTCGTGATCAGCATCAGATTTCACTATAAACTCTGTGACAGATGATGGTGGCGGAACGGCTGAAGGCATTGAAAATAGGGATGGTTTAGTAGTAGATGTACAGTAATATATATTACGTTCAGATATCATTGTTTTCGATTATCGTCCCTTTCGCTTCTCTACTTTATCTGATCTTGTCGTCAATTCAAGTGCATATCATCTGAATTTTTTGTCACCTTTTAATAATTTATCCTCCATCTGATCTACAGGTTCATTTATAGTATCGTAAATTCATATATCCAACTTCTATTACCTCACCTCAATCGCATCCAACTCGTCGTCATTCAAACTCAATGCATCCTCATCATCGTCTTCATCATCTCTAATCATAGGTGTGTGTACCTCATAATTTTTGGCATAATCACTCTGTCTAGAATGCAGCACATTACCGGCGTATTCGAGCTCAGAATATATACATTCAATTGCAGTAGTAACTCCATCTTCAGCCCGAATATGCTCACCTATTTTTTTGGCTTTCTCTATGATGTGTATATCGGTAGTAACAGTGGTTAAAGCTTTTGATAATGATTCTTGATTCATATGCTTCAAAGAAACCCCAACTCCCAAATCTTCAATTCTGGTTGCAAAAAAAAATTGGTCTCCAAAAAATGGTTTGATGATTGTGGGGATTCCCGCTCTTAATGAGGCTCCAGTGGTACCAGATCCTCCATGATGTACGCTTGCGTCGATATTTTTGAAAAGCCAGTCGTGAGGAATATTGTCTGTCTCATATATACAAGAGGGAAGTTCTTCGTCTTCGTCTTCTTCGTCTTCTTTTTTCTCGTCATATACTTCTTCTTCATCTTCTTCCTTCACTTGTTCATTTTCCCCGCTATTTTGCTTTTCACTATTGGCTTCTTCAGTCGAATCTTTACTACCACTTTCATTGCCTTCACTGTCATTACTCTTATCAGATTTGCCCTCTTGGTTGTCCTTTTTATCAAGTCGATCGGACCATCCTTTGTTTAAAATACAACGAACGTCAGCATCGAGTACTCCTTCAATAACGGATTTAGTCATTTTCTTTGCATCTTGAACCACAATTGATCCAAATCCAATATAAACGATTTTCTTTTTGTCTCTCCTTGCCTTCTCCATGAATTCGATAAGTTTTTTCGGTGGTTCATATGCTCTGTTTTTGATAGAACTTTCGTCTAAAAACCAATACCCAGTAACTTTGACCCAATCTGGAAAGTCTAAAGCTGGAGGGAAAACACTAGGCGAAATGTTATAAAGAAAAGGAATTTTTCCCTGTTGAAGTTTAGCTAAGTTTGTTCGTGGTATCCCAAGTTCATTTACTCTCCATTTGTTAACTTGACGATTGATTCCTTTCCAAAACACTGTTTCGAAAAGCACATGTGAGATATAGTTGTAAGAACCACCTATTTTTTCGCCTGGTACAAAAAAAGCATGAGGATATGCCCTGGTCTTTGTCCATGGCATGGTAAATGCTCGGAAGTATGGAATTCCCAATGCCTCGGCTATGTGAATTCCAGCCATAGCCGATGGACTTTCGATAAGTATATCAGAGTTTTTGCATGCTTCCCAACTCGTCCATAATAATTCTTTGATCCATGTACGGAATCTACTCGATGCATCTTTTAAAAATGATACCAGGAACCCACCGTGTGACACCATTAAATCCATTAATTCGGTGGGATCGCCCGCAATAACTTTATATTTGATACCAAACGATTCCACCCAATCTTTAAATTCAATGTGTGAGACAATGGTAACTTGATGACCTTCTTTTTTCAAACCTAGAGCTAACGCAACATAAGGTTGTACATCTCCCCGCAGTCCTATAGTCAATAGTGTAACTCTATATGAAGAATTAGGACGAACCTCTGTTTTATGGAATGGTGAATCTTCTAAAATAATTGGGATAGGGATACCTGCTGCAGCATTTATTCGATCTTCGAAAAGTTTAATTCTAGCATTTTCAAGTGCATTAGACTCAGTGGAGTGAGAGTCGTCTTTATTATTATCATGTTCAAGTTCATCTTCGTGAATCATATTTGGCACTTCAACTCTTTCTTCGATTTCCTCCGGATTCTTTTTCAGTTGTTTTTCAAGTAGTTCAAAACAGTCAGTTCGATGAAGTTCAGATCCAAACTCAAAAATAATTTCATCTTTACCTTCAATTACCACTATAAGAGTACTGAAAGCTAATTTTTGATTGGGACCTTTTTTAACCTCCTCGATTTGTGATAATGGAAGAATCATTTTAAAAGTATTCCCGGGGAATAAAGATCTAAAACAAAGATGACTATCTCCTAAGTATAACTTTCCTCCAAGTGGTCCAGTACGTCGAATTCGACAGAAATAGGTAGCTATCAAGGTCAGTTCTTTCAATGAAAAATGTTCTTGGAAATGCTTTTCCAGAATTTTCTGTTCTTTATCGTCGGCAACAAATAAAGGATCTCCTCGCTTTGTTTCTACGTAATGATCTGGTTTTTTTTGTAACAACAGCGACAGATTTGCCCAGTTTTTGATACCCTTCCCAATTTTTTTGATAGCCGACATCTTCTTTTTCGATTCCTGTTCGACTTCAATTGGACTTGAAAGCTGGAGAGGTGTGAAGGGACTGTAATCGGAAGAATCATATCTTGAAATTGTTTCATCCACTGCTCTCAGCTCCAGCTGAATAGCCATACCTACCTTTTGTAAGCCTTGGAATGAAACATTGGTGTAAGCTTTAAGTTTTTCCGGGTCTGTCAGATAATAATCTAATGACTTTGGCGAAGTATCTGAATTGTATGACAAACTTCGAGCCGTTACCATTTTCGCAGGAGCAGATATTAAACTACCAATTCTTTTTATAGCTGATGGTGAATTATGTTCTGAAACTTCAGCCTGTGATATTATTGCATCCACAATTGAATTATTTGATGATCCTAAAGTTGATATTGTTCGAGATCTAGGTCTACTGTTCATTGAAACAGATGATGTAATTGAAGAACCATCACTACTACGATAATTGATATTCCGCTTGGCGATCTCATCAAACTTATTAACTTCATGAAAAAGCATAAGATGAAGTGAATCTTCATTTAAATCATTACCATTATCCGAAGTAGAATTTCCTTTTACTTTAGCTTTCATTTTTGCTTTTAATGAATCACCCATTTCAATTGTGTGTAAGAATGAAAATAAAGCTGGAGTTTCGTCATTCGTCAAATCTTCATACATCACAGTTTTTCTGAAATCCTGAACATCTTTCAAAGGTATCTTAATAAGAACTTCATTCTTTACATTCAGATTTCGTAATTGGAAAACCAATTTTGAGATACTACTTGTCCATTGACGAGCCAGATGAATATTATCTGTATGGAATCGATAACTTTTTTTAGGAGTAACAACTTTAAACCATAACCCATTATTATTCTTTGCATCTTCTTCGTATAATTGACCATCAACACCTGAAACTTCTTCTGGTGATCTAGTACCATCAAGAGGGGATGGGGACATGGTAGGAGTTTTATCACCTCTACATTTTGTAGCATAATTTTTATCAAGAAGTTCCACTTTATCCACAGTATTCAAGTCTACGACTATTTTCGGGAAATATTGATCAGTTGTAGACAGATATATGAAGAGAGTTTCTGGACTTAAAACACCCCAATATCTCTTCGTGAGCCCTGCTCCTGCCTTAATGACAGATTCTCCAGAGGAGACTCTCATTCCTAAGGAACCTTTTTGAATAGGAATATCTGGTTTCAATTGAGGAAGAAACGCAAAGAAAAGCATACAATCTCTAGTAAAATATACATGCCCTTGAACGAGGACATCTTTCAACAACCAAGCGGAAAAATTTCCTTCAAAGCAATCATCATCACTCAATTCGAAAACTGCTTTTATTCTATCAGCGATCAGTAAAGATAACCTTTTGCTTTCAGTAATTGCTTCTTCGCGGGTCTTTTTTGGTTCTCTATTCTTAATTTTCATCAACAAACTAGCACGACCATTGTCCACATCAAGCTTCTCGATCACAGATTTCTGAAATGGGGTAAGATCTTCATCAGCAGGAATATGTTCGATTAATCCGAGATCTTTATTACTTATACTTGAAGATTTTTGTCGGTCAATTGAATTTAAATCATGGGAGTCTCGAGCAAATTCTGCTTCGAATAGCGAGTCAAAGTTATTATCCAGTGAATTGGAGAATGATGAGAGAAGTTTTTCGGCTTTTGTGATAGAATTGCTATCCTCATAAGAAATCAGAGAACTTCTTGAATCTCTTACTTTTTTCGATTCCGAAGTATGATTTGAACTTTCAGATTTTGTATCAATTTCATCATCCAGCAAATTCAATTTGGCATACTCTTCTTTAGTCTTCCTCATTTCATCATCAGTATCTTGATCTGCACTATCGTCATCATCATTACCATCATCTTCGAAAATCTTCCCAACTTGTGAAACTTCACTCTTTGTTTTTTCCAAAATGAAATTACCAAATGATTCTAACTTTGATTTTACGGAGGGGAAATCACCTAATCCTGATAACATAAGTAAGTTTGCTGGAAGACTTTGATTATTATCATAATGGCTTGGAAGGGCAAAATCATCCTCACTCCCCTGATTTTCATTGTTGACCAGTTGTGTTTCTGTTAATTTAACACTTTTATCACTTTCATCTTCATCAGTTGGCTTATGGAGTAATATATCTGGGACAAGAGCCTTGATTTGCTTGATACCTTTTTCGGTATCTTCATTAACCATGGTAAGAATTGCGCACCCAGAAACCAGAATTGTGGGGTAACGCAGATCGAACGAGGATTGAGGCTTGCTTCTAACCGAATGGGATTGGGTAAGGTATCAAGGATTGATGTTGGTTATCTTTGATTGAATAATGTATGGTTGAAAATATCAATTACAGTTCAATTCAGGATCTTCCTAATTAGGATATGGCGACAATAAGCCGCTGGAAGATGGAGGTAATTATACTAATATATATGTATAAATTTTTTTTTTGACCCGCAACGGCCGAACTTTTTTTTGACGTCCAAGTTTAAGTTTATGTTGAAAATGTGACACATTTCAGGGGGAAGTATGTAATTTAATCATTTAATCATTCCCATGATATTTGATTAGTTTTGTTGTGCGAAAAGAACATAATTCTTGGCCGTTATGTCCGACAATTTTTGCCACCTCCATGTGATAATAGCAGTGGGTTCGGACATTTTTGCGCCGCGGATGTTAAACAAGTCCGTCCCTGCATAAAAATAGAAATTGCTTATTTTAAAAGTCGCAAGACTACATTCCAATATCTATTACTACTACGGAAAGCTAATAGAGATAAACTTGGTTAAATTTTCTATATACAAACCGGGGAAATATAACTATAGGTTAATTGATATTTGATACGAATTAATAGAAGTTTTATTCAACTTCATGATTTTTGAGCAATCCATTTAACTTGGAGCAATCATCATCTATCAATTGGTTAAACTTACCTTGTTCCACTATTTCTCCAGATCCATTTAATACAATAATATTCTCACTATTTTTTATCGTTGATAATCTATGAGCAATCAGTATTAAGGTAACCCCATTTTCTCGAGAAAGCTTAGTGATATTTTTCATGACTATTTCTTCTGATCTCAGATCAAGTGCTGAAGTTGCTTCATCTAATACGATAAGTTTTGGATTTTTCAATAATGTTCTAGCCAATGAAATTCTTTGCTTTTGTCCACCACTTAATTGAGCTCCATTAGATCCAATAATGGTATCAAATTTTTCAGGGAATTCTTGAATAAAATCGTAACAATTACTCTCTTTTGATGCCTTGATAATTTCTTCTTCACTAGCATCTTTTTTACCAAATGTAATGTTATCTCTTATACTTCCACTAAATAAAAATGGTTGTTGATCCACATAACCGATTTGTTGTCGATAATGATTTAAATTGAAAGTATTTATGTTACTCCCATTAACCATTACTTCTCCTTCTGCGGGCTCATAAAATCTCAACAATAATTGAGATATGGTTGACTTCCCACTACCAGAAGGTCCTACAAAGCAAATATGGTCTCCCTTTGCAATCCTGAGATTCAATGGGGTATCTTTGTGGAAAACTGGGGACTCTTTCCTTGAAGGATAAGCAAAATTGATATTTCTAAATTCAATTTCACCATTAATCAGTTCAAGTTTTTCACCATGACTTATCTTGATTTTAGGTTTCAGCTCTAAGAGTTCGAAAATTCGCTCTGAAGCACCAATACCTTTCATCATTTCAGTATAAAAATTACCAACTCCAAACACAGATCCTGCAGTGTATACTGTATACATCATAAAACTTGACAAATCTCCTAGAGTTATATCACCTGATGCGATGAAACGAGTTCCTATAACTAAAAGTCCAACTAACATTACATTTCCTAAAAGTTGATTAATTCCGAAGTAAACCCCCATTAATTTACCTTCAAAAAGAGAAGTTTTGAAAATTTTTCTAATTTCTTGGTTATATTCATGTACAACATAATGTTGTTGAGCAAAACTTTGAATTGTACGAATTCCACTCAACTTCTCTTCGGTAACTTTTGTTAATGAACCCAAATTTTCTTGAATAGTTTTAGCTAATGCCTTAATTCTACGACCATATGTGAAAGACATGAGAATAAGTGGAGGGAAGATTAAACTCATAGATAAAGTCAATTTCCACAGAACATAACACATCATCGATAATCCAACGGCACCACTCAAAAGTGCTCGAGCTCCATCAGAAATATTTGAGCTAAGAGCCTTCAGAATTATTTGAGTATCTGCAGTTATTCTTGAAATTAAATCACCAGTTTTAACTCCACTTTTACCGTTAAATCCTAAATCAAAGAAATAAGTATCTTGTTGTAGAATTTTCATGAATAGTCTCAGCCTGAGTCTTGCTACGAGTTTTTCACCCATTAAGCGTAAGATATATGTTCTACTGAAATTAGCAATGGCTCCTAAAGTGAACAATATTGCTAAACTTGAATAGAATTGAGGTTCAGTCAAACCAAATACATAGGTTCCATCATCGACCTTTAATGAATTAGGGTCCGAATCTTCTCGAACAGTGTCAATTATCTTCCCAAGAATCAATGGGAGAGACATACTAACTGCTGATGTGATCAAAAGACATACAAGAGCTAGTACAAAGAGTTTTGATTCTGGTTTAGCCAATTTGACGAGCTTTAAAAATCCAGAAGCATCAGCTTTTTTCTTTAATGGTTCAGTGGAAGTTGATTCTGTTTCATTTAAAGTTCCTGTCGAATTTGACTCTGTTTTATTTGAAGATCCTGTCGGGGTTGATAGGGTTCTAATAACTTGAAAATGATGATGATGATGATGCTGGTATTGAGGGGCCAATGGTTTAAACTCCGGGGTGGAGGATCTGGTCAAGAAGAACAGAGAAGTCAGGCCATGAAAAGATCTGGTTGATGAAACGAATTTGTTTCGAGTAATTGAACTCCTGAGAACGTTGTCCCTCAGAAGCACCACAAGTCGACGAGTAAGGAGACCATGAAGTGGATACATCGTCTACCTACTGGGAACGAGCTATACGATGATTGAATGGGTGAATGAGTGAATGCAGGAATTATGAAGATGATGGAAAATTTGGTTCCGTGTCGCAAAAGTGTCAAGATGATAAAGGGGAAAAGATTCAACATGGTAAATATGATATGATGGATGAAGCAGGTTTATCTCGGGTGGTTTTGTTATTGGTCATCTACTTTTGGTATCTCCTTTGGCGTTTACAGGTTTTTCCTTATCTTGTATTGATTCTCTCTGTTCAATCTATAACTCTCTTTATATCTATTCTATCCTATACAATAATTCATTCTATCAATTGCAAATTCAGAATTGCTCTCAACTCTCGTAAGTTATCAATATCAAGATGAAGTTCTCGAATGTCACAACTCAAATTTCGCTTACAAGAATCGAAAATACGGGGGTTGATTCGGGATAGATGCTTATTTCTACTAAGATCTATAGCTTTTAATCGAGGGGTACAATCACCCAAACCTATTTCTTGATCAAAATATCCTAATGTCACTAAATAATTGCCAGCAATCAGTAACTTTTCTAACAGGCGAGGTAAAGATAAAAGAAAATCTTTCGAAATTAATCGAAAATAATTATCATCAATTGATAATTCTTTGAGTTGTGGGGGCCATGAAGTATATTGTGGAATTGGATGATGAGCTAAATTATAATCATCAGAATTCAGACTCATCATATCTTCTATTAATTCCAATACTTCTAAATTATCGAATCTCAGAAGTATTTGATTCCATTGACCTTGGAAATGTTCTCCTATATCGGTAGATATCACCAGTAAATGTCGTAATTTCTCCTTGAATGGATTGCCATTACCAGCTATAGAAATCAATACTCTCATTATAGCAATTAATACCGATGCTGGATTCTCTATAAGTATAGAACGGGCGTTAATTCGAAGAGTGACATGATGTACATCATCGAAATAGCGTGATATTTTGGGATTTTCCTTAATTATCAAATCTTTAATAAAAGTATTAAATTCTTCAAGAGCTCGAAGGAAATCTGTGTAACCATTAGCACATCGAACAAAATTGAAATCAAGTTTATTAGGTCTAGTAGATTTAAACACTTGAGATTCTTGCGAGTCATGCTTAAATTTAGAAATGAAATCTGTTATATCCATTTTAGTATTATATTCATCAATTTCCATATCATTAATCGTATTTGTATTATTAACAGAAAGGAGATTACTTATCATCATGGTTCCTCCGTAGACTCTTTTATAAGCGCGTTCCAATAATGTCTGACGTTTATTGCAAAGTTCCACCTCTTCCAATCTGGATATAAACTCCACCATCTCAAAATGACTCAATCTCTCGAATACTTGAAGGGTTATCTCCTCCGGTAGAGAGTCAAGAGAGAGCATAATGAAGGAGATGATCTGATGAAATGATAAATAAAAAAAAATAGAAAAATGTATGGAAGAAAACTGTACCTTAATTTATTTTTTTTTCTAAGGATATTCTCTCTCTCTCTGCAGATCAATCAACCATTAAATCTAGATCATCAGTTTATTCAACAATATAATCAATATTATGCTTCATTCAACCATATCATCTAGATCATCAGATTGCGGACTAAGCGGAAAATCAAACATATCGGTATCACCATCAATAGGTTTTATAGTATCCCAATAATTATATGATATTTTACCCAAAATTTCAAGTTCTTTATCATCCAAATCTATCACTCGTTCAGATTTTATATGTTTATCTCTTTTCCTTGCAAAATCAATCTGTTCAATATGATTTTCCTCTTTTAATACCGAAATTAGATGGCAAAGTTTGAATTGTGATGATTTAGAATTCACCATATCTATTATTTGGCTATAATTTCGAATTTGTTTAGATTTTATTCCTAAATTTTCATGATATGCCTTGTAGAATCGTTGGAAAAGTCGAACCACCCATTTCTGGAAATGGTAGATGATGACCAATTGAGGGTTATACCATTGGATTATAATATTGTTTTTGTTGTATTGTTCACTAATTACCAGATACAATTTATTGGCTATGTAATCATCCATACTTTCGAATACATTTGGGGGTTTCTCATGTATACCACAGTTTGTCTTGACTTGTGGATTTAATGAGTACTTGGTGATTGGATCTTTAGGTTTACATTTGGTTCTATTTTGTAGACTCAAGTTTTCAAACAAGCTATCCAAATGAATACGCTTATTTCTATTCTCTTCTGAAACAACTGCATTGCTAGATTCAAGTTTTCGTTTCGTACTCATCAATCGATTTCATTGAATTGGTCCGGTTTGTAGTTTATAAATGTAAATTTAATTTTTTTTAGTGGATTTCGCATTTGCTAGAACTTTCTGGAGAGTAACACCAAAAAGGGAATTTTAATCAGTTGCAGCTACCTGTCATAAAACGAATATGATATGTTTTCTTTTACCATGTTACTATCTCTTTTTTCATATTCATACGTTTATCTTTATCTCTATTTTTAACTTATTGATTCTTGCTACTTATATGTATTTATGGCTATATGCTTGTTTGTTCAGAATTTGTACCCATTGATCCCTCTCTTGATTCAATTAAGATACATAATCGATCATAATTTTCTTTCAATCGTTTAAGATCGTTGATGGTAAGATTCTCAAAGTTTGTGTTTTGATACCGAGTGAGTTCTCCCAATTGGTCAATCAGTTCCTTTTGACTCACTAAATGAACTTGACTACCATTCTGACTCACTGGAATGTGACCATTGGCCTGAGGCACCAGGTGATTACCATTATTAGCAAATCCAATTGTGTGTAAGTTAGAAATCCATTTATCCATAACCTGTAAACTAGTGGTTCTACTTCTAGTGACTTCTGGTCTTCTGGTTGGAGAAGTTGATGATTGAGATACGGTTAAGGTTTCAATTCCATTTGAAAGATGAGCTTGATTCTCCAACGATGGTAAAGACGCAGACAGAACATTTGTATTGTTATTGTTGAGTCTACCCATTATATCAGAAACTCCAATCGATAATTTTGATGACAATGAATTCCGTTTATTTTCCAAAGATGATGATCGAGTTCGATTATGAGGAGAAGGGGCCTCTATTGGAGTTTCAGGTGAATCATTAGCTCCTTTGAGTATTTGAGCCAGACTAATTCTTCCCATGATATTTCTAACAAGATTTCCTGACTCATTATGAGTTTGATCAGAATCTAAGGCCAGAACAGAATCATTAGGCATATCAATCAGAGGGAAATTTTCATTCTTTACTATGGAAGAGTTAGATCTCAGTCTATTCACGGCCAGTGTAGCCTCATTGAACCGTGACAGAATAGTATTGAAAAGAGATGAAGATCTTGATCTATTGTTATCTTTAATGGGCAGGGTAGTGATAATTTCTTCTGATTCTAATGGTTCAGGTTTTGATTGTAATTCTTCACCCAATGGAAATTTAAAGTGCAGTAAAAGTTCAGCATCCACTAAAGTTTCTAAAGAATCATTGAGTAAATCTTGGTCGCTTTCTTTTCCGGGCTGAAGTTCCTTTAATGTAACATTCAGAAGATACAGCAATGCTGCTTCAAAATTGGTTAAAAAAAACCTTAATTCTCCGTTATTTAAAAATTCATTTTGAATATAATTTATGACATTTTTACTAGAGGCAAAAATTGAATTGGGGTCATCAATCCCAGCCAAGATGGAAATGGATTGTTTCCCATTAACATTAGGTTCTTGTTCAGTGGTTTGAACTTCCTCAGAGTCTAAATTAACCGCTTCAAATACTGACTTGGCTCTTTTTCTACTCTTAAATTTATGTCTATCTTCTGGATTATACAGTCCCATAATCAGAAGTTGTACTGGTTGACTAGTCAGGTCAACATCTTCAAGTAAACTAAGGAAATTTTGCATGAAAGTGAAATTTAAATAAAGGTTGGTATCTTCAAAATTATGATGATATACTATGAAATGGATCAATGTTGGGAGTAAAACATCATTATTTACTTTCAGAATATCATTATCGAAAACTGTTGCCAAAGTTTGAGCCAATAATTTTTGAATTGATACAATATGTCTTAATTTCCCCAAAGGAGTGACTTCATTATTCATTTCTTTAAAATGGTTATTGATAATTTCCGTGGGATATTTTTCTACTACCAAGGTTAATTTTTCATTCTCTCCAAAGCAATCTATTGGAAGGTTCATATCACGGAAAAGACTTAATTTTTCATCAAAGAATTCTTGAATCAAAAGATCTTTTTGTTCGAATTTAAAGATTTTTTCATAAAGGGATGGGCCTTCATCAAATTCAGAACCGAAAAGTCGATTATGAGCTTCTTGAAGAGTTTCATAGATAAGTAAGAATTTATAATAATTAAAAATTCTTAATTGAGTTAAAGCATCAACATCATTTCTTTTAGTTAATTTGACCGTCAGAGTTGAATAATTTGCAATGGCAAGTAAATAATCAAATTCTTTTGAATGATTAGCAAAATATTTACAATTCAAGATCATTTTCTTCTTTGTATTCTTCAGATAAGTATAAGTATGAACCACCAATTGATTAAGATCAGTATAAAAATTGACAAACAATTGTTTAAGTTCTTTAAGGGTTAAGGGAGCCAGATAGCGGGGTTCTTTTAGGTATTTTATAAAGGCAGCTACCAAAGATTCCACCGCCAGATGAAGTTCACGACTATTACCCTCGCAGACCTCATCACGGAGCAGTTTTGCGACTTCCATTGCCAAATCAAGGGCTGATGATAAGTAAATGGACGGATCGAGGTTGATGAAGAATAAATTGGTCGAGATGTACAAGAGGAAAACTCGATCAATGCAAATCAGAAACCACTAAATAAAATTATGCAGGTTGAAGATAACGGCGTAAAAATGATATGCGAAGCGGGATTAGCGAGGAGAGATAAAGAGGCACGAGGGCTTGAAGAGGATCAAGGAGTGAACGAGAGGGTTGCGAGGGTGAACACAAAAGAAATGAGGGTACAATAAAAGGGTAAAGGAGTTAATGAGAAAAAGGGATGAAAATGGTTTAATTTTGAATGGTTAGATACTTTTGATTGGTAAATGGAGGCAGTGTAAACGGAGATTTATTCTACTATATTGCTATACCCGGTGGAGGATATGTGCCCTAGGCTAAAAATCCTCGGGGTCTCATGGATGCAAGGGAAAGTCTAAGAGTTTCTTTTTGCGGAGATGAGGAAGTAGAGAGTAGAGAAGGGGAAGAGTAAGGGAAAAGACGGACAGGGGAAAGACAATAGAGAATCAGAGAATAGATACAATGTAGAAGTAACGGGTAGGAGTAGAAACAGAAGTAACACAAGATTTTGAAGAAACTGAGGTATCAGAATATACAAATTGCAGAATTAATAGAATAAATAGCAGAAAAAAATAACTATAAAACGATCATTAATATTAAGAGGCTTAGAATACACTAGAGATCAGATCGAATCAAAAAAGAAGGATAGTCGGGTAGTAGTTACTTTTTAATCATTTTTATTGACTTTTTATGAGATTATATCATACTGCAATCTAGACCGTTCTCAACTCAACACTCTTCGGATATATCGGTGCAGTGCGCTACGACTGATACTCGGCGTAAAATTTAACACTAATATTAAGAATGTAATTATGATAAATGTAGTTTTCGGATAAATCTATTAAATAGTTTAAATCTCTATTGAGATCAATTCTATTCATGCAATTAGACTCCAATACCAAGGTGGTATTAAAAGCATAGCAATGTATTTCATGGTATTGTATTGGTTCCATTTATAGCGTCTTTGTAATTTCCTCTTTTCCGTACTCTGCGATAATGCCCGCACTCGATCTGAATCAAAGCTTACGTCAATCATGTAAAATTGTAAGAACCAGATCAAATTACCCATTAAGACAATGATTAAATGCTTCCAAATATAAGCTCGAGTCAAAACCTCCGACAATGAAACCTCATTCCCGGCAATTAGACGAATATCATTATGAAATTCCTCCAGAAATAATACCAGTACAATCATATTAAACCATGGTAAATATCTTAAGGGAAGGGCAATTACAAAAAATATTACTGCCATTTGATCTGGGGCAAGTTTACACATGATTGAAGTAACTAATGAATAGTATACAGATCCAAGTGAGGTTAAATTGAGCCATTTATCACCAATTGTTGCAGTTATCACCACCAGTGTGTAAACCACAAAGGTAAAATACATATAATCCATAGTCTTGTTTCGAGTCACCACTTCATCCATTCGAGGTTGAATTGCTGAAGGAAACATTGATGTCAGGGTACGAAACCTTTTCTCCAACAGGGATAATGTATAATGGATGGTTATCATCCCAAATATTAAATTGAACGAAATTGGTCCATTATAAAAAAAGCTGGTGAATAAAATCCATGGTGATGATCCAAAGGCCGCTCTAGTCAGATACATAAAATGAGCGGTTGGAATATAACCATTGGAAAGAATAGCACTTAACAATGATCCTCCCAACCAGAAACCTGTCACTGGAGGTATATCGGTTAGCCATTGTAAGGCGTTTTCCATGGTTTTATTTTGTCAATGGTCGAGTGACGTGGACCCTTGAAATCTTTTGTAGAAATTTATTTGAAAGGGAAGGGTCGTGCGAAATGAATCATTAGAATTTGCCCCACTTCTTGAAGTAATGGATATCGATATAGAAAAGTTAATCAGTCAAAATTCATCAAATGAACTCCCATCAAGTATAATAGAACCATATGAATACTTGGTTCTGATCCCACTGAACAATAAAAATGTTCGTCTGACATTTTTACATGGGTTCAACCAAGCCTTTTATCGTATATCTAACCGCGAACTTCTTGATGATATTGATGCTGTGATTTCGATATTTCATAATTCATCGTTACTTATTGATGATATTGAAGATAGTAGTGAGTTCAGAAGAGGAATGCCTACTAGTCACACAAAATTTGGTATTCCTTTAACCATTAATAGTGGTAATTTAATGTATTTTGTATCATTACAAAGAGCCAACGGATTGTCCGAATATTCTAATGATGGAGAAATTGAACAGAATCGACTTTATAAAAAAATATCACAAATTCTTGTCAATGAAATGTTAAATTTACATTGTGGTCAAGGTTTAGATATATATTGGAGAGATAGGAAAGATTTGGATCATTTGCCTTCAATTAAAGAATATTTACAAATGATAATGAATAAGACTGGTGGTCTTTTCAGACTATCAGTGCAACTTTTAGAATGTTTTACAAAAAATTTACCCACTAGTAAAACTCATTTAGCCAATCTTCTAGGAATTATATATCAAATTAGAGATGACTATTTGAATCTAATTGATGAGAAATATTCACATCTGAAAGGTTTTGTTGGAGAAGATCTTATTGAAGGGAAATTATCTCTACCAATTTTACATTGTCTTCTTCAATCACCTCAAGATAATATCGTGCGACTGGTACTTCTTACTCGGGACAGAGACGGTTTAAAAGAAAATCGGGAACTAATAAGGAAATGTATAGACTTTATTGCATCTACAGGGTCTTTAGACTTCACTTTAAAATTATTACGTGATTATCATCAGAAAGCCCGACTTCAAATTTTATCAATGGCTTACGATGATAGCACTATTTTAGTTGAATTGGTGGATAAATTATGCGACTTATAAAATTAATGGAGATTTTAAACTAATGGAATGATGTATTTGTAGGATTGCAAAGGTTCATTGATAAATGATGAGGTTGTAATTGGTTCGTCTTCCAAACTAAATCTTGCAGTTTCATATGCTATGTTTTTCCTAATAAATCCTTGACATAACTCAACATCAATATCGTCCCATCTATGTTTTACTTGAGCCACTAATTGTGAATAATCCGAGGTCGTTATCACGTGACCTTTCCAAGACTTAGTACTAGCTTGGGCTAATTTAGTAGATAAATTTGGGGTCAAACAAGGTTTGGATTGATCTAAAGTTGTTTTGGTTTCATCAAATCTGCTTTTGGTGGTTTTGTATTGGTATTTAGGTTTCAAATTGTTGAAAAACCGGGCTGCAGATTTGTAACGTTCTTGTTCTTTATGATTGATGCGACGTTTTGGGGTGATGACAGACTTATCCTTCGGTTTAGATTTGGCTTTTCGACGTGTCCGTTTAGGAGGAATTGATGCCTCCAATTCCTGAGTTTTTTGGGCTATAAGGTCTAATTTTGCTAAGTCTTCGCTTAAAGGATTTAATGACTTCATTGGTATATTTTAACTTTCTCTAGTACAGCTCATCGCAAGAACAAAATATTGGAGAGAGGGAGAGAAGAAGAGGAAGAAAAAAAAAAAGAATATACTAAAACTCTCATCATGTTGTATATCATTGGGTTGGGACTCTCTTATGAGTCTGATATTACCGTTCGTGGATTGGAAGCAATCCGTAAATGTGAGCGTGTTTACTTGGAAGCTTACACTTCAATTTTGATGGCAGCTGACCAAGATTCACTCGAGAAATATTACGGAAAGCCAGTGACTTTGGCCGACAGAGAATTAGTCGAATCTGGATCTGATGTCATTTTAGAAGGTGCAGAGGAGAAAGATATTGCATTTTTAGTGGTTGGAGATCCTTTTGGGGCCACTACTCATACTGATTTGATAATTCGAGCCAGAGAAAAGGGAATTAAGGTCGAAGCCATCCATAATGCATCGGTAATGAATGCAGTAGGAGCTTGTGGATTACAATTATATCAATTTGGTCAAACAGTTTCATTAGTTTTCTTTACTGATTCTTGGAGACCAGATTCCTTTTACAACAAGATCATGGAAAATAGAAAGATAGGTTTACATACTTTATTGCTTTTAGATATTAAGGTCAAAGAGCAAAGTATGGAAAATATGGCCAGAGGTAGACTTATTTATGAGCCACCAAGATATATGGACATTGCCACTGCAGCCCAGCAATTACTTGAAGTGGAGGAAAAGCGTCAAGAGAAGGCTTACACTCCCGAAACTCCATGTGTAGCCATTTCAAGACTTGGATCTCCCAATCAAACTTTCAAGGCAGGAACTCTCGCTGAATTAGCTGAATATGATTCCGGTGAACCCTTACATTCATTGGTGATGCTTGGAAGACAAGTTCATGATTTGGAGTTAGAATATTTATACCAATACGTTGAAGATAGAGATGCTTTTAGAAAAGTTGTGGAAAATGACCAAGAATTTTTTAAGCCTCCACCTTACGTTCCTCCTCCAGAAGATGAAGATGATGATGATGAATAAGAGAAAAATAATAGATTTAAAAAAAAATTTAGATATATCTATAATCTTTATTAATGTGTAGTGTCTATACTAGTCTAACTTCTTTGATTCTGTTGCTTCCAATTCTGGTATAACATTTATAGATATATCCCAAATTAACCAATCATATAAACCAAAAGTTGCTGGGAATATTGTTACTAAATGCCAAAGTGCATGAGCATCTACTAAGTAAAATATTGGAGCAAAATCAAAGATTTCTAATGACATTCCGATGATGACTATACCCCCTAAAAATAATGGGTACAAGGAATAAATTTTAGGAGATCGAGCGTAGAACGAAGGTAGAATTATCCGATTGAAATCAATAAAGGGTAAATGATTTTGACTATTTTCCGACGGATTTGAATGCTCTAATTCATAGTATTTCAGATATAATTGGAAGCAAAGAATACACCATGCAAGATTCTGTAAAATTGCCACAAATATGTTGGCTTGCATGTTATATGTATACAGCCAATCAATTATGAGTTTACTGACATGACCAATATAAATCAATAAGCAAGCAAGTGATAATAATCGAGATTTGTTTCTGGCTTCAGGTAAATAAAGTTTGAAAACTCTATGGGTTATAGTATGAAACCCACATAAAACTGTACCCCCCGCGAGAAAATAATCGACCTTCTCGGTGATATCGGTATCACGATAATGGAAAATTGTCAGGGCTATCCAAGCTGCCATCGTTACCAAAGCAAGGAATAGAACATTATTGAAAGCAGAAGTGTTGGTTTTGGTTTTTCCACGAGCTGCTAATAGTTTACGAAATCCTGAGTAATGAGGAATAAAATTACCAATGGAAAAGATTACTGATATAAATTCTTGAGCTCCTAATACTCGACGGAATGGCCATTTCCCGTGAAACTGCAACACGTCTTTACCTTCATCCAATACAAATTGAGTGATGTAATGTTGACATTGGTAGTCACAGTTCAGTTCACAGTCCCATTGAAGTAGTTTGAGATACCATGGTAATGGCATATTACTGAATATCCATTGTGGATAGTAAGGTTCACCACCGAATTCCACGTGGGTATTATCTACCTGGAAATCAAGGATTTTATTTGCATAGTAATGATTATTTTTGCAAGTGATTTGCTGACACTGGAAGTTGCAATCATCAAAGATAAATAAATCGTCACCAGGAGATGCAATTACTAGTGATATAAGAAAGAAGAACCCCACAGAGATGAGCCACATTGGTAATAGTCCTTTTAGCTACAAAACATTATGTTGAGGGAGATTTTGTATGTAGGAGCGTTTCATTGATTATAACCATTATTCTATTGGTGGATGAAAACGTGTACTAGGAGTTGAAGGTCGAGGTTATCTCTTTTTTTTTACTGTATAATCAACTGTGGATTACAAATGAGCTGTTCTCCCCTTTTTGAAAGTGGCATTGCTATTCTAGCATGTGTAATTATGACGCTTCATATCTTTACCCCGGACGGACTTTACGCAGCTTAACAACGGTGATAGAATATTTCGCAATCTGTGCCACATTTTTTTTTTGAAATCTAGCCACAGGCTCGGGTACTGAAAGGGGAGAGAAGTTGCATCGGATAACGATATTCAACTGATTAATGGCGTCAAATTTATCTAGAATTTCTTATCATAATTAATATCGACCGTTTCAATTTCCCACAGTAATTTATTATAAATAAGGTAGTAATTGTTTCAATTTGATTTTAACGTTAAATTAATTTTAACATTAAATTGAAAAATGGTAGGTTATCATATCTCTGGTAGCGAATTGAATGATCCACAGGCTCAGGCCTTTTTAAAAAAATTTGGTACTACATTGACCTTAGATCCAAAGCAAATTGAACAAGACCAAAAACTGGTCAAATATCCTGAATATCTTCAGGCAACTGACGCTTCAAATGAAGGAAAATTTCACACTTTCCAAAATCCTGATGGGGCAAAAAATGATAAGGGCCGATTGGGTGATAGAAATTTCAAAAATTTGTTTAAGGGTAAATACACTATTTCAGATTTAAGTCCTAACTTTGGTTCTGAAATTGATGGAATTCAATTGAGTGAATTAGATGATGCTGGAAAAAATGATTTGGCCCTTTTGTTGGAAACGAGAGCTTTAGTAGTTTTCCGAAATCAAGATCTTAAAGATAAGGGTCCTAAGTTTAACAAAGAATTTGGTGAATATTTTGGTCCCTTACATATTCATCCCGTTTCTCTTTCAGCTAAAGACTACCCTGAATTATTTGTTACCTACAGACGTCCCGGTGATGGATCTAGATATGATACAGAATTTCGTGATAGAGATACTTTGTCTGGATATCATTCTGATATTTCCTTTGAAGAATACCCTGCTTCATTCTCATTCTTTGTGGCATTAGAAGCTCCAAAGACTGGTGGTGATACGGTGTTTATTGACACTAGAGAAGCATATAGAAGATTATCTCCTTATTATCAAAAATTTCTTGAAGGTTTGACTGCAATTCATTCAAATTACTATCAAAATTTATTTGCTAAAGTTTCGGGTGGTAAAGCTAAAGTGAAGGCTGATTATTTTACCGAGCATCCATTAGTTAGAACTCATCCAGTAACTGGGGAAAAGGGATTATATTTTTCAAGAGCATTCATTCAAAGAATAAAGGGATTAAAGAAGAAAGAATCCGATTCAGTATTGAACTTCTTGGAAGATCATTTTTTGAAAAATCCAGAGATTGAAGTAAGAGCTTCTCATAATGGTACCGACGCTGGTACTGTTGTTGCTTGGGATAATCGGATTTTGTTACACTCCGCAGTGACTGATTTCCTTCAGCATACCACTGGACCTCGTCATCATTACAGAATTACAGTTTTAGGGGAGAAGCCATACTTTGATCCAAATCAAGAGGTAATTCATGGCCCAGTCGGGTTTTTGGATAATTCAAATGTAAATGGTCATTCAAATGGTGATACAAATGGAAATTCAAATGGTCATACAAATGGACAATAGTTAAATCATTATTAAATTTATCAATATTTATGCTATTTACATTGTAAATTTTACTGTTCAATTTTTTGCAATCGAAAAGGACCCTTAATTAAATTAGCTTGGGAACCTAATTTGAAAATTGGTATCCATTTATTTCTTAACTTTTACTATTACATATAAAGTTCACACTAGTCGTAGATATAATGTAGTATTAGTTGATGTTGCAATTCGCGATCAAATATCGTGACTCAGAGGTGTTATATCAGTTAAGACCTCAGAAAAAAAGAAAATATATCTCTACTTACACTGTACAATGAAATACTAGAAATGAGCCATCAAAAAGATCTTGAAGATGCTTACAGTCATGACTCTATGTCATCTATTAACTCTGGGACCGGCGCAAAGAGCCCAGTGGGTTTGGTGGGAGATCAAAATTTACTAGCTACTGAGTCGGAGTATTTTTCGGGGACTGCTCCGAGCATTGCTGAGGAAGCGGTTAGCAGAACGATTAGCCGCATACAATCTAAGCATAGTGGGAATGGTATCAAAGTGGAAGGGTCTGTAACAGATATCTTTAGAACTACAACAGTATCTGACGATGCCAAATATTCCCGATATTCTTCAAGGAAAAAGGATTTCATCGTGGCTATTGGAGCGGGGTCCTGCTTTCTTTCTCCGATGTCTTCTCTCGCATTCCTACCAGCAATCCCGGAGATTTCAGAAGATTTCCATACTACTGGTGAGATTCTAAACGTTTCAGCAGCGGTCTATAATGTTTTCATGGCCATATCTCCATGTGTATTTTCTCCAATTCTGGACATCTATGGCCGGAGGTTTTGTTTCAATATTTGTTTATCACTATTCACCATATCCACAGTTCTTTGCGCCGTGGCTCAGAATCTTGCCATGTTTTACGTATTCAGGGCCTTAGCCGCACTTTTCGGGACCGCATTTTTTTCAGTAACGGCTCATATGGTGGGGGATATATATCCACCGGAACAACGAGGTACAGCAATGGGGTGGGTTCTATCGGGAACTCAGATTGGATCAGCATTCGGTCCTGTTATAGGAGGTATTATTGTGACCTATACTCTGTGGAGGGTTATATTTGGTGTTTTAGCAGGTTTGGGCTTTATTTTAGCCGTAATAGTTTATTTTTTCCTCCCCGAAACAAGCGTTCAAACTAAGCATGAAATCGTATTAAGGGAAGCCCGAAAATATGATCCTAAGAAGAAATTTGTATGGATCAATTTCAACCCATTTAGAGTCATTTATGCTTTAAAATATCCGAATTTGTTTTTAGGAGGTTTTATTGTAATGGGATTGACTTATACTATGTACGGATTATTGACTCCAATTAGATATGTGGTGGATCCAAGATTTAATTTGACGTCACCAATTTATGGGGCATTATTTTATCTCCCTCCTGGGTTAGGTTACTTTTTCGGTAGTTTATTTGGTGGTAGATTTGCCGATATAGTGGTCAAGTATTTTAAGAAGAAAAAGGGGAGAAGAATTCCTGAAGATAGAATTTATGCCACTTTGGTCCCATTGGGGTTGATCTACCCTGCTTGTATGATAATTTATGGATGGACTTTAGAAAAGGAGAAAGGTGGGATGGCAGTTCCGATAATCTTTATGTTTCTAAGTGGAGTTGCACAAACTTTTGTTTTTCCAGCTGCGAATACTTATTGTGTGGATTCAATGCCTGAAATAGGAGGAGATGCGGTCGGCAGTAGTTATTTCTCAAGAAATATTGCTGGAGCTGTAGCATCTGCTACTTGCTTAAAGAGTATCAATTCAATTGGAGTTGGTTGGACTTGTACTATCAGTGGGTTCATCCTTATATTTTCATTTGTATGTGCGGTAGTCTTAATCTGGAAAGGTGAAGAATTAAGAAAAGCCGCATTAAAAAAAGACGGACTTAGAGGGGGAGATTAGTAATGCGCAATTAGTAATCTATGATATAATAATTAAACAAATTGCTGCGAAAATAGAGTTACTCTTAATTTTGTATTACCTACTACGCCATTCTGTTTATGTTATGATTTTTAACATAGCATGCCAAAAGTGTTATTAGCTTTAACATCTTACCATGAAAGTTTCTATCCTAGTGGTAGGAAAACTGGAGTTTTTTTAATGGGGGTTTTAGAACCTTTTAAATTATACAAAAGACATGGATTTGAGGTTGATTTTGTTTCTGAGACTGGTACTTGTGGAGTAGATGAATTATCAATTCAATCAGATTTTTTCCCTCAAGAAGATCGAGAATATTTAAGTAAACATTCCGATTGTGAATTCCGTCAAATGATGAAACATATCAAAAAGGCAGATCACATAAAGATAGATGATTATGATATATTTTATGCCTGTGCTGGGCATGGGGCATTATTTGACTTCCCTCATTCCAAATTACTGAAAATTGCAGAATCTATGTATAATCATGGTAAAATCATTGCCACTATATGTCAAAGTGCAGTTGTTTTCGATGGACTTGTAGATCAATATGGTTCTCCAATAATTGAAGGAAGAAGCGTAACTGGTCTTCCAGGTATTGGTCAAAAAATATTGGCAGTGGATGAAGTGATTCGCCGAAAAAATGTGTTTACCGTTCCAGAAGTAGCGGAGAGAATGGGGGCAAAATACTTGGCTCCTGTCGGTCCTTTTGTTGATTTCACTATTGCTGATGGTCGAATTATTACTGGGGCTAATTTCAAATCTTCCAGATCTGCTGTGGTAAGGACAATTATGGTATTTAAAGAATTAAGAGATCTAGAGAGGCATATTTAGCATTAATTAGATAGATCATCGCATTACTATACTACAAGTAGTAAAAATTGCATCCCTGCACATTATTATCAGACTTTAAATCAGATTGAGAGCAAAAAAATTTATATATATACATCGATGTACCCCAGTTTTAGTTTAGATTCACAAACATGTTTTCAACAGATGAGGATAAATTCAGAGCTTTAGAACATAGGGATCCCAAGGCTGAAGGTTGCTTTTTCTACGGAGTTTCAACTACCAAGATTTTCTGTCGACCTACTTGTTCTGCTAGGTTACCATTGTTGAAGAACGTTTTATTTTTCCTCACCGAAATAGAGGCTCGTCAAATGAATTACCGGCCATGTAAAAGATGTAAACCGGATCAAAAAGATGGATGGAATAAATCGAGGGAGATGATTTTCCGCGCTTGTTTATTAATCAAATATGATGCTAAGAGAAGGATAAGATTGGACGTTGATGCATTGACAAGGAACTTGAGGGTCTCTAAATGGCATTTCTATAGAACGTTTAAAATCTATACCAATATGACTCCAAGAAAATTTTATATGATATGTCTCGGAGGTAAAGAGCCTCTATTAATGAAAGATATCCCACTAATTGAAACGAAAAAGAACCTTAAAAGAAAAAAGATGGAGGAAGATTTCCAAATGCCTACTCCTCCAGATTCAGAAGCTTTTCTCTTTGATTTCTCAGAATACCAAACCTCGTTTGACCCGTCTTTTTTGATCGGTTCCTTCACCACGCAATTGGATGATGCATTTCCTGATTTAATCCAGACATGAAAACCACAATTAAGTGATCTCATTTATTTTGTTAGACATTACGAATTACGAATATATATATTAAGGTTGATATTCTATGCTTATTTACTTATGAAAAGAAGTCTTGTATTTTTTCTCTGGAATGTGCTGAATTATCGATGTCAATTAGAATCGGTCAAGCGACCTTTGCAATGTTTCCGTTTAAAATCTACTGGGGTTTAGTACATACCTATTCTATAAAATATATCGGGATGGATTATTTTCTATAAACAGCAAGGTGACTTAGTGAATAAACTAAAGAATTAACGTAGGTCATATCAGCTTACGCGATCCAACGCTAGATTTAATGCCAAACGGAGGTGCGACATGATTATCGAATCCTTCCTTGTCCATTTTCTCATCGTGCTCTGCTCGATCAAGCTCTGGAAGTATATAAACATCTTTCGGATGAACAAGGACTTTCCAGTCCTCTTTCCAAATACCAGCGATGGCAAAAAGAACTGCTACGATCAAAAGGGTTACATATGCTGCGAAAAAAGGCACTGACATTCCAATTCTTTGGGAAGAAAACCACATACCCATTTGTTAACTATTTTGTGATGGTCTGTAAGGTACCCCAACATCTAATTTTGAAAATCAAGCACACGACACCGCTCAACCATGAGAAAATAATGGAAGAAGAGTTGGAGCAGTTAATGTATGCCGAAAGACAAAATAGCGACGAAGCACCAACTGAATATATTAGGACACCCCATTTGTTTGTCTGCGAAAAAACTAGGAACATCTCCATGATTAACCACACATCAAACTTGTGCCAGCCAGGTGAGCTGACGTCATATTACAGGCGTTAATTATATGGGAAGTGCTTTTATACCAGCAATTTGAATGCCAATCATAAATGGAGAAGCCTTGGCGTTAGAAACACCGGAGGCAATAGCACTAGACAATGAGGCGTCATTGTATATCACGATGATACAATAATAAGAGAACCACAAATTTAGAAGAATGCTAAACGTTAGATAAATCTGTCTTAAGCCTTTGGCGAGTTTCTTCTTCAGCAGCAGTTGATGTGATAACTTCAGGCATCAAGACAAAACTAAAACCACTCTTGATAATAGCAGTCCAGAGGGACAAGAATCTACCGCACAAAGAATATTCGATGTATGAGCTTAGCTTGGGTAAGAAACTTCAGTATTTTACACCTTGTATAGATAATTAAATCTGATCCAATCAGATCTTTCAGTCCTCGGAAATATGAGAGTGAGTGGAACAATTGTTGTATGATTCAAAATGAACTAATACAGTAGCAGCATATTGCAGCAATCGCTCAAACAGGAAATTTGTATGCGGGTAGTTGTGGTGCTGGAGATTGAAAGTATTCACAGGTTTGAAATGAAATTTATAAATTCTGTTGTGTTCCGTCGACAAGGATAAGTGCAAATATAGATTGTATTGTAGTCAGCTGTCTTTAAGGCTACAATGATTTCATTGCTAGGGCCCTTTCGCTCCCAGTGAACTGTTATAAATACTGAAGTTAATATTCTTGTTGCTGTTGTAGTTGCTGTAGTTGCATTGGTGTGTAGAACAGCAAATTATTCGTTGAAGTAACAAATTGAGATTATATTAAAAATGATGGACTCAGATGATACCACATAAGATATCGAACTTAGATTTATAGTAGCTTTTGTATTCTAAGTTAGCGCATATCTACTTAAGCGGAGGAGATCCTGAAGGATTAATTGTCTTCGGAAGCTCCATGGGGTTATTTGCATGGTTAAATTTATCCGAACATGCGGAATTCGTGCATGTATGGGTGTATGGGTGTATGGGTGTATGGGTGTATGGGTGTATGGGTGTATGGGTGTATGGGTGTATGGGTGTATGGGTGTATGGGTGTATGGGTGTATGGGTGTATGGGTGTATGGGTGTATGGGTGTATGGGTGTATGGGTGTATGGGTGTATGGGGGTATGGGTGTATGGGTGTATGGG